>VMRM01000039.1:1177500-1755000 GCA_010277075.1 Poeciliopsis retropinna | reverse complement strand
TAAAATCTCCTAATAGCAGCTTTAGAAAAATGGAAGCATCTGGATTCAATCCAGTGTTTGAGTCAAAATCCCTGAACAAAGACCATATGCTGCAGCAAATGCTGCGTTATTCAGGCCACATGAGCTGCGCGGCGATGCGGCATCTGTTCACATTTATGTTATTTTCCATGGCTTTAAATGCCTGCTTGTTTCCATCTTCATCCACTAAATTAGCAGGGATGCAAGCATTCCAGGTGCCGTTTGGTTTTCACTGGAGACGAGGAGCTGCAGGTGGAGAGAAACCCACCAAACACACAGCCTGCTTCTGATTGGTCAGAGAGCCGGATTGTTTTTTTATTTTAGGGATCTCGAGTTTAACAGGCAGAGGATTTGCACGGCTACTGTGTGATTAACAGTAATAAAGTGACTCAGTAGGTGCAAGCAGAGCTGCCAACATGGTTTGCAAACTGGAAAAACACACTGCCAGTAAAAAAGGACCTTATCATAAAAAGGATCCAAGTGAAGTTTAAAACCCATCAACCCTAAAAGGAGAAGATAAAACAACAAAAAAAGAAAGGACCAAGAGTTAAACTTTGAGGAAACTCCACAGGAAAGAGGCGCTTTAAATGCATCTCAAGTTTTCTGCATAAACACAGAAACTTCTGCCGTACAGATATAAACCAGTCTTACTCTTCACGTTCTGCTGACTCCTAATCTTAATATCAGAACCGACAGAAAGCATTCATAACCCAGAATATGAGTATTTAGATCACCTGTCAAATCAAAAAACAACAGAGTGAAGATGAAGGTTCAAACTGATAACAGATCAGGCTCTTTATTTTTTTAGAGCAAAAAATAAAATAAAATCTTAAAGTAAAATCTATTCTACAAAACACCTCCAGCTGCTAAGATGCTTAGCTGCAGTTAACACTTTGCTTTTAGTATATAAAATCTTTTTTATGACTATTTTCTATTTGTGTTCACTTAAATTTTGATCTCTTTCCTTCTATTAAAAAAAACCTCACTGAATGGAAAACAAAACAGCATTCCTTATTCCATTGGTCTCATTCAGTTTCTACATAGATATTCAAACAAACAAGCTGCTAAAAGTTTGCTTTTATTGACAAAATATGTCTGAGAGAATATGATCTTACAGCCTTATTCTTCCATTTCATCAGGAATCCTCCACATCTACTAATTATTCAGGAATCTTACAATATAGTGAAGAAAAAGCAGCTTGTTTGAGCCTTTATGTTACCTTTGTTAGCTCATGCTAATGAAACTGGACTTACGCAGAGCACATGCAGAGCCACGGCTCCTTCAGTTCTCTCTTTGTTTGTGAAGAAGTCGGTTGGAAACTCGTGTAGAGCTGGAAGAGATAGAAACCTGCAGTTAGAACAGAAAACGTTCCCTAAAACAAGCCTGTTGGGAACAGGCTTATTCTGGAGAGAAACACGTTTCTCTGTGAAAGAATAATACAGGAAGGAGCAAGAAAAATCCTGGGAGAAGTTAGGAGGGATCTTATTTTATAGTAAATAAAAATAAATTAAGTTATTTGGCAGCGAAAACAAATGTTTGGAACAGGTGAAGATTTTTATTCCTGTTAAATCTGGATCAGAAAACCAGATCATTCTTCAGACTGTATGACTCCGAATCTGAGGTTTGATATTGAAATATGGAAATATGGAAAAAAGGAAGGAAGGAAGGAAAGAAGAAAAGTAGGAAGGAAGGAAGGAAAGTAGGAATGCAAGAAGAAAGGAAGGAAGGGAGGCAAGAAGGCAAGAAGGAAAGAAGAAAGGTAGGAAGGAAGGAAGAGAAAGGAAGAAAGAAGCAGGAAGGAATGGAAGGAAAGAAGGAAAATGCGAAGAGAAGAAAGAAGAAGGAAGAAAGAAAGAGGAGGCAAGAAGGCAAGAAGGAAAGAAGAAAGGTAGGAAGGAAGGAAAGAAGAAAAGTAGGAAGGAAGGAAGGAAAGTAAGAATGCAAGAAGAAAGGAAGGAAGGGAGGCAAGAAGGCAAGAAGGAAAGAAGAAAGGTAGGAAGGAAGGAAGGAAAGAAGAAAAGTAGGAAGGAAGGAAGGAAAGTAGGAATGCAAGAAGAAAGGAAGGAAGGGAGGCAAGAAGGCAAGAAGGAAAGAAGAAAGGTAGGAAGGAAGGAAGGAAGGAAAGAAGAAAAGCAGGAAGGATGGAAGGAAAGAAGGAATGCAAGAAGAAAGAAAGGAAGGAAGGGAGGCAAGAAGGCAAGAAGGAAAGAAGAAAGGTAGGAAGGAAGGAAGGAAGGAAAGAAGAAAAGTAGGAAGGAAGGAAGGAAAGTAAGAATGCAAGAAGAAAGGAAGGAAGGGAGGCAAGAAGGCAAGAAGGAAAGAAGAAAGGTAGGAAGGAAGGAAGGAAAGAAGAAAAGTAGGAAGGAAGGAAGGAAAGTAGGAATGCAATAAGAAAGGAAGGAAGGGAGGCAAGAAGGCAAGAAGGCAAGAAGGAAAGAAGAAAGGTAGGAAGGAAGGAAGGAAAGAAGAAAAAAGGAAGGAAGGAAGGAACAAAGGAACAAAGGAAGGAGGCATTTTAACTTTTGAATAATATTTCAGTCAAACTTTTAATTTTTATTCAACACAAAAACAAATGAATAAAAATCTGCCAGGTTTGACCCCTCTCTGTTTTCACATAATGGTATGATCCCACATCCTCACATGTGATTGGCCACAAAGCTGTCATGCTGCCAATCAAAACAAGGCAGGGCGGAGCCACTGAGAGTGAGAGCTGAGCAGCAAAATGGAGAAAAATCTCCGCTTTCTCTGTCGGTCCCGTTAGCTGTGGCTCGCTGTGCTCGGCGCTGAGCGAGGAGCCAACGTCTGCGACAGACGCAGCACCAGCAGGAAGGAAAGATGGATGGATGTTTTCATACATTTTATTTTCTTCTTTCTTACTTGCGTTGATCTGGAAAATAATCTAACTGCAAACATTCCAGTGTTTTACAGGCTGTGAAGGAACACCAGGTTCTTTCTGGAACATTAAAAGCCCATAAGGTGAATGTAATCAACCTTTGATGAGACTGAAAGAAGAAATCTGTTTGTGTGTAGAGAGCTTTTTTAATTTCACCTCCATTTTCATGGACCTTCAGTTCCAACATGAAACAGAAAGAATAGTTTACAACTTTCCCACTGCCTTCTTCTCCCACTCTTCCAACTTTCTGCAGCCCTCCTCGGCTTTATGTTCTGCTGAAGACTTCACAAGCCTGAAACAACCCAGAGCAGCTTGTAAAAAGCCGCAGAGCACACAGTCGTCTAAAGGTGACAGCTGGATGTGTTTAATATTAACTGCTAGGAGCCGGTGTGAGCTCCATCCAGCCCAGATACCAGGCTGGCAAACAAACAAACACATCACCGAGTTAGGCTCAGAGTCAAGAAGCAAAATTCAGCTCGACGCTCAGGAAAAATCCCGGTGAGAAGAAGCTAAATCCCAAAGAGCTCATCATGTCTCCAAAAAGCGTGAAGCCCAGAGTCCCGGCGGAGATCGGCCGGAGTGATGGGGAAGAGCTGCAGATTCCCACTTAACATTCAAGACAGTTTTATACACATCAACACTGACAGGTTCCCCTTCACCGAGTCACAGGCAACAGTTTATGTTGCTGCATAAATTCCCTCTGATTTCAGGGAGGGGGGCATTTATCACATCGTTTATCATGATAAAACTCGCATCGTGAGAAGAATTTTAATTGTCATTTTCACCATTAATGATGTTTAAACCCCCCAAAACAGGGGGAGACGTTCATATTGTTGTGATTTCTAGTTATTTTTTTCCACCATTTGTTCAACAAGCGTTTCAATAAATATCAATAACTTCAAACATATTAACAAATGCAGTTAAAGAGTTTGTAGACTTTAGTGATACAAACCAAACGTCTTTATGTGACTGGTGTCCAAAGTGGAGATTTGAGAAAACTCAACCTTTGTGTTTGCAGATGGTGATTCTTTTGATTCTTCCACTCATAGTTCCAGTTTTATTGGATATTATTGCCAATTTATTGTACAGTTTTTCGACTTTACAACTATGCATTGCTTTTTGTTGTTCTCACATGAAATACACTGAAGTTAGTGGCTATTATGTGACAAAAAGTGCAAAATGCTCAGTAGGTATGACAACTTTTGCAAAGCACAGAGTTCTCTACAATCTCCAGCTACCAGAGCTCATTTTGCAGCAGAATTTTGTTCTTTGACTGAACCATTTAATCTCAGATTAGACAGATTTTTTAGGAAATAATATTCATTTGAACATGAACAGGTCAGAACAGAGTGAGTGTTCCTGGAGGCAGATGGAGGAAGGCTGAACAAAAAGGGGGTCGCTCCAGCGCTGCAGCCACAGCTGCCAAGACGAACACTTAGTGATGTTAGTCAATGTAGAACAAGCAGAGGCGAGGCCAAGATGTGGTGCATTATGGATGATGTTTGGAGACCGGAGGAAATACACAATGTCTGTGGATTATTAATGAGAGGGAGGGATGGATGAGGCCTTCCACAACACGGCAGCTCAGCTGATAATATTCCTTGAGTCTTTCTGCTGACATATCAGAGCGTTTGGAGAGTTTTTAAATCAGTAATTAGTGCAGCTGTGAATGGGGTCACTGGGATGAAGCTTCAGCTGCTGGTAACGACTCCTGCTGCCTGAAGCAAACAACTCAGAACTCCCTGAAATAAGAGCAGCGAGATTGTTTCCTGTTCTCCAATCGGGCCGTCTTCCTCGTTCCTCATGACGCACAATCAGCTGCCGTCAATGTATCAATCAGCAATCAGGCATTGGTTGACGGGGGAACGCGTTCCCTGCTGCCAGCATCATCCCAGCCTCATTTAGCGGAGCCGCTGTGAGCCACAGAGGACAAGCGCCGAATCAGGATGCAGCATGGCCTCGTCTCTGTTGGATCACTCCTATTCAGCATCTCGCTGCACCTTGGTTTCTGCTTTACGCAGACTCCACAACAAAAAGGAGAGGAGCAAAACCGGCAGCCGTCGAGACGACTCGGCAACAATCTGGCAGAGGTTGCTGAGGTAGCTCAAAGTCTCCCAAAGGTACCAAGAGGCCAGAAGATTTCCCGTCAGGCAATGACGGTTCTGCTTCATGTTGCATGAAGGACCAAGTGCCAGAGTAGGAAGAAGAACTGGACTAGAGATCATGTTCAATCATGTTCAGACTGCAGAGGTATCCAACCTTCCAGACCGCTTCAACGTATTCAAGAAACGTAAAGAGGAAGAGCAGGACGGTGGTTCAGGGTCATGGCAAAGGGAAGCCAATCTTTATTTTAAAGGATAAACAGCAAACAAACAACACAAGTTTCTTCATTTTCTCAAAATTTAAATCTTATATTCACACATGAGCCTTAAAAAATGAAACTGAAGGAACTGGAGGGTTAGGATATTCGTCCCTCCGAATGTTTTCAACCGCTGCCCAGCCCATCATTTCTGCCACGGCTGATGATGTCATCGCCTCTCGGTAAGCGGACGGGAGTGTTACGTAACGCCGCCGAGGCTCCGTGTTCTCCGCCGGAGCGCCGGGGGGGAGGGAAACTTTCCGAAGCGTGTGTCAAGGATTGAGAGTGGGAAAAAAAAGAGAAGTAAATCCTGCACAACTCCACTCTAAGTTATGACATAACGCTTTTTGATTGTTGCCATGGAGATGGAGATGTATCACTGCTGGATTTGATGTGGGGGGAGCAGCGATGAGTAAGGATGGGGTGTATTTGTGTGTGTTTTCCTTCAACATAAAATAAAACAATGACAATAAAAACAACAGAAAGATAAAGAATGGGATTTAGAAGAACTTGATTAAAATGTATTAATATTCAGAAACCAAAAATCAGATGTGAAGGACTGAGAAACAAAAGCATTGAGAGATTTGTTATTATTTCTGATTTATTTAGGATCAACACTGAAGTCAACAGTTGAGTTGATGATGATGATCATCAACATAATGAAGAATTATTTTATTATTAATCACACTAAAGAGTCGGAAGAATAAAGATGAGGTAATTCTAGTCCAATAACAACAAGAAACATTTAATCATTTCATGACAAAAGGTATTGAATATTGTTATGAAAAGTGATTCATAACAGTGTGGTGAAGTGTGGGGGAGGGGCACTATGTGGGCGGAGCTTAGCTGGGGAGGAGCTGTGGATAAATAGGTGGAGCTTTGTGAGGTCAAGCATTTAAATAGTGTTTTGTTAGTTCAGATATTTCATCTTCTCAAGCCGCATTTTCCTTTGAATATTTAAAAAAAAATTATAAATAGGTGAATTTTCACACTTTGGAGTTACACTCCACAGAAAAGCCATGAACAAATGGAAGTTGACTCTTTATTGCCGGTGGGTCAGGAATGACTCAGAATCCCCTGGGATGGGTTGCAGGAGGTTCCTGAGGAGCGGGACGTCTGTGGACCCAGACAAACATTTACAAGCTCGACAGAAAGCAGCCAAATGGTGCCACTGAGTTCTTGCTTATTAACTGTGAATGTTTTCCCTTCTTGGGAAAACCTCTGAGTGATTTAAAATCAAGCTGACGAGGTTCTGTTTGACAGAATAGTCAGATTCTGATCCATTCATTCCTGTTTTGCATTCATCTCATCACCCTGCGGAGGACCCACATCCGTGCAAACATTTTCCAGCGACTCCAAGACACACGTGTCTAAATGATGCATAAATATACGCCACAGCTGGCAAGAAAGCTCATTTTATATCCGAAGAGAATACGTTCACTGAAGCGTGCAGGACAGAAAAAAAGAGAAGAGCAGGACTAATATTGACTTTCCAACAGCTGTGTGCTGAAGCGTCACGCAGCCGTTGGAAAAACAAATTTATCTCCAAACATCCAGCAGTTTGTGTTTATCAGGGAGACCCGTTATCTGCTCTCTCAATCCATTCGTCTGGATGAAAATCACGGATTATTCCAACAGCTGCAGAATTTTATGTTTTCCATCCTTCAGCTTGGAGAAAGGCAAAAAAGAAAATAGTGATTTAACGTTAATTGAAGAGTCTGGAACGTCTTCTGAAGTTCAGCCATGTTGCCTCTGACTTTTCACCCCTTCCAGAGGAACAGCAGGGTCCGGCGTTAACACACAGAGACACAAAGAAATCATTAAAGCATCTTTTGCCACCACTGGGGGCCTGTTTACAAGTCCCCCCTCGTCCAATTCCCGTGCAAATTCTGACCGCACATGGACGGCTGGGGGCCTGTTCTGCACATGCTCAGTGGGGAGCTGGGGGCGTGACGATGATGTGGGCTGACACGCCATCGTAGTTACCGTGCTGAGTAATGTGTGACATTTAAGGACTCCTGCTCTGCTCCCCCTCAGCCTCCTCTTTGTGGCCCGTGGCGTGCGCTTGTGCAAGGATGCAGCTCCTTTCTGCCCGGTGTGAATGTGACAGATTCCCCTCAGTTTCCTCAGTCATCACGTGTGTGGAGTCTTAGTTTATGAGTGCACAGCTGCAGCAGCAGTGAAGTGAAGTGAGAAGATGGATAGTAAAAATACACTGAGCATGACTTTGCGACCATCTTCTGAACAGAAATCAGATGAAATGACGATGTCCATCCATCATGTTCTGCTCAAAGGGACGCTAATGTGCTGATAGCTGAGCTAAGTCTTTGTTTAGCATTTTGAATAATTTTGAAAATGTTTGGCACACTTAACTTTCCCTAAGTTAAGTGTGTTAAGGGAAGGTTTAGCACTCAGCATTAGCTACAACTAATGTTTATGATTAGTGCTTTAGGACTGGCGCATCTCATTTTTTAGTTAGCGGTGTCCAGCATAATGATTATGTTTCATCAGCAGCTTGTATGAGACGGTGGTTTTGTTTTGTGAAGCTCATCAGTGGCTTCCTGCACCATGATGCCAGAAAACCTCCGGATGTCTGAAGATGATCATTCAAAACAAACAACTCCTCAGGGATAAACTTGTAAAGTTATTTGTGTCTTCACAGAAAACAGCAGAGCCTCACCTCGGAGAGCATCGGAGCGTGTTTTGCTAGAAGCTGTTTCCGTGGCAACCGCATCCAGCATCTATGCTGCATTTCTCAACACACAACAACCAGATCAGTCGGTGCTCACGTGGCAGAGTCCGGGCACAACCCCGGCCTCTCGGCGTAACGGCGGTGAGTCACTGGTAAACCATGGCAACGCAGGCGGCGCAGCCTCCGCTGGAGCGCCGCAGCCTGGCTGTGGACAAAGATCACCTCCTGGTGACTCATCTCTGGACGAAGTGACTGCAGCGTTCACATGAGGCGAAGCAGAGAGGTGATCTAAACTCAGTGAACTGACAAGACGCATCAATGAAGGCCGTGAGAGACTTCCACACTCAGTTTGCGAAACGTGGTGAGTCATCAGAGCGATTATAAATAAACGCTTTGAAAGAAACTGCAGGATCTGGATATGAGCTAAAAGAGAACTTGAGTTATGTATGGGCGTTTTTGGCTTTTTTACAGTAACACATTAATCCCACGTTGTAATGACCTCAGCAAGACGCCCGCTCAGCTCCGACACATCTGCAGAGTTGTGTTAAAAGGACGCAGCGTTGCGCCTCACTCCAGCTCAGATATCACTGTCCACAACAACGACGGGGATTTTCCCTCCAATTTAAACTTTCACTTCCAACAACTTTCACTTCTTAAAAAAATAAAATCAGAGTTTCGTCTTGGAATTTGGCTATTTTGCATGTTGCAGATCTCTCAGCAGGCTTTGAACCTGACCATGACCCAATATTCTGCAGTTTGTGCTTGAAATAAATACGGAAAGGAGACAGTCCTACTCTGTCTGCAGGAGATGAAATGAAACGCTTGACACAGAACCTGAGAGACGACGTCCTGCTGCTGATCATCTACTGTATTTTTTACTGCAAAGAGGAAGGAAAACTTACCAATTAAACATTTTCATTCAGTCGCTCTGAGTGAATAAATACTTCTGCTGAACCACCTTTAGCTCAAAGGCAAAGATGTCTGCTAGAAATGTAGACATTAGTTATTATGATCTTAATATTATATAATTCTATATTTTTCCAGTTGATCTGAATGCATCTGTGGGCAATTTGTGTTAGCAATGTACTGTATGCTTCAATATTTGGACACTGCAGGATGAGGATAACAGTAGTTATGTTCATAATGCACTTGTGAACTTTTCAGCTTATGGTTCTAATCATGCAAGAATCATCATAATCCTCTGAAAATGCACCAGACCAAAGAATGAAAGAGTAAAAAAAAATTATTAAAGCATCTTTAAAACACCTGGGGAAATATAAAAACATTTTAAAAGATTATAACACACTGCATGAAAGGAACATATAAATAAACACATAATTAGATTAAAAATGCAGAACTGTACATCATCGAGATGAATAACTTCACATGTAATGAGCTTCTGCATATCTAAGGTGTTTTTACTTGCTTATTTGATTTATATAACCAATTATGGAAATATAAACAACTTTATTGCAGCCAATAGCTACTTTCCTTATTGAATAGATGGTAGCAGATCTCAGCTGAGCCCATTTGACTAAATATCTGCATCCAGTGAAACAACCACTGAACACATGGCTTTATAATATCAATAACCAGCTGAGATCAGAACCATCCCAACAGTCTAAATTAGTGACTTTACTGGAGTTCCTGCAGCTTGGAGGGATTCTACAGTAAAATGCTGCATTTTAAAGGTAAAGACAAAATACTCAAGGGACTACATTGGTTTTAGGACTTGGTTTTGCTCCTAGAATTCATCTGTTTACAAAAACAGCATCAAAACCAGTTAGTCAGGCATTTTGGAACCATTACTAACAACATTGTGATTTAAAGGCTAAAAATTGTTTGAAATGCAGAGTCAGTCTGGATGGAGCTTGTTCTTGTTAGCTCTGCTGTAACAATGGTTCATAACCATGGAGGCTCACAGAAGCACTGTGGAAGCCTGCGTGTCCTCTGAAGCAGAAAGTCTCGGCATCGCTCGCAGTCGCAGCAGCGGGAAAAATCTTTAAAGGCACATCGAGTCCCTTCTGCTCCTGGTAAACAATCAGAGCACCATAATTCAGAGGGGAAAACCTCCTGGGTTGTGTTTTGCAAACTTTGCTGCTTCTGTTAAATTTTTGGATTGTTGTGCAGTGATGAGATGAATGTTAAATTAGTGCAAAGACATGCATGGGTTTAAAATACTTTCTTTCGGTCAGCATGGTCAGATTGTTGGCACAAGTGAAGCTGGGAAGGACTTCAGCTGAAGTCACGTCAGTTTAATTAGAAGTGCATTAATTCATTGTCTTGTGTTGGAAAAACTCCTGACAGATCATCACTTTGAATTAAAATGGTCCGATTTTCTACTGAACTGAAATCTTCCAGCTTAAGTATGACATATGGTTAACAATAAACAGTAATAATAATGCATTTTAGTTAAAATTGCCTAAAGGTAAACAGAAGTTCAATAAAAGAGAGCTAAGAAAAATATGCTAATGTAAGAAGATGATCTAAGACCACATTTAAGATAATTATAACATTGTCATTATTTAATATCACAAATAAATGTCATGCTTCTCAGATCTACATTTTAACAACGTAGATTTATTGTCTTTAGTGCATGAACAAATGAGTCAAAAGTACAGATCGTACAGGGATTTTAAAGTAGCGTTCCTGTTAGCCGATTAGCACAACTGTTCCCACCACTGGTCATAACGATAAAATAAGAACATATTTTTGATTTTAACAAGATAAAAATCTCGATAAAAGCATAAACTTTCTTGTTTAGCGAATTTTTTACATTCGCTAAACAAGAAAGTATTTTAGAATTTTAGTAACATTCTGCTGCTGAATTATTCATTTTCTATCTCTGGCAGTTCAGCGCTTCCATAATGACTCACTAGAATATCACCGCAAAATATGTATCTCTGAAGTTTATTATTCTCAAATGTTGCTTTTCTTGTTCTGCTCAGGATCTGATCAATGATTCTGAAAATAGCAAACTTTGTCTTCTTCCCATAGTAACAGCTTCCACACTGAGGAGTGTTATGTTGCACTCAGCTGAGGTGTGTTCCCTGGTTAAGAGTCAACACACAGCTTCAGATATTACTACTAGAAACTGGAGATCAGGACTGAAATCTGGATGTAGTGATGGACCTGAACCTTCAAAACGCATAAAGACAATTACAAAGTCGGCCTTCGATCACTTCAAGGACATTTCCAGGATTAAAGGACTAATGACCCAACAAGATCTGGAGAAACTCATCCATGCGTTTGTCTTTAGAGCGTCAACAAGTACTATCAAAGGCTTTTTGTGGAGGATTACGTGTCTGGTTTAGTGCTGCATATGGAAGTTGCGCGGATCAGGTTTTTGAGAGTGAAAAGATCAGAATCAGGACGTTCAGCCTGCCGTGAAAAAGTCCGATTTGAGTCGCATTACTAATCATAACTTCACTGATTCCTCTGTGTGTCTGATGGAACATTTTTCCACATAAATTTAACATATTTGGCAACAGAAATCTTTGAAACTTGTTGTTCAGAGTACCACAGAGGTATTTTTTAAAAATCGAAGCATGTTAAAGGCAAAACCTTTGGTCATGCCTGCCTGCGCACCTCTGAGTGAAAAACCGGAGGAAAATGAAAAGAAAAGCAGTGAGAAACAAACTAAACGTCACCGTGGATTAATGTTGTACAGCGGCTAAAACAAGCCCAGAACCAGCAGGAGCTGATGTAGAGGGAAGGTTCTGACTCGGCTCGGCTAATTGCAGTGATGGATCGGTCCAGTTCCCCTGAGCTGCAAGCTCCTGATCCTGCAATAACAAAACAGGATGACTTTGCCAAGCTGCACGTTTGGCAGTTATG
Organism: Poeciliopsis retropinna; assembly: GCA_010277075.1. Classification (NCBI taxonomy): domain Eukaryota; kingdom Metazoa; phylum Chordata; class Actinopteri; order Cyprinodontiformes; family Poeciliidae; genus Poeciliopsis; species Poeciliopsis retropinna. The sequence continues at coordinate 1,743,201 of VMRM01000039.1, read as the reverse complement.
AAAGAACTTTGCCATCATCAGTAGCAGCAGCCCAGTGATGTCACTGCAACACCAGAGCACCGATTCCTCAGAGGAAACCGGTCCGGGCCGCTCTGTGGGTCAGATTGAGATTTGATTGATGACGGGCTGACGGTGAGACCCCTTCCTTCTTCTGATTAATTCATCAAACACTCGTTCGCTGCAGACACGTGAGGAAGAGCCGGGAGGAATCCCACGTGAAGCGAGGCGAGCGCCTCGCTGCAGAACCCGACAGCTCCCTCGCATTAATCAATACTGCTCCAAAACTTTCAGCCAAAAACTGCAGGCGCTCCAACAAACACCGCATTCCTCACAGGGAAGCCCCGATTAAGTCACTGCAGCTCGCTGTTAATAACAGAGGAGGAGGAAAACACCCCTGGAGAGAGCAGTCACATGGAAGAGGAAGAGGAGGGGAGACGGAGGGCTGATGGGATTTCTACCCAGGCTTGTTAGGGACGTTAAAGAGAGGAAAGATAGGAATACATTTCTGTCAAAAAACGAAATGTTTTGGGGATCATTTTTGACATTTGGAAATGTTTTGAGTTTCAAAGGTTAAAATTTTTTGACTTTTGTGGCTCAGAAATTTCTACGTTTTTTTTATTTCTAAGATTAATATCAAAGTTGGGTTTTTTTCTAGTAAAGGTATGACTCAGAAATTTGCTTTTTTTTTCAAATGAGATTTTTTGGCAGAAATTTAAAACTTTTTTTCTATCTACAATGGCCAGATTTTGCCATATAAAACTCTACAGTAATATTTACTGCACATGGAACCACAGGTTATTGTAACCTTTTGATGAAGAAACTTTACGCTTCTGAGACAAATCTCGCCTCAGAAGTGCTAAAATGAACAACTCTTCATTAATTAACATTAAACAAAAGCTCATAAATATCACTTCATTAGCAGAAAAAGGCAATTCCCAGAAACAACTGCTCTTTTTTCCATCTTCACTGATAAATGATGCGCTGAAGAAGAGGAGAAGACAATAAACAAGAGCCTGAAATCAGCAGAAGCAGCCGGGTTCTCATGATCAAACTCCTGGAGGCGTTTTGGAGAGGAGAAAATGAGCAAACGAGCAGCTCTTCCTTCCCCTCTGCTTCCCAGCTCTTGATCAGCAGGTTTCTAATTTCAGGCGACAATCAACTTGCATCATCAGCTAGCACTCTCAGGAAATACATACTGAGAGTGCTACATGATCAGATGTAGGATTACACAATCACTTTATTAGTAAAGAATAAAAACAAGATCAGTAGTCGGCCTGCAGTGGATGATAAGATGAAAAAAGTAAAGTACAACGCACCACAGGTTCAAATAATTCAGTTTAAAGGTACTTTTTGATTTGAAAGGTGAATTTAAAAAATACTTTAAAAACCATTAATTCACCCAGTGGAAACTGTTGTGGAGCTAACAGAAGCTAACATCTTTAGGGTTCAGCCAATCAGTACCAAATAAACTAAATTCTCATTTTCTTTTAATTAATTTAGATATGCTCTGGGACAAAAAATGTCAATATGCAAATTTTCTGTGAGTAAATTATATATTATAATGTAGGGCTGAAACAATTGATCATGATTAATCAACTATTGAAATACTTGTCATCTACTTTAACTTTACTTTAACTGGAGGATACAGATTCAAAACAGAACATTTATTTAAAAACACACTCAGATCAATAATTGTACAAAATGTACAAAACATTTATACATGTAAAAGTTAAGATGAAAAAGGTCACTCCTTGCTACTTCTGTGGGATTTTTGATGGAAACTAGAAGTCAGGTGACACTAATCAGGAGTATTGATCAAGTGTGAGTGTCTCTATAGAAACAGGACTTTTTGCAGCTTTAGGGGCTTTAGCTCAGCGCCAGGAGGGACGGACAACAACAGCGACCGAAGAGAAGCAGCAACTGCTGTCCATCAATCTGTGAAGGGTTTCCAGCTGCTCGCAAATAATTTGAACTCCATCCATCATTCTGCTGAGACAACGGTTACTAACTAGAGGACGACGTTTAAGACAGCTGCCAGTTTTCCCACTGGAGGATATTCCATCACATAAACCCGCAGTGTCGACAACATGATGCTTGTTTTACCCTTCTTCTCATTCAATCATCGGTTTTTAAATATCTCCTTAACTTTCTCTTAATTGTCAGGTGAAGGATGACAATTACCCCCAAACAGGTGTTTCTCCGTCTCAAGAGGACGGACCACCAAAGCAGGACAGGACAGGATGGAGGTTATTGAGCAGGAGCGGCGCTGTCCTCAGGAGGGAAGCGCGGGTTAAAGCCGCCGGGTTGGGCCGCTTTAAATTTAGCAGCAAGAGGAGGAAAGGAGCAGCTCCTGCGTCATCAGCAAGGGAGAAGAGTAAGGTGAACTTTGACCCCAGCTCCGTTTATAGATGGAGGCAGGTAACCTTGGAAAGTGAGACGGGAGGTTGATGATTTTGCGACACAAAATCTTGAGAGAGGTGACCGATCCTCTCCTTCATTCAAGTATTTCTAAGTTCACACATCAAAAACCTGTTTTAGTTTTACAAAAGTATTCACAACGCTAAAACTTTTTACTTTTCATTTCGTCACAACCTGAGACTTCTGGGTATTTTATTGGTGTTTTATGTGATACTGCAACACACAGTTAGCAGCGCTTCACTGAAACCAGCAGACGGATGGAGAGGAGAAAATCAGTTGTCTCTAAAAAGTTACTCAAGTCAATGTAACTGAGTAAATGTAACTAGTTACTGCTCAACTCTGTTAACAACCAGCAGAGCGCATGGTTCGTATTTATTCACAACCAATCAGATCAATCAGAAGAGTTTCTGCCCACTAAACACGAAGAGTGAGCAAAATATTTTTTATAAAAGGAAATGCCAGCGATCAGAGCTTTGTGCTCACTCAGTAAATACATTTGCATTACATTAGACAGATGGTTTACATAAAAGTACATTCATGTGTTAGAACAGCCTAGTCAAAGTCCGAATGTAGGCTCACTTGAGAATCTGAAGGGAGAGTTAAAGAATGATGTGCACATCCAATCTGGATGAGCTAGCGCTGTTAACCAAAGTACTGACATGTTGACATGATGCCAGAGACACATCCTGCAGGTGTCGACATGCTAGTCGCTCTGCATGATAGTGATTAGCATGATTAGCTATCATGCTAATGTTAGCCTCAGAGCTAAACTAAGCATTTTATTTAATTTTGAAATATTAACTGAGGTTAACATTCTGAACGGAGCGAGTCAACGATTACCCACATGCTATCGACTACATCTTAGCTAACTTTGGGATTGTTATTAATCAGAATGCCTGAGTCAGATCTGACTGATGCGAACACTTTGTTTAAATGTCTCCAACCATGAATTATTATTATCCTTCCACTTCAGAACCATACACTACTTTGATTTTCCTGAAACCCTATTGCAACACATCAAAGTTAGATGATCCTTCATTGCAGCGTCAGCATCAGTGTGGAAACATGAAGGGAAGAAGAAGGTGAGATGGAGACAGTCAGTAGAAGGTGAGAATAATCCCAACGATGTGCCAGGGACTGTGAAAAACCACAGGGGCAGCAGCATGAACGTCACCGCCTGCTGGAATCATATGACCGTCCAAACTAGGTTAGTCTACATTAGGGGAACCGAAGACGGGAGAAACAACGAGAATGATTTGTTTCCCATTTTTTGCTTTTCTTATTTTAGCCTCCTCTCTCTATTCCGGAGCAAAGGAAAGCGGAGAACACTTGTGTCCTCTTTCTTTCATCCCGCCTTACCTGGAGCGGTGCAGTTCTTCGGCTCTTCATCAATCTCCTCTTCCTCCAGGCTGCTGTTGGACGTCTCCTGCAGCAGCTTCCGTCCAACGTGTCTCTCCTGGCCCTCAGCCGAGGCAGGAAAATCTGGTGGAAGACATTTTTAAACATTTAATTTCACACAAAGTTTAGAACGATTTGAGTTGAAAGTCTGAATGCACATCTTCAGGTGTGATATATTGTGTGATTTTTATCTACAACTGCAGGAGAGAGAAGGAGATGGGAGGGCAGTGCAGAGACTCGTCTGCAGTAATGCAGCAAGTTCTGGTCGACAGATGTAGACCAGAAGTTCTGGACCAAAAGTTCTGTGGTATTCCTGTGTCTGCTCTGGCTGCTTCTTGGTGAAACCAAGCTATCAGCATAATCAACAAAGGTATCACTACAGAAAGGGAAGCTTGAGTTTTCCTTCTGGATGAACTTCTTCATTACCATTTTTTCTGTGCAGGTGTTTAAATCCTGTTTCAAGAGTCTAAAATAGTGGTTTTAAAAACCAGTCATTCACAATATTAGACTGGTTTTCATGATATCTAACATTTGTTTGATCTGGTTGATTGAGAGGAAAATATGATGGATGCCTTGAGGTTTCTGTGTCTGTGTGGGAAGTGAGTTGCTGGAATGCTTCGGGTTTATCTGACCTGCTAATTCACTCACTAAACGGGGAAATTCATGATTTTCCAAAACAAAATCCTCCTGGGAGGGGAGTGGAGCAACAGCACAGCCCACAAAGTGCGGCTCCCACTGTGGCTACATCTGCACATTCTTCCAGAAAGCAGCAGCTTCACAGAATTCGTTTCATCCTTCACGGAGCCCGGCAGGAGCACGCTGCCCTTTTCCACCCTGCCAACCACAGACCCGACCCAAAACAGGGATTCAGATGGAATGAAGGAGCCGCGCAACAAGCCTGGGGGGATGTGTGAACTCCTCACCTATCTTTACCTCCAGCAAACGCAGCAGAGGCCTCCGCTCAGCTGCTCCGCCCTCCTGCTATCTGTCCCGACCTTCTGCACGGAGCGACCAAGAGGAGTGGGAATGATTAGTGGTTCGGCGAGGAATGCTGCGCTCCCGCGTGACTTTATTATTTGCATCATAAATATTAAACTCATATTCCTATTAGCTGGTTAACAAAGCGCATCAGGGTTGTTGGAAATGTGTGCAGAACTAATACAGCCAGAGGAGCCAGACGTGACATAAATGCTACATTTTTGTGCTTCTCTGTGTTACTGAAGGAGAATTTAAACAATTACTCAAGTTTTAAATTAATTTATCAGCAAGTGTAAGGAATTTATTGGAAGAGTCCATGTTACCAGCGCTGATCATACTTCATAACTTCTGCAGTTTACTCTGACCAGCTGGACTGAACCCTGACTGATGATCAAACATTCCCAACATCTTGGAGTGTTTTTGGCTTCTGTTTCTCCACCTGCTCTTTGGGTCCAGGCCTGACATGGACCAATCAATTCAGCAGAGATCAGACGGTTTTTCCTCAGTCTGCTCTGACTGGGGATCAGGTGGGTCACATACTGGAAAACTGGACATAATGACGCCATCAGAAACAATCCTGCTGTAATCTATTTTTCCTGTCAGTTTTTAAAATGATTTCATTTTCATTCAGTGTAATTAATATTCAACAAGCTGAACAAAGAATCCACACGGCGCCATCACACATCAAGCTGATGAATCCACGTAACTTTTTCTCAACAGTGACAACAACCACTGAACGTGGCCCCAACAATATAAACTATGAAATGAAACCATTAAACTTAAATTATGAACGGTTCACCTTCTGCAGCCTGAACGCAACTTCCTCCTGACCGACACGGACCCGAATCTCAGAGGTTTGATCTGGAGGCTGAGTCTGTGCTCTGCTGCCAAAGTTTTGAAATCAGGGAACATTTCACCAGTTGAAGTGATTAGAAACCTTTCTGAACAAGAATTTTCCTGATCCAGCAATCCCTCCACATCGCTTCACCACGAGGAAATCCCCCAGCAGGAGCTTCCATACTGTCCAGCGTCCTGTCAGCTCCGGACAACCGGACACATTTAGTTCACCTCAGAGATGAACTAACACTCGGATGACTGATTTAGTTTCCTCCACAATGTTCTCTGCAACGTGACGGGTAGTATTCAGATTTTTCCATCACCGTTTAAAGCGATGGAACCAGTCAAAGATGGAAAATGTTTGGTTCCTGCCACTTCCTGTTTAGGACATCAATGATTCGATGATTAAATGGGAATAATCTTGGAATTCCTTCATTTTTTGTTTAAACTGCCATCTTTTCCATAATTAAATCCTGCAGCAGGTTTTTCACTTTCTCAGTCTTTAAAAAAGTTTGAGAAGCAACATTCAGTTTTTCTGCGCCACAGTTCTGGAGCAAACCGCCAGAAAACTGCAAAGATGCTGAAAAACGGAGACCCTTTAAATCAAGACTGAAACTCTTTGATGCAACTGGAACATTAATCAATACATTTTATGCATTTCTGCTTGATGATTTTGAAATATTTGCTGCTTGTTTCACAGTTGGTTTTTAAGCTGTGAAGCATTTTGAACTCCTTTGTGATGAAATGTGATATGCAAATAAATTTGGCTCAGTCAAAATCAGAACCAACTCTTCAAATCTCAAGGAAAGTCGTTGTCAGTCCAGAAAACCTCGAGCGTCTCCACAGAGTTTTCTGAAACCTCAATGTTCTTTGGCTGATTTAGTTCATTGTGAAAAACACAGATCAACACCAAACTCATCCTGGATTTTTGAGAAAAGTTGGATGAGAAGTAACTTCACACACATCGTTTCTTCTCCGCACGTCTCAAACATTCAGAATTCATCAGCAGTTTTTCTGCTGCTCATCTTCATTTCAGTTTAGTTTTGAGGTTGTTTTAGATAATATTTCATGTCCCAAACTCTTCACCTCATTCTGCAACAAGACGATCCAGGAGTTCACAGGAACATCCTGAAACCTTCTGCTCTGCAGCGGAATATCTCAACTTTAAATTCTTAATAATGCAGAAATCAACAGCAAAAACAATCCAATAAATTGCAATAATTTAATATTAATGCGATCAGCCTGCATTACAATCCAATAATAATAAGTCACTGCAGAAACTTGCGGACTCACTGATGAAGCATAAATCACAACTACTCTGCTGTCCCATAAAAAGTGTTAAAATCATCCGATGCTCACTCACATCCAGTTTGGAGTTTTGAGGAAAACCGAGAGACGATCTGGACAACAAGGCGTCGTTAACTTCAGGTGTGTGTGATCTGTTTGCAGGAACCAATCGGGTTGCAGAGTGTGTGCACCTGGCCTGATTTCACAGCTCTGCAGGTAAAACACCTGAATAAAAAAACACCAATACAGAAATGTGGGTCTGTGCAGAAAACTAACTGAATATCAGGGCTGGGCTGCTTTTGCGTGAATTAATGCGTCCATCCAGTGTGACACGGAGAATCCAGCGTGTCGCTCTGCTGAGGCAGACAGGTGATGTAACTCGCCTTCCTGTCGGGTTCAGGTGAGTTTGTAATGATTCGTTGGTCATAAAAGCAGGTACGGTCCATTTGGCATGCAGACCCGTTACAAGTCCTGCTGGAAAATAAAATTAGCATCTCCATAAAGTCTCCCAGCAGAGGGAAGCTTTGAACGCTGTAAAATGTCCTGTGGACGTCAGAAAACCCAGTGGACCAGAACCAGCAGATCACCACTGACCGTGGAAACGTCTCCTCAGACAAACAAAATACAAACTTCACTTTCATCTGAAAAGTGAACTTTAAACCAGTTCTGGTTCCTTTTCGCTAAGATGCTTCTAGCTTTCTCTCTGGTGCATTAGTAGCTCAACTCAAGGACTCTGGTGGGTCTAGTCCAAGTCGCTGACTTATCTGTGAGGTCCAACCTCAACCACTGACTCAGCCCATGTCTGGTAAATCTTCCTAAAACTCTTAAAAACATCTTTGCTTTACTATCCATTCTACTCTCTGGTCATCCATCATGATTGTGCATCTCCACAGTTTTTCCTTCCACTAAATTTTCCATACATGTGCATAAGCCCTTCTGTGACTGACGTGGTTCTTCTTGTGACCACCTTTCCCTGTGCAGAGTGTTACTGACCTGTCTTGATTGTGTAGAACACGTGTGTCAAACTCAAGGTTTGGGGGCCAAATCTGGCCCGCCATGTGACTCTAAAGGGCCACATAAATACAACCTTCAAGTTAGACAGCTGTGGCTGTTCAGCTTGAGGCTGATTTTTTTTTCTGTATAGGGCCAAATTACATCAACGTGAAAAGATTTTCAAAATGATTAAATATTAAGATGTTTTTAAGATGAATGCAGAGTGAGCTGTTATTCATATTCTTTCACTTTGATGACAGATTTTATTTTGTTTTCTGCCACAGTTGGCTCTTTGTAATCTTTATATGGCTCAAAATGAAAATGAGTTGAGTTTGACTCCCTGCTGTAAAACATAACATTTCTATGTTAACGGGACTTTTTTTTTTTTAGCAGTATGTAAAATTCTAGTTTTGGGTTTTATTAGCTCTATGCCATAATCATTTAAATGAAGTGAAATAAACGCTTTGTTCATTTGTTTATCTCTGTTTTGCATTTTTATTTTTAGATTATTTATTTCATTAAGATGTTTGTTATTCGGAGATTCATAAAGTTTGTTCCCGTTTCAAAAACACAAATAGAAAATAAATCATTCAGGGTTTTAACATGAAGTGGGAAGAGATGCTGAAAGGACACTGTGTAATAATCAATCCTCAGTTCTCACCTGGATTTTCCCTGAAGTAAGACAAGCCCTTCGCTGCCAGCAGGAATCCTCCGAACAAGCAGATCTGGATCAGAACCAGCTCCTTTCGCCTTTTCCGTCTCGCCTTCACCCTCCTCCGGTTCGGCGTCGCTCCATCCCGGCGCCGGATACCCGGCGGAGACATCTCCTGCTCGGCTGCCTCATCCATACGAATCCCCCCAGCCCCTTCCTCCTCCTGCCTCCTGAAGAACCACAGAACCAGAGCAGGATGAACAGGAGCTCCGGTGATTCCAGGGAAGCAGCTTTCTGCCCCCCGAAGTGAAGGAGGAGGAGGAGGGGGGGGGGAGTAAAAAGTTGGGGAGTGATACCGGGGAGGTTCTGTGAGGCAAAGCGGGCCGAACCGAACTGAGCTCCTGTTTTAGAGAGCCGGGTTGTCTCCTAATGTCATGTTAGAATCTGGTTTCCGAGGCGGGGAGGCTGCGGGCGGCTGCGGGACTCCATGAATGCGTGTCTGAGAGGAGCGGGGAGCGCGCGCTCTCACGGCCACGCAACAATCTGGAGGCTGAGCACTGCTGGCAAAAAAATGATAAATAAATAAATAAATGCATAAATAATGAAGCTCACAGGCCGGCCGCTGTCTGTCTGTCTGTCTGTCTCAACCTTCAGCACCTTTACATGTGTTTTAGGTTTTCTTTCCAGAGGCGTTCCTAGGATTCACTGGGGCCCAACCCAGAAATGAACTCACTGACATTAAAACCAGTGAGAAGCACTGAAGGAATGTTCCAACACATGTAATTCGGTACACATGCAGGCCAATGATGGGCATGTAAATAATTTGTTTTCCAGCTTTATAGCAAAGGTCATTATTCTGTTCATTTACATAGCAGCAATTAACAACAAATTTCATTTTTCTAAGACGACCCAGAAGGGATGACAAAATGCAAAAAACCACAAAACTCAAGCAACCACAACAGAAATTATTCTAAAATGAATGTGCTCATAAAACACAACTTATGCTAAACTTGCTAGCTTAACTTCCGTTTTTATATTAATTCTGTTTTTTTATTTCAGTTTTTTTGTAATAAACTTCTGCAAACTTCCGTTTTAGCGTTTTGCTAAAACACAAGTGCTGCAAAATCAAACTTCTGCTTCTGCATAACTTCCATTGTAGCACAACTTTGTTTTTGTAATATTTCTATTTTAGCATCATTCAGTTTGATGCTAAAATGGGATGAATGATAACCTCGCTAACATTAATTTTTGGTTTAGCGTTGAAACAAAAGTTATAATAAAATCAAATTTGAGTATTAGAAACTTCCATTTTTACCATACATTCCAGTTTAGTATAACTGTGTTTTGGACTTCGGTAGGTGTTGAAACAAATAACACATTATAGCCGTAAGCAAACCGTTCTGGTTCGCCAGTATTTGTATTTAAAACTGAGTCCTAAATCCAGAGGTATTATAAATTAGACATAAACCTACAGATTTTCTGTTGCTGGTTTGATCAGGATACATGTTTGTTTGACATTTACAGTTGTGTGAAGTTTATTTGCATGTGGCTGCAGAGCCTTTGTGCAGGTTTTCCCCTGTGGTTCTGACAGTTGCTGGAGGAATACAGATAAACTGACCCAGTTGTGAGGAACTGTGACGAAGAAAACTTTATCCTGCAGTTCAATAACCAGAGGTTTGCTCCTACTGGGGGGGAAATAAGAAAACTTTCCAGAAAGAATCACTTTAACAACTTCTTGTTGGAAAATGTCAGTACATAAACATATAATTGACTGACAGGAAAATAAAGAAGAGATTAACAGCTTATCTTGTGATCAAAGCCAACGGTGAGGAAGTGTCTGATCTCATCTGGAAATCCTCTGAACATCTTTGTTGTTGAACGTTTCAAAGTTTCATGGATTTCATGGACAGATTCCAGGCTGTTTGTGCCATTCACCCGGATTTGTGGCGGTGCATCAGGATCCACCTTTCTGTCGTTTTCTTCACATCTTTCTGATTGTTCGTTTGTGTAGCTGCTTCCAATTAGAGCTCTTCCTAACACCATTTCATGTTGGTGTGCCTCAGGGTTCTGTTTTGGAGCTTTTATTGTTCTTGGTTTAAAAAATAGAATTCAACAAAAATCACCTTGAGGAAAAAAAGTGTCTATTCAACCAAAATCTGATATTTTAATAACGTTCTGCTGGTTCTCCACATCCAGTTCTGCTCTGTTTTTATTTGTCATATTTTGTAAGTTGTCTCTTTAACCCCCAAATACACACACATTATAGAAATATATATTAAAGTCATCCTTTGCAAGTTGCAAATCCCTAGGATGACATTTCAGATAAGTGCATAATATTTTTTAAGCATGTTGTTTATATTTAACGCTTTTTAATGTGTGAACCTACAAACTTTGATGCTGCTGTTCCACCTGCATCTAACGGTCAAAGAACCAGGACTCTGGAACGACCTCCCCTCTAGTTTGATGTCAGTGAATTAGTAAAGTTAAAACTCATGTTTTTACAATTTCTTTTAAGTAATCATTTGATGAACTTATGTTTAATGTTTTTTTTGGGGGGGGGTTGTGTACAGCATTTTGTGAATCCTGAATTATTCTGACTGGTTAAGGTAAAATGCATCTCTAAGACAATGAATAAATCCTCCTGGAGGTTTCATTGAAACAGCAGAATGGAAAAAGTGGTGAGAGCTGCTAGCAGCTGGTGTCATTGTGCTTTATTAACCCTTTAAAGGCAGAAATCCCAGGAACCTGACCCAACGACAGGCCCACGAAGCCGCCATGAAACAAATCCTCACTGCAGAGTTTGTTCGGACAGGGCATGAATTCCCAAACTCCCAGACACACACACACACACACACACCCACACACACATGTTTGCACCGCTATCTTTGCGGGGACTTTCCATTGACTTCCATTCATTTCTACAGCCTAAACCCTACCCTTACCCTTATCCTAACCCTAATCATTACATACCTAACCCTAACCCAAACCAAAACTCAATTCACACCGTAGTCCTAAATCTGACCCCTGACCCAAAAACAGCGTTTCCCTTGTGGGGACCAGGCCTCAGTCCCCACAAGGAGCAGTGGGTCCCCACAACGTAGCATGTGTCAGAGAGATGGTCCCCACAAGGTATTAGAAACAAACGCACACACACACACAACAAGAGAAAAAAACACTAAGGAGAAGGAGGAGGAGGGGGAAACAAATTAAATCCAGTTAAATTGTTTTTCCATAGCCAGTGGGCTTGGCACAGGCCTCTCACACAGACATGCAGGAGATGCAAGATAAACAGAGCAGCCTGAGATGTAAGAAAATCCCAAGAATTTCAGCCACTTTTCCTGTTTCATAAAAAAGTCCCAAACTTCCAAGCAGAAGACAAACTTGTGTCCTCGCCAGCTCTGATTGATCGCATCCTTCTGGGATGTTTGCCGCATCGATAACCCTCCTCTCTCTCCGCCTGGCACCGGCTTCACTGCGGAGGAGAAGCTGCAGTCTGCGCTCAGGCAGACGTATCTGGGTCACCGTCTTCTCCGGGTCCGGGCCGCTCCTCACCTCAGCACGGAGAAACCTCAGCTCGGCACCACAGGAGAGAATCGGGAAGAGGGTGAGGGATACGGCACGCTTGGCCAGGAATAGCTTCCCGAGGTAAAAAAGAGCAAAGCTAATGTAAGGCCAGGACAGAGCAGCCAGCTGCTTCTGAGCGGAAATAAGGACAAGCTTTCCTGCACTTGCATCACATGAGGCAGCTGCAGAAGTATTCACACCACTTTAACTTCTGCATTTGCAGCTTCTTGGAGTGTTTCTACCAGATTTACATGTTTAGATTCAGATTTGATCAAAAGGCTCAAGCTTTTATTTTATTTCCCTTTGGAATTAATCTATAAAGTGATTTTGGGAATTTGAATTTTTGACCTGATTCTCAGTCAGGTTGGAGGCTGAGCATCTGTCAATGTCTGTTTTCAAGTATTTCCACACATTATTCATCGGATTTAGGTTTAGACATTGACTAGGCCGTTCCAACATGTGAATATTCTTTGACCCAATAGTTTTTAAGAGACAGAAGCCCAATGCAAAGGCATTAAAATCATTGTAGAGCATTTTTATAACAACTGAAGTCAACAGTCACTTGGTTATGCTATAAAAAGGCCACATGTGACTTTAAAGTACATAATACTGGCCCTTTAAAGTCGGTGTTAGTTTTAGGTTGATGAGTCACTTTTGAAGATCAACACGAAAAACTAAGGAAATGATCACCGACTTCAGAGTCAACAGCAGTTCCACTGAACTGGTGGATAATTATACATATTTGGAGATTGTTCTTCATAACATTTTCTCCTTTAAGTCACATTTTGGTTCAACAAAAAAGGTCCAAAACCAGCTGGAAACTGAGTTTTTAATGTTTCATCTGAGTTTATGTCTTAAAAAAAGTTTTATTGAATCTGTTTTAAGGTTTCGTATTATTGCGTGGTACGAATATCTGTCTCTGGTCACTAAAAGCATGCCGGGTAATAAAGTGTCAGGTAGGAAGGACTCCAGTCCAGCCTGTGGACTGTTACGTTTAGACTAAGGCTACAGCTAATGATTACTTTAGTAATTGATTACTCTGTCAAATATTCTCACAATTAATCATTAAAAAAATTTGGCACATTCTGCATTTCTTTTGCATCTCTGCACATTGCAGTCTGTTGATGCTGAATGATCAAACTTGTGATGTTTTGTTCATAATATGATGTTTGTGTTTGACATGAAGCAAATCCGTTTCCCATTGGAGACAATAAAATTACACCCGAGTGTCAGTGTGGTGGACGTCCGTGTCCCGGTAGGGGTCCGTTGGTCCGTCCTGTTTGCTGGGTCCGTTGGTCTTCATGATGCTGGTTGTTCTCTAAGGAACCTCTGAGGCCAGAAACGAAACATCTGGGTTTAAAGTGCGATTAAACTAAACACAGCTGGACTACGTTTACCTATTAGGTAACTTTTTAAAGCAGTTAGTGCCACTAGATTTTATTTAGACGGATCAGAGTAAAGTGGCCTGATTATGGTTTACTATTTTCAAATATTTATTGGTAAAACCAAAAATAATGTGGAAAAGCCTGATTTTCCCTGGGTTTGTTCTGGTTTGTCATAAAATCCCAATAATTCCAGAGACGTTTATGGTTGTTAGACGATAAAAATGTGGAAAAGTTGCAAAGAACTGCCAACACACAATGGAAATGACGACAGCCACACAAACCTGAATGCTTTTAAAATTTATACAGTAGCAAAATATACATTCAGACCTGTCAGAACACAGCAGGGCAGCCGTCCTAAATTTCATCATTAATTTTCCCCAAACGCCAAGAAGAAGCAAAGAGAAGGCAATCTGATGGACCTAAGTCATTTCCTTCTGAATCTTTGGTGGCTTTTCCTTCCTCCTGGTTTTTCAAACTAAGTTTAAGTTTCCTCTCTGCCTTCTTTACAGAAAGAAAATAACAGCTGCACCAAAACGTACGCTTCACTGCAGCTTTCCTGACACTTTTTCACATTAATCCCAATTATAAAACATAATCTGAACGCCTTTCTGTTGCTAAGAGGAATACTAGGTTTTATTTTTGCCTCCATGTTCCAGTTAATTAGAAGTGACGACAGTGATGCACCTGCTGGATGCTTGTGAGCTCAATTAGTAGCTCAAAAATACCAAGATATGTCCAAGCATGCAGAAAGGAAAACGGGACATCAGGATAATGGGGTTCTTATTTAAAGCGTCTGTTTGTGTCTCTGTTGGTTACAGAGACTTTCCAGTTCAAGCTCAGAACAAACAATCTGCTCACGCGGTAAGCAGGCGCTCAGAGGTGGTGGTGGCACCGGTGCGCTCCATCTGGCAGCAGTGGAGAAGATCTGCAGCCGAGCGACACGAACGGAGCGGGAACAGAGAGGAGAGAGTCCAGCAGAGACGGCTGGAGGAGGACAAATGGAAAAACAATGAGGACGAAGGATTTAATGAGCTGCTGGGTTTCATTCGGTCCGTTCTGTCTGCTGTCGGTCTGTAAACGGGTCGGAGCGTTCTTCCTGAGTGTCCATAGTTTGGTTTGCATCTGAATCAGAACAGAAGAAAACACTGGTCAGCAGGGGCGTCACTAGGATTTAAGGACACCGGGGCAAACGTAGCGTTTATAACATTTCTCAAACAGCAACAGAAACACAGAAATTGCTTTTCCACTTTTAAAATAGTTCAGGGCGACAGAAACATCTTTTATACAAAATATGAGTTGGTTAATATCAAATCTTTTGCTGCTGCTGCCAAAAACGAGCAAGGTGACAATATGTACCCTTAATATTAACAATCCGGTGTTTTTAAATAGTTTACCGAACAAGAATCCCAGACGTTCTGACATCATCATCATCAAACTGCATATTTTATGATGTTTACCTTTGTCAAATATGAAAAAGCAGAAACAACAAACTACTACATTCAACAGTTTTCTTATGCAATTTTAGAAGATTGTAATAGGACTGACTTATAATTTAGAGATTATGACAGAATTGTCCTTTTACATTTTCTGCATTGCTGTATATTGTCTATCCAGAGGTGTCCAGCTCTTCGCAGCTTCAAAATGAAGCACAGAAAATGTGGTGAGTTCCTGGAAAACAGATTTTCTCAGGTTTGATCACTGAGCGCCGGGTGTTTGGATGAAGTCTGATAAACTTATAAATTTCCAGAAGTTTATACCTGAAAAGCTGTTATTTGGAACATTAAGTTTCCATCAATTGTTTAACAAATGTCCATAAAAGTTTTATCTTCAACATTGAGTTATCCCAATGTGCAAATCTATTGACTCATAATCAGCTTTTTGTCCCTGATTGTGATTTAAGATGAGAAGGAAATGGAGAATCAGGGATGAAGACAGGAGGACGAGCCCAGAGTAACTACTTCGTTTTAACGTTACATTTGAATTTAATCAAACTGTAGCTCAGTAATCTGTCATTTTAAGAGCTACAGCAGTAAGTATGTTTGGTTCTGACTACAAGATGAGGATTGGCTGTTCCAAAACAGGACGTCAGTGGGGAGAAGATAAAAGCGAACTCATTCAGAGCAAAAAAACACATTGCTCATGTTTAAGTCATGCAAAGCAAACCTCAGGAAGACCAGCTTCCTCCTTCTCCTTTCTCTTCCAGCCATGTTCCCTTTTTCCACAGCAAACTCTCAGGTCAGAACCTCAGTAATCTGCCTATCGAGCAACTTCCTCCTGCCATCAGGAGCTGAAGCCTCCACATGTCGGGGCTGATATTTACCCAACATGTTGGTGCAGATTAAAGAGCAGAAAGCTGAGCAACTGCTTCCATCCCGACCACCCCGGCTCTCCATGGAAAACAAATACTGTTTGCGAACTGGATGGACACCTCGGTTCGGCGTTCAGTGTGAACAGCAAACAAACAAACAAACAGCTCCGTCTCTCTGCCTGTTGCTAGGTTTCACTGAAATGTCAACAGCAGTAAAACAGCGGACACAAACAGGAAGAGGAAATGTGGAAACCAGCGGCTTGTGACGGCTGGAGTGCAGTTTGCTGATAGTCATGAAAACTGGATTCCTACACTTTTTAATTATTCCACAGTTTTATGTTGTTTTTTAAATGCAACAAACAGATGTTCACAATTAATTTATGACTCATAGTTCTACAGCTGAACATGGAACCTGGAGATGAAGAGGTTCTGGTTCAGAAATAAAATATTTCTGATTTATTTAAACAGAAATAAATCTTCCTGTTTATTTGACCCCCATGACCCCGCCGGCTCACCCTGCAGCATCACGGCTCCCGGTCTGAAGACACGTCGCCCTCCGCCCCGCTGCTGGGGTCCTGCCTGGACCGCAGCGAGCTCTTCTCCCGTCCCGACTCGGACGAGCCTTTAGAGCGCGTCTTCTCCTTCCTGAGCTGCTGCTTCTCCAACTTGGAAAGCTGAAGAAACACAAACAGAAACAGACAGTTCATGGTTTCACATTTTATCTTTAACGTAGTTTACCTGCGCAGAATAAATCTGTGTCAACCTTTGAATAGTTTAAAAGTGGCTCTTTTCTCTTCTGAATTATTGAAAGTGTTTTCTCTGAAAGGGAAGAAAACAGGGAAGGGTTGACGCCAGGTTTCCAATGCGCCGTCCAACATGGAGACGATTCCCAACCCAACAGAAAAAAAACACACTTTCTGCTCTGGAGGCGCTTTGCTAAGAGATAAAACAAACTGACACATGTAGTTCAAAACAAGTGGCTGGTTACTGGAAAAAAAAGGATCCAAATTACAATAAAATAATATTTTATTGTAAAATAAATACAACCTGATCAGAGGGCAGCCATCATATCAACCTTCAGCTGGGATGTTTCTGCTGTTTACTGAGAGACATGCAGAGAATCCATATTCTACATGTCGGTCTGTTCTACCGGAGGCTGTGGCACAGTTTACACTTCATTAATCTAATTTTACATAAACAGCAGGTGGGCCAATAAATCGGCCCTGACTTCCAAAGTTTTGTGAGATCACTGATTGGTCGCTTGGTTGACCTGGAGACCTTTGTTGTCTTATTATTGTTTATAATAAATGCCACAAGTGCCAACATGACAACTCATTCCTGTAAATTTTTATCAAAAATTATTCATTTTTTTTCTCCAAAAGGTCTAAACAAGTTTTATTTGGCTGGACTGAAAATTACTCTAAAATCAAAATAAAACCTGAAGATTTTTTATTATTATTTAATTAGTCAATGATTTTTTCCATGTGTTCATCGTTTTATCTTTAATTTCTGTTTGTGTTTTTAAATTTCTTTACATTTGTCTCTGAAGGACTTTTAATTGTCTTGTACAAAGAATGAGCAATACACATTTTTATAAAAGCTTGGGTTCCCTTGGATTAATGTAACTGGGATATATTTAGGATAAATTCAAGTTATTTTCTATGGCTAAATTTTTATTTAGCGCTGCTGTTGATGGGGAAGCCTGCAGACTGCTGGCCAACCTTCTCAAATCTCTAATTTCTTTCCAACTGCTGTTTGTTAACAAGAGAAATGAAACAAACACATAGATCCTGTTATTGAGCTGAACTTCCTGCTGACTCAGCAGAACCAGAAAGTGTGTCTGCACAGGTCCGAACGCGACCCTTTGCCCCCCACCATTTGAAGCCTCTCCTCGTCTTCATCTTCATCAGCGATTCAGGAAGCACGGAGGCAGAGAGCCGATGAAGTTGTCAGCCAACACGCGAGCTCACGGCCGCTAAAACTTTCATGTCTCTCTGGGACTTAATGTCATCTCACAAAATCCAAAGCATTGCGTAACAAATTACATTATTTAAACAGCATGAAAACTTGTATGGAAGCGGTTCTGATGATGTAACGTTTGATTAGATCATGGAGGTGAACATATTTGTTGTTTGTTCTGAAAAGTTACAGACCCTAAACTCTGGATCCCGAGCAGATAAAAGCCTCCACTAACACGATCAAACGTTACATAATCCCAGAGAGATGATCCGCCGCTGCAGGGTGGTTTCATCGCCTCCATTGTTTACTGTCAGCCTGACCCCGCCCGGGACTCAATCCCTGATTTATGGAAAGAAAGGAGCAGTGTCTGCTGGCTGTCGCTGTAACCCCCCCTCCCGCTAAACGGAGCCAAGCTCAGCCTGATAGCCGGCCCTGTTTATCCCCATGTTTGGCCTCTGCTGCTAAACATCCCAAACAGACAAGATTAAAATTCAGCCGACTGCCTGAATATCCGTCCTTTCGGGGAAACGGCTGAGCAGACGGAGATGGAGCGAAGCTCAAACCTCTGAATCTTTCTTTCAGTTGGAAGGAGAAGCTGGAGGCCGTCGTTCCGGACACAGTAACAGGATCCTCCTGCAGCCAAGTTTTACTGTATGATACAGTAAAACTGTATGATATGATCAACATAATACATGTTGGTTGAACATGTATTATGTTAAATTAACTTTGAGCTTTACATCATGTTTTAGCCTACTACAAACATACTTTGTTGTAGGTTAGTACAACAAAATACTAACATACTTTGTCGTGGAGAATTAGTTTTCGCTACATTTTCATGTTTTTCTTGTTTATAGAGGCAGAGATTCAGCACAGGGTCCTGTGTGTGGTGTGTGTGTGGTGTGTGTGTGTGTGCGGGTATGTGTGTGTGTGTTTTAAATTTCACTGTCTGGTATTAAAGGTCCAACCAAGAACTGGATTTGCAAATTAGCCCGTGGCTGAAACACCTTACAAAACAATGGCTGCTGTTTCTCACATGTTACATGATTTAATGTTTGATTAAATAAATTTGAACTGAACTGAATTCAGCTACAAAGTCAATGAGCAAAATGAGTCAAATTTATGTTTTAGATGGCAAAAAAGGTGCAAGTTATAGTAATCAGATTTAAAGAGGAGTGACAAAAGCAAATGAGATGGATTAGCAGTGCTTGGTAACAACAGGACATGTTACAGTGGAATATTGTCTCTGCCGCCTGGCTAACGAACAGTTAGCATGTTATAACAGTAATGACTTTCATACAGCAACAGTTCTTCAGTCAGAGGCCTCTTCAGATTTGTTGCAAGACTGACTGCTATTGGAGAGCCTTCCTGCTCAAAGCATCACCATCCACATATTTGGGCAATATGAGTTACAACATTTGACTTACATTTGGGATAAATATTTTTTTAATTAATTTAAATTTAAAAAAATATTGGAGATCCAAATTTGATTTAACTAAAAGAGTTCCTAAAGATTCCAATAACCTCTCGAAGAGTTTGCATCTGAATCTGAAGCTTTTTTTAAGCACAAATACTCTTTACCTGGGAAAAAAATTGTTAAATCCATAGTTTCACACCCAGGCCACATCTTAGACCTTTGACAGGCTCTTTAAAATTCATCCTGTGTGCAACAGATACATTAGGTCTTCAATATTCAGCCATTTATTCTCAGTCCTAAGATGTAAAAAACAAATCAAGTCGCAGATAAATCTAATGCCTTTCAGAGAGCTTAAAGAACTTCTCTAAAGCGGCGCTGCCTTCCAGCATGAATGTCTGAACATATATTAACTCCTTCCGATGCTCCTGTGGTCTCAGAGGATGAATCCTCTGAGACCAGGAGGATTCCTGGCGGATCCTCCTGGCGGCGGATCACCAAAAAATCCTTGTTTTATGAAGCATTCATGTTTTAAAAAGCGACAAGCTCCCAAGCGGAGGAGTCCTGCAGAAAAATCCCTGCAGACTGCATGTGTGGCTCTGCGCCGTCAATCATCTGCAGCCCGTCCCACTTTGCTGTCTACAGCATAAACACACCGTCTCGCCGCAGCACACACCGCCTCGCTGCAGCACACACCGCCTCGCTGCAGCACACACCGTCTCGCTGCAGCACACACCGCCTCGCTGCAGCACACACCGCCTCGCTGCAGCACACACCGTCTCGCTGCAGCACACACCGCCTCGCTGCAGCACACACCGCCTCGCTGCAGCACACACCGCCTCGCTGCAGCACACACTGTCTCGCTGCAGCACACACCGCCTCGCTGCAGCACACACCGCCTCGCTGCAGCACACACTGTCTCGCTGCAGCACACACCGCCTCGCTGCAGCACACACCGCCTCGCTGCAGCACACACCGTCTCGCTGCAGCACACACTGTCTCGCTGCATCACACATTTTGTCATTTTACTATGTTATTAATATAATTTATTTTTATTTTGGTCCTTTAAATACCAAAATTTCCATGTAACTTTATATTTTGGTGAATCTGATTACATCATTTTTAAACATTAGATGACTGAAGGTTTGATCAGTTACTCAGTACTTGGGTAAACGTTTTACCAAATAGTTTTTTTACTTTTAATTTAGTAATTTTTTTAATGGCTACTTTCAAGTTTAAAAGTAAGTTTAAGTTTAGCAGCTTTCAAACAAAATCTGACGAAATAAAAAATAAAATCTGCCTTATGAGTGTCACTGCTCTTAACCTCTCCACTGATGAAGATGACTGATGAAGATGACTGGGTACCTGTTTGGGGTCTCTGGGAGCAGCCGGTGACGTCAGCTCCACGGTAACTGGACCGTCGTTCTGGATGTTGACCTGCATGGACGCCCCAAACTTCCCATCTGGAAAACAAAATGGAGGACGATAAATCATGTGTTTTTCATGTGCTCGCCGAGTTCGGCTGCAGCTAACAGAGGAAAGATGAAAAGAGGCGGACAAGGACAGCAAGTTTCACTCGAACTGCTCTCCTTTCTTCTCGCAGGTTTCTTTAGATTGATGACACCATCTGCACAATGAAGCTGTGGGAGAAAACTGATGCATCATCATGTTTCCCTCTCCGGAGGCGGTGGGGAGGGGGCTAATTAGGAAGGCTCACGCCTTCCTTTGCTGGGACGAGGTGTCCTCCTCACCTGCTCCCCAGTGGGCTGACCCAGTTCACTGCCACCGCCGCTTCCAGCCGCCTGACCGCCACAATGACACGGCGCTGACGGCAGGGGGACGCGGTGCCGCTCCAAACCCGACGGAGGGAAAATTCACACTCTGATTTTAACTGTGAGGAAAGGAGACGCTGGAGGTGACGTGGCTCCGATCAGCGACAATAAACCCGACTTTAATGACCGGCATGTCACATGAATGTTCTCAAATGTCCATTTCATACCTGCAGGTTTCCATAAAGAAATTACAGCCTGTTCAAAATCAAGGGCTTTAAGAATCAGGTCTTTTTCCAACATTATTTCCATAAAACCTCAGTCAGTACAGAAATGGTCTTCTGATCATCTTCTTGATCCGTTAATCAATGCTTTGATTAACGTATCTTCCTCAGTAGAAGCTGAGGTTTGGTAAGTTCTGCAGGCTGAAGAATAAAGTTATATCTCAACTAGAGATGAACCAATTTGTTATCAATATCTATATCTGACCCGATATTAGAAAAAAAAAAAATCCAGATTGGGTGTGAGTGACAATGTGCCCCGTAAAGGCGGATCTATTCAGCCTAAATCTATACTTTGTGCTCTGAGTGACGTCAAGCTTTATTATTTATTTTACATTATTTTTAGAATTCCTTATTGCACTTTCTGAACCATTTGAAAGGTTTCTCATTTATTTTTACATATCTGATCAAGCGGCGCCGTTTTTGTCCGTTTTGGTTTATTTTATTATTTATTTTACATTGACTGTTTTACTCCTAGTTGCACTGATGGAACAAATTAAAGTTGTGTTGTTTCAGCATGTTTGACCAGTTTGTGAAGCTATCCGAGCGTTAAAGTGCTGCACTGGTGCACAGTTATCACATAAATTTGAAATTCCCATTTATGTCTGTGTTTAAAAAAGAAATGTTTCAAGTCAATTAGGGTTAGGTTCTGTTACAGAAAGACAGCTGAACTGACTAAATACGGCCAGTACTGAACCTCAGATATTTAAATCAGTATCAGAAGTGAAAAAAGTGCATTGGTGCACCACCAGCCTCAACACATCAGCAATGACCTCAGAGAGGGAATCTTCCTAGCAGTTCTGAGGAGACTTTGGTGTTCTCAGTACTAACTGAGTCCCGTCTTTTTGACTACAGTGGACACATCTAGAGCAGGTTACCACACCATATCGCAGAGATAATCGTTTAATTGAACGATGATCATGTTAAAGATTTAGCAGATTCAGCTCAATTCTGCAGCTTTTTCTCTCAATTCACTCAGAAGTGATGGTTTAAAGCCTCGTCGTCCGTTGAGATCCCACCCACCTTTGATGAGCTCAGGCCTGTAGGTGCTCCTCATGCTCTCCAGGATGCTGTTGTAGAAGGGCTGGGCGAGCTCCGCCGGCATGGCAGCGTGGAAGTCCGGTTTGTTGCCCTTCAGGATGCACTGCAGGGTGAACTGGCTCACACACAACACCTCCAACTCTCTGTCCATGACGCTCTTAGCCCACGCCCGGCCGTTCTCGTCCTCAAACAGCCGCAGGTTCAGGATCTTTCTGACCCTGAAGACACACAGTGCTTATGAAAAGGTGAAGAAGCAGACTGACTCAAAGTTTATTTCATCTGTATCTATGGACATGTTTGCAGGATGGATTTACACTTACATGTACTCAGCATCTCTCTGCGTGTCGTCTGCAGAAATCCCGAGCAGGACGCAGATTCCCCGTCCAATGGAGCTGACCTGCTCCTCTCCCACTGCAGGAAAATGAAAACAGACACACGGCCTTTTTACCACACCCAGGAATTCAAGAACTCTTTGTGCTCAGACAGTTCAGAGCTCTGGTTCACCTGCATGACAATGTTCTGCTGAACACTCTCCAGCCAGGAGTTATTATTTATTTTCAGCAGCAGAGTGAGTAATGTCAGCATTAAGAATGTATCATTGTTAGGAAGAGATCACAGAGATTGTAAACAAATATTTTATCATTTCATTTGAAAGGATTCGTCTCTCCATTTGTTGCTTATACTGAGTTATTCTTGCAGGGTCAGGAATAACTGCAAATTTACAATTTAACTACTGGTATGCAATAAATAATTTTCACTTTAGTGTAAAAAAAGAAAGAAAAAAAAAACATCTTAATTTTTTCTGATGTTTGTATTATTCTCTGTTCTTTGTCAAATACTTCATGTTCTTACCTGCCTTTGGACAATGAATGTAAACTATTTCATGTGCTAACTCCGGCATATTTGCATTGATGCTTACTGATGACATATTGATTAATATGCATTGCCCTAATTTCATAAATAAATAACACAAACTAATAAAGTATTCTATAGATTATTATCAGAATAAAAGAATATTAGTGGCAGCCCTCAGAGGCTGTTATGTTCTTGCAAATTCTATTTATTGTATTAATCAATTAAGTTACAGAAATAAAATTAAAACATCAGTTCTTAAAATAAAAACAGTAACTATTATTATTAATATTATTACAAGAACGCCATTTTAATTGTAGTGTCATTTAATTATTACTTTCGTGTATTTGTGATATTAAGAATTATTATGAGTAATTTCTAAAATATATTTTAAAATACTAGTTTCAATTTTTTATAGCAATCTTAACCTCTGCGACTCTCCAACAGACCTGAAATAAACATTTAATTGGCTGAATGGAGTCCATGTTCTGAGCAGCAGATATAAACAGGAGTTTGAGTGAATAAAGTGAAACTGGATTCCTGTAACTGTTACTCTAAAACAGGGCCGCCGACATCCAGCAGGATTAATTGCGACTGTATCAATCATCATATTCATCATTATTCAGTTGTATGAACTTGTTTATCTGGAGCTAAAAGTCAACTGTTTTAGTTAGCAGCGGTCTGACACCGCCCCATTCGTTTCAACTGGAATGCTAATGCTAACGGGGCTAACTCGGCTAGCTGGTCATAACAGCTACTACCAGCTGTCTGCTGATTGTCTTCGTGTATTTCAGTTACAGATTCCAAGTCCGTCAGCTCGGCTCATTCAAAGCTCACCTGTCACACTCGCTTTGGTAACCCTCTGGATAATCGCTCTCATTGTTGTGCTTCTGCCGGACAGCACGCTGTCAAAGCTTCCGGTCAACTCCTGCAGTCCGTGGTAGTTTGTCGACATCTAGCGGTGGAAGTTGGGAATACAACAATAACGCCAACAGAAGCCAGAAAGGAATCTCTTTCATTTTTTTTTAGATACAACGTATATACATTTTGTCTTATCTCGATCATCTTCATTGTCATATTTGTTGTCACCATCAGCATCTTTATCATCATCATCATGCTTTTTAGATTTGAATAAATTATTTAAAATCCAACAGATTCCATATTCTGAGAATAAGCCTCCACTGCAGCTGTTGATTTGAAGAATTAGGAGGTAGTTTAATTTCTCATCATCTCATTTACTTCAAGCCATGTTCCAGCACCACAGCATCATGCTGCCACCGTCTGAAAGTTGGTGCAGTTTTCTAGGTTTCGCTTGTCAAATATATTTCTAATTGTAGTCAAATGCTGCCTTCAGCTAGTCTGCCTTAATGATTCATGTATTGTTCCCCAATATTGTGATCAATTTAATTCAATCTGCTTTGGGATAAGTTGTTGAAACATGTGAAACAAACGGGTGTTCAAGCAGAACCATGACACTTACCAATTCAGCAAGGAAGCAAATGGTCAAAGTATATAAATATTCGACATGAGGTAACAAAAAAAAAAAAAAAAAACCAAGAAAACAATTCAGATAAACAACTAAGACCCCAAAATGAATGGAAAATTCATACCAATTATAAGCCATTTATTTGTTATTTTTCAAGAAATGCAATTATCTCTTACATTTCAAAAACACTTGATGGAATGAATTCAAGTATCCTTATTTTTAATTCACAAGAAGGTAGTAGTTTTTGCTTTTTTGTTTGTTTTTTCCCCCCAAAATAATCAGCATATAAGAAATATAGAAAGGTCATTTCACCTTTTTATGCCTTTTCCAAATGTGAGTCATAATCTGCTGGGAATTGGAGCCAAAATGAATTAAAGTGGCTGCAAAACACTTTTTGTTGTAAAATAAATTAGATGAAACAACTGATTTGCAAAAATTCTTAAATATCTAAAGCTTTAATAAAATATTATGTGACAACTTGATCATTGCTTTGCAGAGATGTTTAGCCCTTTTTTTTGGCAAAATAACGAAAGATATCCTCTTCAAATATGCAAACATGGCAGCAAGTCTGTCTTTTAAATCATGTCCAGCAGCTACTTGTCTCCATCTCCAGTTCCTGATCCTCCACTCAACGACATGATGAAATTGTAGATCCTCCTCTTGTACGGGACGAAATCTTCCTTATAGACGATGACGGTTTTGTAGTGAGCAGTTTCGTAGACATGCCTGTTGGGATTTTCTGGCTCTTCGACTTTTTGTTTCACTGAGTTGTGGGGGGAAATAGTCAATGAGACAATAGAAAACCAGCTTTAATCACTTAGGTGTTACTCCTTCTTTAAATCAAACAAATAAACAGATAACTACAGACGAATTACTTGTTTAGTATTCATTGGTATTACTGTCCAATATTTGAACAGACGGCTATCATAGAATCACCGTAAACCGACAATATCTTAAAATCAGATGAATTCTCACTGAAGTTCTCAGTACCGCATTTTAAAAGCTGATTATCCATCAGAACGCTAAGGAAAGGTCTCCAATAAGACAAATCAGGTTGTCAATAAGACAAATCAGGTTGTCTTATTGGAGACAGAATATTTTTCATCTTCTGAGATGAAACACCGTCACAGAAGAAAGCAACATCTCGGCTAATCGGGATTCTGTCTCCTTGGTGAATTTCCCCTCTGTTTACTCACCTACCGGATCGTCCAAACGGCCTGTATATTTTAAAATAGCGTAGGATCCTAACATTGCCCAGATGCCCACAGCGTAAACTGCGGACACTCTGTAGTTCCACTTAGTCAGGTCTTTGATAGGCATTTCGAGACTAAAAAACCGGAGGCTCTTAAACGTTGAACTGTCTGGGAATCTTCAGGTTAAACGCTCAGGAAGCCACCATGACACCTCTTTCTCTATTGTCGTGGTTGGTATGGATTTGCATTACCGCCACCTGCTGGTTCACACAACCTATTACAGTAAACTTTACGATGCTTTAATATGTGGAGTTACTTTTTAGTGAGAAATACAGTTTTTTTTTTTTTTAATTGACTCTTTGAAAATAAAATAAATCGCTCTGGACAAATTTTGAGACTAATTAAAATAAGATCAAATAAGATGTTGTACTTAGTAATTGTTCAATTGGTATCAACTAATTAAAACTTGTTAAAACTATCAGAAATGGCAGAAATAAATAATTTGGAACATAAATTATTATGTTTTTTATTATAGAGAATAGCTAAACATATATTTTATACCTTTGGTTTTGAATATTTTACACACAAAACAAGGAATAATACGTTGTGAAAAAATATGGTAGGCTTAAAATATGTATTTGTATTTATAAATACAAATAGCCTACAGATCAAAAAAGTAGTTTTAACATAAAACAGTAAACAGCAACAACAACAATAATAGTGCTGATATAATAATAAAAAAGTAAATCAATATTAATAATGTAGCTTAGAATAAATGTCTGGTATTCAGCAATATCAAAATCTGAAGAAGAGCCTCGTCTCCTTTGCTGCTGCGTTCCTTCAGATGAGTCAGAAGAACCGACTCATCTCTCTGATTTATCTTCCTTCTGCCTACGATGTGAGGGCTAAAGGTCAAAGCTGTCACCTGATTTGCCTTGTGGCTTCTCTGAAACTCTCCACCCACGTTAGATCTCAATACCGACTTTCACTGTCAGACTTCTGTTTTGTTTCTGTCTTGAGTCCATTAGAAAAAACAGGGAGAGTTTTTTTAAATGAGTCCAAGACCTGAGTTCCTTCAATAGTTTCAAAATTCTTCTTATCCGTAGCAAACACCAATGAACATCATGCCTGTTTCATCACTGGCATATTTTGTCCCGTTCTCCCTGCAAACACATCTAATAATACTTCTGTCCCATTTGTGGTTTCTAAGAAAAACAAAACCAGAACAGAAGTGAAAATGAGCTTTACTAAAATCGCTGATATCATCACATAAAATCAGAGCCTGGCCCATTTCTGTCTGCAGAGATCTGGAAACCGGGCTGTTCCACTGCATCTTAGATGCCTCCAGGCCCAGAGAAACGGACCGAGCCGAGCCTCTGAGAACCGAGCCAGCCTCTCAGAACCGAGCCGAGCCTCTGAGAACCGAGCCGAGCCTCTCAGAACCGAGCCGAGCCTCTGAGAACCGAGCCGAGCCTCTCAGAACCGAGCCGAGCCTCTCAGAACCGAGCCGAGCCTCTGGGGAACAATCACACGAGCAACGGAAAACAGATAGAAAGGTTATGAAAGCACCAAGTAACTGCTTGGTCATAACAATTAATATAATTTGTAGAAAATAACAACTGAATAATCAGACACATACAAATGTTAATTTACATGGAAATTCTGGTATTATAAAGAATAAAAATAAAAATAGTAACAAATACAAAATTAACAGGATGTGTGGTATTTGTTTGGTCATGTGACAGTGAAGCGCTGCCACATTGTGGGAACATCAGCAGTGAAGTTGTTTCTTTCAGTGCCAAAAGAATAACAAATATAATTTGTGCAAATCTTGCTTTGGTTCTGAAACATCTTTAAACTCGGGGGCTTCTGGAACAAGAGGAGGAGGATTTATTGCCTGAGTTTGACTCACCCTCTGCCTCCCAGAGAAAACCTAATAAAACTTGTTTCAGGAGCCATGGGACAGCTGAACACGAGCAGGTGAACAGTTTGGTCATAAATGATGAAAACATTTAATCTTTTAACACAAAAGTTAAAATTTCCATCAGTTCTGTTTGAGCGTCAGGATTTTTCTCTAATTTTTCATCCACCAAGAATGTGGGTCTGAATCCAAACTTGCAAGGACAAATTATACCTGACAGATAATATTTAGCTTCTGGGTATGAGTTCAAATGGCACTCAGTCACGATTCCTTCAAATTAATAATTCTCCGATGGGTCTGGGGTAGAAACATTATTATGGAGGCGAAGGAGAGTGACAGCTTCATCCTGGCTGGATAAAACTCCACCTGACTGAGTTCAACACAGCCAGGATTATCTGATTTGTCTTAAATAAACAAACTGTGTTGAAATTCCTGTCAAAGAAAAATTAATTCAATTTCAGACAAGTTGGAGCAACAGATCCAGAGTATCAGACTGGGACACGGCCTGGATATTGATCCTATTGTTTGTAGTTTATTTTATTTTTATTGTTTTTAACTGAGAATAAACAGTATCAATGACATTAACAAGAGCTAAAGTAATGTAATAAACTCAAAGTTTTACTTCATGTTAAGGTTTAATTTTGAACTCCTTCCTGATTCTGGTTCATCTGGTGGTTAAAACATGTAGAGGAGATTTACAAATCATTTTGTAGGCTGTAAATTTGTGCTAATAAAAGTTTGTGGAGCTTTCTACTTATTAAACGAGAAGAAAGTTTTTGGTCATTGGCTTTAGCAGAAGAAACAAAGCAATGAGTTACACTGTTGGCTGAAACTGGGTCAGGATTGTTTCCGCAGGTAGAACTCCATCTCTGTGAAATCTGACAGATTTTCTCTCAGACTCATCTGAGGGCCGTTTGCTTTGCCCTGCACCTCTGCCACTTTCAGGGAAAAATCTCCTGTGGACTGAAGAGATAAAAGACTGAAATTCTGTTTGTTCTTTCTGTTTGGTTTTCTTCATGTCCTGTCTTGATATTACAGCCGTACCAGAAGCTGGTTGTCTTCATGTCCCAGGGCAGTTTTGCTTAAAAAAACATATATTTGAAGGTGGAATCCTGATTGTGTGATTGATTCATTAAGTCAGGACTCCATCTAGCATCAGGGTAGACAGGCCACTTTGTTTTAACAGGAGCCTGTTTCTGTTTGACCTTCGAATCATTGGGAGTGTTTGTGGATGAGTTTGTTGTGCTGCCGTGCTGTCCTAATCAAAGTCTGGACTTAAGCAGTTTATTCATGTTTAAAATATAGCCTGCCTGAATAAAATGTTTTCTGCAAAGCAGGCTGGCCAACATCCCTCCACAGAGGTGTGAAGGACCACAACAAGCCTGAACCTCAGGAGAGTCTCTGCAGAGAGAATGCAGCAACGTTTTTCTGAAGAATTGAGGAGAAAATGGATTTGTTTGACCACTGGAGATGATCAGCCTTCCTAATAAAACCCTGCGATAAGTGGACATAGATAATGGAACGACACCTTCAGGTGCCCACTGGTTCCAGACCTGAAGAATGATTGTGACACATTTCATCTACAAGGCAACTTCTCTGATGCCATATTAAAACTTTTCAAACTATTTTGTTGCTTTTGAATGTAAAATTATGTTTTTGCATTTCTTATTGAGAAATTGGAATGTATTGTGTAGAAATGTTTTTGCCAGCTTCACTGAGAAGAACAAAAACAAACCTGAACTCAGTGATGATGAACTGAGCTCAGCTCGCCTCACTGCTTCTGCAAAGCCGAAAACATGCAAACTTTTCTTCTTTACTCCCAAACTGCAGCTCTTTGTCTCACTGATTCTGTCCTTAAAGACTCCATTTCATCTTCAAAACCTCAAACATGCTCTTAACCTCAGACAAACAGAAGTCATTTAAAAGCAGTACAAGCTCTTTGTCTCTTCACTTTCACCATCTTCTGCTCTTTTTTTCAGCCTGGGGCCATTATTTTCCTGCTCAGCTTGCCACGGGCTGCAGCAGCGACCCCCCAACCTCCAGCCTCTGTCAGAACTTGTCGACTGAAGCTATGAGTCACAGAAAGCTAATACAAAAATACAAAAACTCTGAAGGCTCATTTGAGTCCCAGAAGCTGCACGTAGTTTCCACGGAGAACCTGGACTTCCCATCTCTATTCCCTGATCTGGTCAGAGGAGAGGAGCTGGACGGGAAAACGCTGCAGAAATGATCTAACAGGTAAACTCAAACGCAGGTTTTTAAATGTAATAACAGGTGATTTTGTTGCGTAAAACCCCTGAAAGAGCCGGAGTAGTGAGGCGCGTTTTCACCTGAGTGAGTTCTGCTTCAAACAGAACTCATTTGTTTATGTCAGAAATGCAACATAAATATTTAATTATCTATAGATGCGGTAAAAAACAAAACTAAAATATCATATATACTTTAAAACATACAAGTAAATAATTAAATAAAATTGAGCTACAAATACACTCTTCACTAACAGACATTTAAATAATCTGATTATTTATTAGTCAGTTAGTTTTTGATTCATGTTTATGTGCTTTGCAAAAGGTCAGAAAAATTATATGAAATGATGTACATTTAATATAATTTAATTATTTATTTGTATGTCAAATTTTTTGTTGCATAATAACAATTGTTTTTTTAGTTTTTGGCCCTGATGGGAAATCCTGAGATCCTCAGCAGAAATGAAACTAAATAACAAAAATTATGTTGTTATATTTATGCCACGATTTAAAAAAACCCCACCAATTAATATTAAATTAAAGCCGTTTAAATCTGTTAATGGTGTCTGAGAGCTCCTTGTATTCCTGACTAATTGCTTTAATAGAAATGTAAGGATGATTTTGAGGAATCATATTTTGACTTCAGGTCAAAACCTGCCTGAAGCTGTTTTTGATTGTCATGTATAACTAGAGTAACATGACTGAAGCCTCACACCTGCTCTCTCTGGGCAGATTCCTCTATTCAGCAGAATCACATTAATCAGCTCCACCTGTCTGGAAGTCTTCAGGTTGAAGCTTTTAATCAATCATGATGCTTTGATGGAAAAAAAAAAAAGTTACACGACCTCAGAAAAGTATGAATCGCCTCAGGTGGTAATAACACCTGAGCTCAGCATTATGAACAGTTTTCATTGTACGCTCTAAAGTCTGCTTTGCAAAGTAAAGTGTAATTTATTTCCAGCTGCTGGATGGACAAGGGGACATCAGTGAAGGTGGTGAGCTCAGGTGGAGGAGCTGCAGCCAGCAGCAGCTCAGGTGATGAGAGTGAAATTATGACACAACTTCATAACTCATAATGCAAATTATACTGAGGTTGATCACATGTAAGGTTATTTTGCTGTCTGTAATAGTAATTTAAGGATGTCATTTAAATGAGGGAGAAATGAAGTAAGTTAAATAAATTTGTATTTTTGCAGCTTTGATACAATTTGTTCATGTTAGAAACAAATATTAAAACAGATGTTGGATTTAATTATTCACTGTTGGGTTTTTTTTTTTTCTACAGTGGTCAAAAAATCAGTGACAACCTCTGGAGTTACATCACAGAGTAAGCTTTGCTGTTTTCACACCTCAAAATCCAACATGGCTGCTGCACAAGAAATATATGCATGTAATAAATTGTTCTGTTATCAGAGTGGAAGATGTGCAGGTTTACAGTGATAAAACATGTTAAGACATGCGGTTTGGGAATGTTTCCAAAAAACTCAAACATTACTGCTCACTTTATAGATCATTTATTAACTTTGCTAGTTCAGTCTTGCAAATGAAAATTGGTTCCAGGAATCTGATGTTTTCCACCCAATGTTCCCTCCAGGAATTTTACTTTAATGAACTCTGATGGGAAAAAAACATGGAAAGAAATCTGGTGTTTTCTGATTTCTCTCCTTTCTTTGCTTTCAGGTGATTTTTCTTTCAGCTCCGGTGGGTCAGGTGGAACAAGCAGTTCAGTTCTGATCAAATCTAGCAGCTCCCACCGCAGTGGATCTGGAGCCGGGAACGTACGCATCACCAACATAGGAACTTCTTCTGCCCAGTCCTCAGGTGAGAGGTCAGGGGCCTCAGGGACTTCAGGGGCCGCTGTGGCCTCAGGGAGAGGAGAGCGGTCTAAAGAGACTGGAGGAGGATCCTCTAGCATGTCCTACAGTTTTGGAAGTGGAAGCAGAGAAACTAAAAGAGAAGGGGGTATTGGTGCTGTGACCGTTTCCACGGTGACCAAAAGCAGCTACGCATCAGGAGGGTCCAGGGAAGGGAAGAAGGGCTCATCATCCTCTGGCATTACGTACTCCGCTCCTCCAAAGGAGAGGAAGAGTGTGACCACAATGGCAGCTGCTCTGTCAGATGTCTTTGATGGTTCGTCACAGATCACGTCTTCTACTGTTGGCAGTTTCAATACATGGCAAGTTTTCATTTGATGCTTCTTGTGCTTCAGAAAGCTCCGATTCTTCCCTGGAGTACAGCAGGAAGGAGTATGGTATGTGAATCTTCTGTCAATGATTATACTGTCAGGTATAAATGATCTCAGTTATACTCTGCAGAAATATAACTGATCTTGGTTTGATTTTGTAGGGAGTTCAACTGCAACTTCAATTTCAGCCACAAGAGGGAGAACTCAAAGCAGAGGTGCA
The DNA here is from genome assembly GCA_010277075.1 of Poeciliopsis retropinna. NCBI lineage: Eukaryota > Metazoa > Chordata > Actinopteri > Cyprinodontiformes > Poeciliidae > Poeciliopsis > Poeciliopsis retropinna. Next base: position 1,710,817 of record VMRM01000039.1, on the reverse strand, counting down.
CGAATGACCTTTAAACTAAGGCTTTATTCCCACATTTTTGCAATTAATTTTAAATAATCAGCCTAAGCTAATAGAAAAATAATTACTTTTCTTTGTTTTTAGAGAGTGAGATCAGAGCCCGGCTTCAAAGTGCTTCACCTCCAGCCAGATGTGAGTCCTTCACCTCTAAACATCCAACCTGAAGCTGTCCAGCTTTTTGGTTCTTTTAATCAGATTTAAAACCCAGTCATGATGGAGTTCCTGGCGTTTTGTTTCTCGTAGGGACGGAGCTGGATGACGTGAAGCGCCTGCTGAGGGGAAACCGCTCCACCAGCACCAGCCCCGCCCAGTCCCCCAACAACACACTGCCCATTCCCAAGAAGGCCAGTGTGGAAGCCAAGGCCACATCTGAGAGCTCCTCAGGTCCCATCGGTCAGCCGGAGAGGAACATACATAGCCTAGGAAAGCGTTTCATCCGTTCACCGTGTTTTGTGTTCTGTTGTAGATCAGTACGGCAGCGTTTGGTCAGGAGATGTGAGCAGTGGATATTACAGCTCAAACCCCAACAACTACACCACCTCCTCCCATCTTTACCCGTCAGGTCAGTCACAGAAAACACTCACAAACATCTTCACTTTTAACTGTGTATTAAAGAAACCAAACAAGATGCAAAATGTTGGCTTTCCCATGTACAACACACTTTATAACCCTCCAGACCTTCAGAGTTTATTCCTTAGTTCCTACTTGGGAATAAATTCTTGGAAGTGAAAGGTTTTCCCCCAAATGTAGACTATCAGGATACGTTACAGGAACTTCAGAGTTTTTTCTGGCATTAACAGAGTACTCTTCAGCAATACAAGATACTTCCGAAATGCCTTGTACTTCCTTGCAAGTTAAAGGTTACTTTTTCCAAATTTATCAACTAGTTTCAAGAAATGTTCGAGTGTCCGTACTTGAAACTTGCATGGTACTTTATAAGGTATTTCTGACATGGTATGGATACTTTCCAGAACATGTTTTACTAAAGCTTACAAATTCCTGCAGGGAACTTAAAATGATTTTCTGTTATATCTTGCAGGCAGTTTTCCAGAACTTATAAGCTTTGTCGATGACAGATAATTGCATGTTATGTCCTTTCCAATTATTTTCCTGATTTTTACAGGAGGATTTGTTTGTTTTTTGATAGTATTTTCACATTATGTGGATACTAAAACTTAAAATTTACAGAGCATGTAAATATACTTTACTACTGTTCTTCTTTGCTTTGGTTTTAAATTTATTTTGTTTGCATATTTATCCTTTTATTACACTATGTTCAATAAAGTCAAATCAAACCAGACAGACTACAAGGTGCTTTCCTGGAACTTACATGGAAATTATATAAATTGGTGGAGTCTCCCTGTTAGTGACATGTGAGTCCCAGGAAAACATTTTCTAAGTTCTAGGAATGACACAGTTTGTACCAGAAAGCTACGTTGAAAGTTTCCAGAAAGTACCCTGTAATTCCAAAAAAAAAAAAAGCTATAAAATGTGATAACTATGAAGGCCGGAGATGCAAGATAAGATTTTTTTGTTATAATGACTAAAAATGAAACACTGATAGAAAATATTATAAACATGATCAAATATGATCCAGATAATCTTTCCTTACAACCAAAAGTTTTCTTGCTAGATTCTGACAATAGTTATTTAGCAAAACTCAACAATTTCACAGCTTATAAAACAGGATCAAGTGAGTTTACCTTTTAGCAAATAAAACCTTCAATGTTCATAAAGAAAACCAAACAAAATTCAAAAGTCATAGCAAACTCATTAAAAGTTGTTGTTTTCTGTCAGAAATGTACTCATTCATACAAAACAATTGATGGCATTTAAATAATCAACATGATTCACAGTGAAATTACAGAAACACTTTCCATCTGAGCTGCTGATTTTAAAAAAGGTGTAAAATGATGAACTGAGAAATGTTTGAAGGTTTGATTGTGAATGGCTGCCATCAGTGACAGATGGGTAAACCGGTCTGTTGTGTTCTGTCAGGTGCAGGAGTCCAGAACAACCTGACTCTCGGCTCTCCCTCTGTGAACGCCGGACAATCTGTCAGCGGCTCCGGTTTGCCTCAGCTGCTCCTTTATAAAAGGTTTTCATCTGTCATTTCCTTCACATTTTCACTGGATGTTGTGTTCTCCGTTGCAGTGCCAGTATATGGTGTGCAGAATAACCTGACCAGTCCAACAGTCCTCTCACCCACAGGAGCCGGCTCACAGATAGGTAAATCAGTGATCCCACAAATCTGAGCATTTTCACATTTCATGCAGTTAAAATATGTTCTGCTCAACTATAAAACTCTGGTCATAGTGTAATGTTATGTAACATGTTTTTGTCTGGTTGCAGTTTATAGCTTGCAGAAAAATGTCTCTGGAATAACTGCACCCACAGGTGAGGCGGCACAAAATGTTTTAGACTGCGCATCATTTAAACAGGATTTAGCCAAAAATGATTTTATTTACAAACAGTAAATAAAAGCACTTTGGTGCAGTTTTACAAATGTTTTTAAAGTGCTGTATAAATAAATTTGACATTGACAGTTGGGTTTTTATAATCAGGTCTTTTAAAGTTTGGTCAACCGTTGGGCCTTTTTTCAGTAATTTGTAAAAAAATAAAAAATAATAATAATTCAGCAATGATGAGCACTCTTCCAGTGCAGCTCATTTTAAATTTAGTGCTTTAGCACTAGCTTCCGCTAGCGCCTTAGCATTAATGGAACTAATGTTTATGAATGGTGCTTCTGGATTAGGGCAGCTAACTTTCTGCAAACCACCATACCCCAATATGCTACACATGAATGGATAATAGCACAAGGACAAAGTCCATGGAGAAATTATGAAAGTTCCTTGGAAAGTCTGAGTAGCTATTGATGAAAACCAGTTTAAAACTTATCAGAAAAACCTTAGAAGATTAATCACATACATGAAAAAAATAGGTCTACAAATTACAAGGAATTGTAAACTGGGGGATCTGCGTCTGATTTCCTTGTTTGTATTTGAAAATCTAACTACATAAAGGCCCCATTTGGGGTTCCTCCAGGCTGAAATCTCGCCTCGCTCCTGTGTGCTGATGACACCCAATAAGAAACTTCTGTCATCACATGACCACTGACTACCACAGGAAAGCAAGGCTATAAATCATGTTGCCTTGTGTCTCATAGTGAGACCCAGCAGTCCCACCAGTTATGAGGCCTCAGGGAAAGACTTCAACTTTGTGCTGATAGAGAAGGACAACGCTCCCATCAAGAAGGAGACGGAGCGGCTCGTCATGGCCAAAGACACTGGCAAGCAGTTTGTGTCTGCTGTGCCTGCCACTTACACAGGTTTTAACTACACTATCCCTCTGACACAATCAAATTCAAATTCTGCAAATGCTTAAATTTAGATTTATTTATACATTTGTCTGAAGGAGTCTAATTACTGATTTGATCGTTGGGATTATCTGGTCTTGCAGGCAGTTACTCTGAGGACTCACTGAAGAGGGAGAAACAGATACTTTTGTCCAGTGCAGTGGATGAAGGAACTGATGCCAAATGTAAACAGACCTTTTGATTCTTAGAGTTGTCATCCTTTATTGTATTGTGAAGTCATAAACTGATGTTTGTTTTAAATGTTATTACTGTAGCTTCAACCTTGAAATCTACCACAAAAGACAAAGCAACCTATGCAGGTACCATTTATTGAGTCATTATGAAAACATGGACATTATGCTGTTTTGATATACTGGTTAGCTCCAGAAGCTGGCTGCTTACCTCACACCTTGCTGTTTGTTTCTCAGAGATCCATAAAGACGAGTTGGGTTTTGGGTTCTGCTCCTGCTGCAGCTGGTGGAAGTGGCTGCTGGCCCTCGTCTTCACCCTGCTGCTCCTCCTGGGGCTCCTCTTCGGACTCATCACTTTGGGTACGAGACAAAAATCTAGAAAAAAAACTGATTCTGTTTTGAAGAGTGAGCTGATCACCCAGAACCCAGGCCCAGTCAGTACCTTGCAGAACCTCATGGTGATTTACCAAGAGGCAGTTCCTTTGGTGAAGGCCTGATCACCTGGTCTTCACCAGAGACCAGGTGAAGGATAAAGGATCGGGTTGGTTATTCAAAGTTTGTGCAGGAAATCCTGAAATCCCATTGAGTCACACTTAGTCTCATCCTTACTGGAGCAAAACATCTACAGAAATTTAAGTGAGAGTCCAGCCAGCTCTTCCCTGGAGAGATTACATTCACATCCCGTTGCTGGTTTGGGAATGTCTATGAGTTCCCTCACATGACCTGGAGGAAGTGGAGAGAGGAAAATCTAATGGCTCTTGTTAACCATTTGGATAAGAGATACAAGAATTGATGAATGACGATATATTTTTGTCTTATCTTCAGCAGACACCAGTTATAGGAATCTATTTGATAAAATAATTATCTGGAAAACAAATAAATTCTAAATGTTTGTTCCCAGGTGAGGAGGTGAGACGCCTGAAGAACCGTATCGATGCTCTGGAAGCCGCCGCTGGCAGTGCATCAGCCAGCCGCCTGTCGTCTTTCTCCCGCATCAACATCATCGACCCGGTGGACTCAGCATACATCGAAAGAACTTCTTCTGGTTCCACCCTCACCCGATCCGATAATTCAATCAACCTTGGGCCTGGAGGAGGCACAGGAACTGGACCGGGACAGGACGGCGCCGCCCTGCAGAGAACCGTTCAGCAGCTGCTCAGGGCCGAACTACAAACCAATGCTATGAGAGGTGTGGAAACAAAGCACCAGGATTTAACACATACACACATACACCCATGCGCGTGCGCACACACGCACACACACGCACACCCCCACACACACACACACACACACCCACACACACCCCCACGCACACACAAAACCAAGCATTTCTGAGTTAAAGGGCTTTTTTTGTTTTGCAGAAGCTCTTGCTTATTCTCTAAAAGGAGAGAAGGGAGAACCAGGACCTAAAGGTACGCACTAACCTCACAGTAATTTAAAATTTATTTGTATCTTCATACTTATGACTACCTCTGTACAGGTGATCCAGGGGCACTTGGACAAAAAGGTGAGGAAATATTGCACTAAATGTTTAGTAGTTCATAAACTTGAACATAGGGGTAAAAATCTGTCTTCTTTTCAGGTGATAGTGGCTTTCCTGGACTGCCAGGTAAGACTCTGGGCAAACTACTCCATGGTTTAACCTTCCAAGGGGGTAAAAAACTTGGCATAGCTAATCATTCTTTTTGTTCCTCCAGGTCCTCCTGGACAGATTGGACACTCAGGCCTGGATGGGCCAAGGGGACCAAAAGGAAATCCAGGTAATGGAAACTTGACTTATTTTCTCTGTTATGAAGTTCAAGGAAAGAGCTGAGAATCTCCTTGTTTCTGCTCAGGTGAACCAGGTCCAGAAGGACCACCAGGCCAGAGGGGACGGGAGGGACCAATGGGCCCCCGGGGGGAGTCTGGACCGCCTGGTGTTGCCGAGAAAGGAGATAAAGGTTGAACTAGATCATATTTATGTAAAACAAGTTGAGAACGTGCTGGAAAGGCAAGAAGTGCTGATTTGATTATAACTCTTCAGGTTCTCAGGGTGAACCAGGACGTCCTGGTCCTGCTGGAGCTCCTGGACCCATTGGTCCAAAAGGTGAGGACAGGATTCATATTTCATATTAAATCAGTAGAAATAAAAGTACTTCATCCACTGATTACTGTTTGTTTAAGGTGCTGCTGGAGAGCAGGGTATCTCTGGAGTCCCAGGTATAAAGTTGGTTTCAGTTCATTTCTTTATGTTTAAGTTGATTAGACAATAATTAATGTTATATTACTGTAAACAGGCGTGCCTGGTCCAAAGGGATTCCAAGGTGAAGCTGGACCTTCTGGAGCCAAAGGTACAGAAACTTCATCTCAGCTCCCACTTTCATTAGGGTTTTCTCAGACTCTTGAAAACTCTGGACCCTCGACTGGTTGGTCCAGGAATCAACAGTCTGACTGGAGGCATGCACTCTGCTGAAGTTTTAAACAGTTGAATCTGATTTTACCCGATAGCCAACATTTATCTATGGTGAATATAATGCACCAACTCGACCATGAAGGAAGCTACGTAATGAAGCTAACTGGAAATTGCGTGCGCTGTAAACAACCATCCACACTGTAGGAGAGAAGCGCCGAGCCCAATACTAAACATTCCTCTTCCTTTGACTTTAATCGCTCAGTATTTGGAACCAACACGGAGTGAATGGCTTCATTCACTTTCTCTGTTGCCATTTCCAAACTACAACCATAGCCAAGTTACAATTAAAAAATAGCACAGAAACACAACATCATCTTTCACATCTCCTACAATCTGCTGATTGGCCCGGTTGAAGTTCATCTGTAGAAATCAAGCTTACTGAGACAAATCCTAAATGGATGGATCCTAAATAGAATCGAGTGGAACTGCGTGAGAAGGCAATGGCCAGGCTAAGTTATTCTAGTAGCTCATGTAGAACAGGTGTTGAATAGCCTCTGATGGCACCACTGACTCAAAAGTTAAATCACCAAGAATGAAGAATGGAATGGCCGAGGTTAACTCTACTAATATTTATGATTTTAGTGGAAGCTAATGCTAAAGTACTAACATCAGTCATGTTGATACCCACCATGAGTCAATGCCAAAATAAGCTACAACATAGCATATCACCCTCAACAGGTATCTGGTTTGGCATTGTTCTAATACAGGAATATTGTAGATGAAGTAGCCAGTGTGAAGTTAGAATTACTTCTGTTCTCCATCTGCTACGTGTGATGCAGGTGACCGTGGAGCACCAGGTGTTCCAGGAATTAAAGGGGACAATGGAGAAAGAGGACCTCGTGGACCAGTGGGTACGTACCAACAGAACTGGTTTATGTCTTTAGCTACTATTAAAGTACTACAGCTCAGTTTTCCTTGTTTTTGTTAAGTGAAAATGTAAAAGATAGGTACCTTGGCTCTGAGACTTCTACATGGCATGTAGTTGTTTGGAAATTAGCGTTTGACAAAGTCTCAAAAGATGAATTGTGTAACTGTATGAGGAGGTCAAGGATGCAAGAGAAATATGTGTTGGTAGCAAGAGAAATGGATGGTGGGAATCAGATTGAACAGTTCAGGTACCAAAGGAGAAGAGATGTGTTCAGCTGTCCAATACAACAGGCAGTGCATAAGAGAGGTGAAGGACAGTGCATGCAGACTGGAGAGGAGAGTAAGAAGTGATTAGGAAAGTAGCCAGAGGATCAAGGTGAATCTGGAGCCGGCAGCGAAAAGGTGGATCATGGATGCAGAGAGTCAGAGTGATAATTTAGGCAGCTAGTAATGGTAAACGTTTTAATGTCAAAAATAGCAAAGTTTTGTTATCTACTTTGTTAGAATATTAGCGACAACTGTGTTTGTAATTTAAAATGTTCGCCTCAAAGAAAAGTTTCAGTATAATGAAAGAGTTTTCTTAAAGGTGAACCAGGAACTCCTGGACCTCAAGGCCCATCTGGACCAAAGGGATCTAAAGGAAGTGGTGGTGAGTGAAGAGATGGAAGATCTTACTGCAGAGCACTGCAGAGCATCTGACCCACAACATAGCATTGACATCTGTGCTATAACTGCAGGTGAATCGGGTTCAATAGGACTTCCTGGTGCTAGAGGTTTACCGGGTCTCCCTGGTGACATCGGTCCCCAAGGTACTAAATTCTCCAGAGCTTTTACCCTACGTACAGCAAGAAATATTTTCTCTGATTCTCTCTGAAAAATGTTTAAGGATATTTTAAACTCACCAAACTATAAGATAAAAAATAAAAAATCCTTCCAAATAAACTATTTGTTCTCCAGGTCCTCCCGGAGTTCAAGGACCCCCAGGTACACAGCGTACACTTTTACTCCTGCAACCCAAACTGGTTTGGTTTTCTACTTTATAAAGTACTTTTCTGGTGCCTGATGCAGGTGTTGCAGGAATTCCAGGCCAGCCCGGTGGTAAAGGTACAGCGTTCTTGTTTTTCCTTTGTGATAATATTCACACTGTAAAGAAAACCACCTGGAAGGCTTGAAATAATTGTTCTCTTCTTCAGGTGAACCAGGATCTCCTGGTAAAGTCATCGGCCCAAGTGAGAACAGTCTCGTGTCTTCTCCCAGCATTGACCAGGAAACCCCAGTGACTCTTGTATTCAGTCTGGTTTCTTTCTGTTTCCTTCATATCCAGTAAACTCTGACACCGTGGCTATTCCTGGACCTCCAGGACCAGCTGGACCTCCAGGTTCTGCTGGGCCCCCAGGTTTGTCTGGTCCCATTGGTCCTGCTGGAGTCCCAGGCCAACCAGGTAAGCCAGGTCTCCTCAATTTAAACATGTTGGATGTCTGAAAAAAAGCCTTGAACGAGGCACATTTTGAAATTATTTAGGTACAAAGGGAGAACGAGGGGATAAGGGAGAAAAGGGAGACAAGGGGGACAAAGGTCAACGTGGAGAGCCCGGTAAGAGGACTCGAATCACTCTGTCAGACACTAAGAAATGTTTTTGATGTGCATCTTTTAATTCACAACAAACTTGTTTCAGGGACCGGCCTTCGTGGACCCCCAGGGCTCCCAGGTTCCCGGGGTGAACCTGGACCTCAGGGGCCTCCTGGTACGTTTACAGCAGAGGCGTCAGCACCTGTGTCTTTAAGATTCAACATCACCTGAATAAAATGGCTGATTAGTTCCTCATGCATTGACCATTCATTTGTGCTGAGTCAGAAAAGCACGCAGGCCACTGGCTCTTGAGGTGATCTCTTGATTTGAATGAATTCAGAACAAACAAATGACATTGTCTCCGTTGTTTAGGTGAGGGTAAGCAGGGGCCCCCAGGTCGCAGAGGCCCTCCTGGAGATCCAGGTAAATACAAATCCAGTTTTACCAACATTTGATAGAAGAATGTATCATCAGCATAGAGCACGATCTGTGTCTGATCATATGTTGATTTTCGGATCTGTTTCTACTCAGGCGTTGGAACTCCTGGACCTCGAGGAGAGAAAGGAGAGCCTGGCAGCTTCTTGCCAACATCTGGTTAGCAAAAAACAAATCTCACTGTCCTTAAACTTAACCATACGTTTTGTTTTTGTGTGACTTTTGATGGAGTTTTCCTCATTTCTCATCAGAAACCTTCTTTGCTGGACCACCAGGACCTCCAGGTCCACCTGGTAGGGCTTCGTAAAGTTTACATTTCTTTATCTCTAGCATGTCTGTAGCACAACTTACAAAACATCTGGGCAAGCATATCTTCTCCTTCAGTTCTATCATCTCACAGACTGACCTGTTTTTAGGTAAAGAAGGAGCCCTTGGATTCCCAGGTCAGAAAATCTGCAGGTATTTTGGGAACGCCTGTATTGTGTAGTGCGTGACTAAATGTAATGATTTTGTTTCAGGTGAACCAGGTCAGCCGGGGCTTCCAGGGAGTCCAGGGGAGCCAGGTGCTGTTAAGTGGCCAAACAGTTGATGATTGTTTCAGTAATGATCCTTTAGTGTTTGATTTTAAATCAGTGATTTCTGTCTCAGGGTTCCCGGGGCCTCCAGGACCTCCAGGACCTCCAGGTAACTCAAACACTGGTTGTGATCTTCTTCAGACCATGGTGCATATTATTTTGAACCATTTCAGAGTTTGAGTTTCTGAGGAATTATGATGAATATTTCCACTTTCCGTGTCTTGCAGGTGGCCCAGTAACGGCAGGTGGGGGACCTGGTAAAAAGTTTTTTATATTAAATATATTAACATTTGCAAGGTGCAATGTCTGCGACAGACTGGCGACCTGTGCAGGGTGACTCCGCCTCTCGCCTGGAACGTTAGCTGGAAATAGGCACCAGCACCCCACTGGGGACAAGGATGTTAGAAAATGGATGGATGGAAGGTGCAACGTTCTGGTTATCAGGTCAACAGATTGTATGAAGCATCCTGCAAGATATTCTGTAACAAAACAAGACCTAGTCACATTAAATGTGATCCAGAGAACTGGCCAATCAGGATATTTTGATGTCTGAAGATGAAGTTTAGATAGTTGACCTTAAAGGCATCCAGGTTGAGTTTACTTATCAGGACAAACACACACACACCAGGTTCCCTGCTGTCAGTGAGTTAAAAAAACTAATCAGGTGCAAAACAAGCCAAATCATCACTCCACCACCACCGTGCTTTACAGTCAGCCTGAAGAGTGCAGATATTCTGTTAAGCTTCCTCCATCCATGGCGCTGCGCATCGTGGCCCAACATCTGTACTTTGGTTTCATCTTTCTGAAGGACATTGATCCAGAAGTGTTGTGTCTGATTCAGGTGCAGCTCTGTAAATCCTTCCAAACAAGCTTGTCTGTTTCTAGGCATGCTTGGAGATTCATTTCCCTGACCATTGCAGAGTTCAGAGATATCTGTGTCATTTCCTTCAGTGGTTCTTGTGGTTTTCCAGGAAGCTCATTCATTCCTGGACCACCTGGACCACCAGGACCACCTGGGAGCGAATCACCTGCTGTTGGCCAGTACATTGCTGACTACCTCCAGAGTAAGACTTTCAGTTATTTTCTTTATTCTTGTAGCATGAATCAAAGAGCTTAGGGATGCTTTCTGCTGTGATCTACAGGCAACGGCATCAGACAGTACTTGGCTGGACCTCCTGGACCTCTGGACCTCCTGGAGAACCAGGCTCTCCTGGTGTTTCAGCAGACGGCCTGGTGGATAACGTAGCCAGTCGAGTTATCGCCTACATCCAGAGTAAGATCACAATGTTGGACATCTCCCACACCAGTCTGAAGGATGCAGCTCTTTTTCTGACTGTTCTGATATTTGTTTTGACCAGGTTCTGGCTCGGGAGCGCCTGGTCATCCTGGTCATCCTGGTCCTGCTGGTCCTCCTGGATCCGTCTCTGTCAATGACATCATCAGTTTACTGCAACGTAAGTGGCATCACATCAAAGTGATGAATCTTGATAAGTAATAAGATGCAGTAAGGTTAGGGTTAGAGTAGAGGTGGGTTAGAAGAATAGTAAAAGGGTAAAAGTTGGAGTCTTTTACATTTAAGACAACTGCATCAAAGGAATCCATAATCTAACATGGAGAAATAAGGAAAAGTTAAACAAGTGATAATTATTAATTATGAAACATAATCTCATGTTTCAAAGCTAATGTGTTCCTATTGTTATGACGGCTATTGTTATCACGTTTCCAGGAGATGAAGTGAGGGTGTACCTTATAGGTCCACCAGGCCCACCAGGACCTCCTGGGGGTTCAGGTATTGACGGCTTCTCGTTTAACCCCCAGGAGGTGGCTGAACGCGTCTACAACCTCATGAATCGTGAGTGCTAAGCTCCTGCTTCATGTTCAGTGCAGGACAGATGTTTTGTTCTGTCTGACTGTCGGGTTGTGTCTGTCACCAGAGAGAGGGGCTCTGGGTGCACCTGGAGCTCCAGGAGCCCCTGGGCCTCCGGGGCCTCCTGGAAACCTGTTCACAAGTAAGAGCTTTAATCATTCAAGAGCGCAGACGCTAATATCCAAACTATTTGATATCACTGCATTGGCATTCTCATACTGATTTGATCTCTGTTGCTGCAGATGGATTTCAGTCTCTTATCGGGCCTCCAGGACCCCCTGGTGCACAGGGTGTTCCTGGGCCACAAGGTCCGCCTGGCCCCCCCGGACCGCCAGGATTTGGGAGCTACGTCAGCTCGGACATCCGTGACTACCTGCAGAGTGAGTTCAGACATGTATTTTGTGAACTGCGCCTGTAGAAGCGTTCAGTGTCTGTTCTGTTCGGTTTGTTTGGACCTTTCTTCTTTACTGCACTGATGAACCACAAATCTGCTTTCTTTCAGATAAATTGTATAAATGGATGATGTCTTTATGTTTTCGAGTAAATGTTGATATTTTAGCATAAATGTGTTAAGTTTGGCCTAAAGTTGTCATGCCCTTCAGTGTGTATTGGCTCCACCGTCTTTGTGAAGTTTTGTCTGGGGACAGACTCCTGCTTTTAGAGGGATGATTGTTCCATCTTAAGTTTATTGAAGTTTTGCCAATATTCCCACTCCATTATGGAAGACAATTCTAACCATTTGCCTTCCCTTCTGCTGCCCCATACAGGTGTTTCCCTCAGAGGCCCCCCAGGCCCTCCGGGGCCCCCTGGACCAGAGGGCCCTCCTGGTCCAATCGGACGAAAGGTTTCTTTTACAGAACACAACAACAGAGACATGCTGAAGCCTGAAAGACAAGATTATGTCCAGCCTGAGTTTGATGGTAAAGAGAAGCTAACGCAGAGTTCTGGACCAGAACCGGGTCATGTAGCATAAACCTGTTGGTGGGAAAGGTGTACAGGAACAAACTCTCTTTTTCAGGTGGTAATGGTTTGAGTCGACCCATGTTCGGACCTCCTGGTCCACCGGGGGCCCCAGGACCTCCGGGACAAAAGGGAGAGCCAGGTTTGGGCAGTAGCACCGAGTGGAGCCCGAACTCTATTAACTTATCCATCATGGCTGAACGACTGACTGATTACATCAAAGGTACATTGAAAATTAACTGAAATTTCTCCAACTTTGAATTTCTGCATCTCCACATCTTGTGGAAAACGTTTGTAATTGTCCACACCGATTAATGAAAAAGATTTAAGATCAAAGAAAGCGGATAGAAAAACTCCTAATTTTTAAGTAAACATACAGTAACTACAGTTTAACCAGTGGTTAAAAAATGCTCAACAGCATCATTTATATTTTTAATTCTCGTTTGCAGCTCATGGCGTTCTGGACGGTATCGTTGAGAACTACAATAGTAGGATCTTCCAGGGTCCTCCTGGGCCACCTGGCCCTCCAGGCCCCGCCTGGTTTGGTTCACATGGAAACACCACAAATATTATGGAAATTATTGAAGGTAGGAAAACTACAGAAAAGAAATACATCAAACTATGATAAATTGGATCACAGACCTGCTAACACTCTCCTGTTTTGCAGCCGTTAGGCAGCAGAGCCGCCATGGACCTGCCATCCACGGGCCCCGGGGACCACCGGGGCCCCGGGGTCCATCAGGAGAGAGCCGACTGTTTAGTTCTCACACCAGTGTTGTTGACATAATGGACTACATCAAAGGTAACACATATATTTAATATTGTCAAATAAATTGGTCATAAATGTCTTTGAATTTTGAATATTTTTAAAAATTCTTCAAAGCCCATGGAGTGATTGAGGGACCACCAGGGAGACCGGGACCGAAAGGGGACCAAGGACTTCCAGGAGCAAAAGGTGAGGCACATCCAGGCCAGGAGGGTTTATTTCTGTAGAACCAGTCAAACACATGGCAAATCTAACTGCATTACCAGACACGTCAGAGTTTCTTACCAGGTTTCATGAGCCTAGAGGCCAAATCCCGCCTCACGTTGCTTAGCAACAAATCAAGGCGGCATGATGTGGATTCTAGGTTATTAAGAGTTTCTGTCAAAAACATCCTGTGTGTGCTTGCAGGTGAACGAGGTTATCCTGGGCCTCTGGGATACAGAGGACCAAAGGGTGACAGAGGTCAGTTTTAAAAAAAGACTGAGATGTTTTACCTGCAACTTAACATCAATGTTACTCTTTTGTTTAAAAATGCCATGGTCGCAATTTTCTCGCTTGGTTAGAGGTCGTTGAATAGCAAACGGAAGAATCCAGCAAAGACAATTAAAACCAGGAGCCTAAATACTGGGGCCAGAGAGGAAGGGAAGCAGAGGAGCTAATCAGAGGAGATGTGCAGCAGCTGTGGCAGGAGGAAAGCAGGGAAACTGAGAGGGAGACTCATTAACACAAAGTGTCTTAATGCTCAAAATTGTTTTCTTGTTGGAATCCATTTTTTTGAGTCATCTTTCATCCTACTATATAAATGCAACCTCACTCAAACTTCCAGACAGCAAATGAGGGTTTTAAGAGGATGTGTTCTGATTTTAGAAGAGAAGTAGACGTGACAATCTGCATAAACTTAAGATTTATTTTTTTAAAAATGACAGCACATAGTGAAAACAAATCACCAGAGGGAAACATCTAATATGCTGTAGTAATATTTAATTTTTTAACTGAAATTTCTGCTCCGTTTCAGGAGATTTCTCACTGACAACAAGAAGAAGAAGGTCTGGTGTTTGATTGCTGAACTCAGAGCTCCAAGTGGGATCATGAAAGCTGTTCTTGTTAGTGACCGAACATTGCTGTGGATTGTGTAAAGTACTGAATTTTATGGCATGATGGGCATTATGGGCATTTTTAAAGGATGTTTTTAAAATTTTTGTATGTATGAGACCAAAGAAGAAGCTTTTGTTTAGAGGAAATATTTTATTTACAGCAGAATGAAAAACAACATTATACAAGCATTTCTAAAAACTATACATGTATTTAAAAAACTGAATTAATGATGTTGATTTTTGTTCTCAGTCTGAATTTAGGAAGCTGAGCACTTTTTGTATAAATAGTAAGTGAAAATATTCTTCTAAAAAAGGTGCACAGCACTCCTTCATTATATTTATTTAACAACTCAGAACAGCCAATCAAGAAAAACAAAAGAGATGAACCAATCAGAGGTCAGAAAGGCCTAAACCAGTCAGGTCCAAGTTTGTTTTTTTCTTAATAAAAGTAAATGAAAAATTATTTTTTGTGTTTTGTTTAGTTTGCTTGAATACAGAATAAAAACCTCCACATGTCTGAATCCTTAAAGTCACAGTAACAACTTTACAATACATCTAAATTAAGGCTAACTGATCTACTTTGGGCTTTTCAAGAAACAAAATACGTCAGAGGATAAAAATACACAAACGTTTCTTCATTTTCCAGATTTTTCTTTTACTGTTGGAGCTGATAACTTGATGCTTCCTTAGAGAATAAAAACCATGAGTGTCTTTGAAATGTTTTACAACAAACCTAATGGCATTCTGAAGAAAAAAACTGCATCCAGGTCAGCCAGGATATTATAGCATCGCAGCTTAAACGGAAAATCTAAAATGTCTGAATGAAAATCTGTGGCCCATTCCTTCAACAAGAGAGTTTTAGCCACAAATACAATCTGTATCATAATCATTTAGAAATGATCGACTGATTCATGTTTGACCATAAAAAAAAAAGAGAGCGATCCGTAGTGCAAAGTCTGCAGGGATCTGAAGGTGGAGATATTTCCGGTTCTTCAGGCACTGGGTTGTGACGACTGAAGTGACGCCGCAGGGGCTCCTCAGACTTCCTGCCCTCTGTCGGCCCGTTTGGGTTAGAACCCGGTGGAGTGGACGCTGGGGATCGGGTAGAACTTGGAGATGCGGCTCTGGGTGGACGGGTTAAGGCACTCGGATTCGCCGCTCATCTTGAAGAACACTTCCTGTTCCTGCAGCTTCCTGGCGAACTCCTCCTCCAACGCCTGCAAACAAACATCAGTTACCATGGAAACAAACAAGGTCATAGAAAGTGTTTTTTCAGACTGTCTGGAGCAGAGAGTAGCACTGTAATGCTTGAGGTTTATTCTACAGGTTGAGGTTTATACTGAGGATCATATTAAAACCCATTTGGCACCATCTAGTGGTCAGAGTGTTTAACAAATGCCTAATTCAGTTTATTTTGTTGCCAAAATGTAGGGCTGAAACGATTAATGGGATTAATCATAACTGATTATGGAAATAATAATTTAAGTAGAAATAAATTAATTGTGAATTTGAATAAACACTCATAAAAAGCCAGAGCAATAACTAAGGCAAAAGTGCATAAAAAATATATGCATTTTGCATTTAAGATTAAAAAGAAAAAATCTGTGTAAACATGTTTTACCCAAAACTCCTCTGTGGCAGTTTTAGCTTTACCTTTACAAAAATATCTATTTATCACCTTTTGCTATGCAGTTCTTAATAGTTTTATCAACAGTCGAGCAGAAAGAGCTGAGCTTTTCACATGTTTATGTTATTGTTAGTCACAGCCCTACCAAATGTAATGTGGTCTTACTCTGAAATCCACTTGACATGAGAAAAGAGAATATGATTTGATCTAACTAAATCAATAAAATGATGTCATCTGTGTGGGCGGTCTACCTTCTTCCTGGGCCGGAGCTTCTCCCTCCACTCCTTCAGCTCCACGCTGTGCTCCTCGTCCAGCTCCTTCAGCTTCTGGGTCTCATGTTCGATGAGCAGGTGACACTTCTCATTCTGAAACATAAACATCCCTTCAGCTCATTCTGCTATGAAAACCCAACTTTACCATGGCTAAAGCAGTTTTCACAGTGAGGACCTGCAGCTGCTGCAGCTCCCTGATGTTGGCGTCGCATTGCAGCTGCAGGTCTCTCATCTGGTTGTCGTGTTTCTGCTGCTGGTGGAGCCGCTCGTTCTTCTGCCTCTTCTCCTCCTGAGCAGCAAACTGGGAACAGAGACAATGATGAGGCCGGCTGGATTCATTCAGAGCTTCTCTCTGACCTGAGGCGCCGTCCCACCTGCTTGACCTTGTCCCTCTCCTGCTCAGGGGTGATGAGCGCTGCGGTGATACGTAGGCTCTTCTTAAACATGGCCATGCGCGTCTTGGCCTCGCTGCGTTGGATTTTGGGCAGCCGGGCTCGCTCCTGCGTCTGTTTGTTCTTCAGCTCCTCGATGAGACGCTGGTTGTAGCGCTGCATCTGCTCCATCTCCTGCAGGGACAAACCAGCTGCTGGGAAAGTTCTCAGAACCACAAGACGGGTTTTACTTTGATATTTTGGAGCAGAACAGCGAGTTGCTTCAAATTTCTGAATCATTTCTATCTGCATGCTGATGAACTGATTGACTGAGACTCCAGCTGATGTTCAGCAGCTCCAGCTGTGTTTCCATACCTTCTCATGTCTCTTCAGCAGCTGGTGTCTCTGCATGAAGTACTGGTCTTTCAGCTGCTGTTTGAACAGCTGGTGTTTCTCCTGCAGGTGGCGCTCTTCCATTTCCCACATTGCAGCTTCTCGTGCTGCGTGCAGAAACAAGAAAAGACAAACATGAGGTGGACTTCTATTAAACTGCTTAAATAAGAAACGTTTGCAGCCATCTTATTTTGTAAAGATCTCAGTTTATGACCTTTGAACCCTGTCACTTTCATTTTCAGTTGAGCTGTTCAGAATAACCGGGCCAAACCTGCATTTCTGAGCGTTGACTCATTTATGCTGCGTTCCAGTAACCTGGGAACTCCGAGCTGGTTTGAAGTCAGAATCAAAGTGCCAACGTTCTGGTTAAGAAGTTGGAATTTCAAAATGGCGACGCCCATGAACATCATTTTACAATTTACTTTAACGAACACCACTTTTAACTTGTTCAGTTTAGAGTGGCAATGGTAGAGTGGCTACATGTAGCATTGATTTAATCTGACTCTTACATCTTTGTCTTGTGTTTCCACCACATCTTGCTATTGTTGATTCGAGGAGCAGCCATTTTGAAACAAAGTCGTCCTTATAATTCATACTGGGGGTATTTGGAGTCGCTCCCAGTTTCTCAGTGGGAGATCCGATTTCAGTGGGCATTCCAGTGGATTTTTCTGACTGGCAAGATGGCATTTTCCAGTCCAGAGTCCTGAGTATAACTGGAACGCAGCATTAGAGCTGGACCAGGACTGGGTGACTTAACATGATGACCAGCTGCAGGTGAACTAAAAGCAGCTGATTTCATAAAGAATATGTGGCTCTCAGAGTCACTTTCTACTAATTACAATCAACTTGATACACAAAACTTTAGAAACGGCTTTGAAGAACCCAAAATTATTTTATCTAATTAGCTGATTCACACAATCACAAATTCCTGAACTGCTGCAGCTGTTACCTGGAAGTCATGGTTAATATTTAACAGAGTCGATCTCCAGGTTAAAAGTATTTACTGCTGAGTGTCAAGTGGCCTAAAAACAGAAGAATGTCGCCTATTGGGTGGGGTTGGTCTCTGCGGAAGTCATTTGATGGGGAATAAAAACCATGTACAACTGCAGAGTTAAATTTCTATTAAATAAAAGCATTTCTTCTTTAACTGTTGATGCCGTGTTGCTTCAGATAAGCAGCACGGCATCAACTTGGTGATTCTGGATCACCAAGGATCATTAAAGTTAGTTTTGATGTTTTGTTAGTGTGGGATCTATTTAACAAAGATCTAGGTGAAGGAAGGTGAAAGTTCCTGATTAAACCTCAGTCAACCTGGGGTGAATTTAAGTTATAGGACGCTCTCTTCCCCCTTTTTCAAAGAAAAAACATGAAATTATTTAACTAGGACGCCTAAATAATGTGTTACAATTTACGTGATAAAGGTAGCAGTTTTTAATTAAATCTAAAATAATAATTAGAATATTTTCCCATTTATTTTCTATGACTTCATCGTTAACATCAGTTCTCAGCTAGCTGTACTATCTGGTGGTGACATATTTAACATGTGGGCTCCTGGACTTTTGCGTTACATCGGTGTTAAAGCTGAACCAGGGTTCACCTCTGAGCAGCTGCTGCTTGTGGTTCAGGCAGTCTCTCTCTATGGTGGCCAGCTCATGCTTGTGCTGCTGGATTATTTTCTTCAGCGCGCTGTCCAGATCCTGCTGCTGCTTCTGGAGGAACTCCTGTTCCTGGATTCAGAAGAATACAGATGTTTTTTGAATAAAAGTTAATATTAAGGTCATTTCTGCACCAACATCAACTAGCAGGACAGGCCCTCTGAGGTCAGATAAACGTGTCGCTTCCAGGCTCAGCCAAACTGTCAGCCTAAGACCGACTTGAGCTGATAAACCAGAAACACCTGCTGTTAATGAGCTCTTCACCTGTCGGCCATGTTATTTTGGGCTCCGCTAACTCTGAAGGAGTCTGACGTTAACACAGTCAAATGGTCCAGACACTAAAAAACTGCCAGAGATGAAAAAACAGCTGATATAATTCATGTCAATCAGCTCTGACATCACAGAAACTCTGAACCAATGGGAGTCTGGATTATGATAACTTTCATTTCATCATCCCTAAAAAGCGATAAGCTAGTGGGAAACTCAATCTCATCCGCACACTCTTCAGGGTAGATTTATTTTTTATTTTAAATGCTTTTTTGGTAAAGCCCCTCGACACGACATTTATTGTGAATTGTAGCTATAAAACTGAACTTAATTAACGAGAGGCCAAAGACAAACTGCTTCTAACATGTGGCCAAATATTGCTTCTGCTACTAATTATACCGACGGATTGAGGGAGGAATTAAGACAAAATCATTTGAACATTGTTTTATTTTTTTTCTTAAATAGGTATTCCAGTAACCTTTACTGATAAAAACAGACCAAACGTCACAGATTTTCCTATGACATGCTGAATGGCAGCGCTGCTCTATGAGGACGATTCAAACCACTCCTACCTGACATCAGCCGCTCACTGAGAATCACACTCTACTGTCCCTCCACACACACTCAGACACCGAGTGCTCCGGCTGGTGGAAGTGGTTTTAAAGTGCCATTGGTTTCATCAAACAGCTTCAAACATCAGAACAATGACGGCTCTATGATTTAATATAATAAACATTTTCCAGCATCAGAGAGGGTTGAAACAGAAAATCCTCTTTAAGACATTTTATTGTGTCACATGCTGTGGAGAAAGTCCTGCTTCCTGTTTGCTGCGAGGCAGATGTGAACAACAGAGGGAGCTGAAATGAGTCAGAGCTGTAGACAGTCAGAGCTCTGGCCTGGTGGGACAGAAGCTGCAGAAACTCTGGAGGACAGATGAGGGCGCTGTTTGTCTCAGGGGAAACATTTTGGACTCTTGAGGGGCATAATGTGGCAGAAGGAGGTGAACGTGGTGGACTGTTGGGACTCACCTCTTTCTTGCGGTTCTTCAGCATGTTCTGGCACTTTGACAGCTCCTTGTCCTGCTCAGCTTTGATGCGCTTGGCCTCGTCTCGCAGCCGGTTGGTGTGCTCCTGCTCCAGCCTCTCGATGGTCTGCTTCTGCTGCCGCTCCAGGTTCTCCACCTCCTGGTCGTACTGACGCTTCTTACTCTGTCCGACACAAACCGCTTCATCACTCAACCATCTTCATACATGACTGAGACTTTCTGAGACACTGAAGCTTAGAGGGTTTGGAGGAAACATTGTGATGTTTCCTCCTCTCCTATCTAAGTTTGGAGAGGAGAGAAAAAACCTGTAATATTGCAACAGAAAAGCAAAGACTTTTGTAAACGCTGTGACGGAAGAGCTGTCACGAGCTGAAAGCTAATTAAAGAGTCCGTGCTAGCAAGCCCGCACACATGCACAATCGCAACTTACTTTTTTTTTTGCAGCTTGAACTGATGCGGTGGGTGCACACGCGGTGTTCTCGTTTCAGTTGGCGTTCATTCTAATCTGTTTTCAGTCAAACATTTTCCCGGCTTTCTTTTTGAGTGGAGCTGTTTCCGGCTTGTAGCGCACCGGGAGCGAATTACGTGATGTGGTGCCGTCATCACAATGTGCTGGTTGTTTTCTATTTGAGTGTATTTTGATTATAAATGTATTTATTTATTTTTTTCTTTTGTATATTTTAAGAGTTTATTTGAGTTAGAAGGAACTGCTTAGTTTTTGTTTTGTTTTGTTTTGCTTGATTGGGCTTTCTGTGGGCGGAGCCTGTGGCTTTAAAAGCAGGGCTCTGTTCCACAGGGATGCAGTCTGCACCTAGACTCTGGAGATGCCACACTGGAGGTCATGTCCTTTGACTTTGAAGGTACTGCTGTGTTGTTGTGATTTTAACCTGCCTTGGACATCTTTTTGTAAATATGCTGAACCTGCCATCTTTGATTCACTGCACTGATAGAGAATAAATTTCACTAAAGTATTTTTTGGCCTTGGCCAGTTATTTTTGTGTGTGGTTGCCCAAGTCATAAGAGAACCCCGTCACAACGCTCATAGATTCTATTGGCTCTGACAGTTTGATGGACATGTCAATCATCTGAGGCTTTCAGAAAACTGAAAGCTCTGAGGCGCATTGTTTAGCAGTACGTCGACTCTTATTTTGTTGTAAGGTTCGCCTGGACTTATCAACTTAAACCTTGTAGTTCCTGAGATGTATTCAATTCATTTTGGATTGCTGTTTTCAGAGAAGATATTTCAAAAAGAGGCTGGGAGTTTAAGAGGTTAGTGCTGCTGTTGTGGCCAAAATATTGCCAAAATATTGGCCAAAAACCAATATTTACAGAAATATACAATACATTTTTTCACCTTTTCAACACATTGAAAAAACACAACTACATTGCTTCAGTGCAAATCAAAATTCTGCACTGCATCACTATCATTGTCACATGACCAAAAAATATCAAATTTTCAACAAATCTTGTTATTCAGCTAGAAAGATTAGATTTTCTGTAATTTTCCCAGAATGTGGGGTGTGTTTGTTGTGAACCCAAAGGAGAAAAACATTAGCACTTTTTGCTTACATGTCAAGTCATACCATCATAATAATATTCACCAATGTAAGTAAATTTTGTGTGTTTTACTTGTTTTAGTGTTCTGAGTGCTGAACTCCCCAATTTCTGAGTGGACTGTCCCACTGTTCACATATGATGTTCTAACTTTATTATTATATTTTTTTTAAAGAAAAACTGTTAGAAAAGAAGTTGTTTTAAACAGTCAGGAGACTTGACTCAGTGATGCTCTTTTGAGCAGCAGCTTCCACACAGAATGTGACGGAGCTGCAGTTTGCTGAGAGGCAGTGAAGTTCAGCAGTTTCTAGCTGAGATGATTATGGTGATAACAGAAAAGTTTGTAGCTATGGTGACCAGGTTCAGGAAGTTCACAGTGTCATGTGAGCAGGGGAAACGGCTCCCTGTGCTGATCTCTAAACAGAAACTACAGCTGCTGCTGGAGCTGATCCGGTTTGAAAACAAGGCTGAAATGTTGTGAAGCTGGAGGGAAACAGACATGGCAGACTCACAGTGGTCTCTTGCTCAAAGCGTCTGTAGATCTGCTCCTTCTGCTGCTGCAGCTTGTTGCTGAGCTGCTGCTGGGCTCTCTGCTCCTCCTTCTGCAGGAGACGCAGCTCCCTCAGCTCCTGCCGCCTGCAACAGGAGGAACAGCAAAGTCAGAAAAAATTCCCAGTTTAACTCATTTTCATATTATTTGCATAAAAAAATGTTTGGTTTGAATGAAGTGACATGAGCACCTGAGGAATCTCATCTCCTCGTTCTTGGTGTCATTGTCAGTGACGATCTTTGATGTTGTGACGCTCACTTCCACCCCGTCCACCATGAACTTACGAGTTTTCTTCAGCGTCTTCTTCTGCCGCTTGGAGTCCTGAGGAAAACAGCAAGCAGGTTAAACAGGAAGAGGTCTCGCTGTGGCTTTATATGTGTGTTTCTGAGGCCTACCTGTATAGAAACAGGCTCCTTTGTTTTGGACAAGAAGCTGGAAATGGACAGATTGAGGTCTACTGAGCTGTTGTCTGCAGCAGAGCCCCTTCCTGAGTCAGAATCTCGCTCCTTTTCGTCTTTGGCTTTATCCGGAACCTTCTTTTCCTCTTCAGCATTTGTTCTGTCTTTTTCTACAGGCTGCTCTCCATTTTCCTTCTTCAGGACTTCCTGCTTTGGCTCAGGCAGAGTTAGAGTCACCTTGAGGTGTTTGTATCTATCTTCCTCTTCTTCATGAGCTGGAGTGTTAGCTTCTGGTGCAGCAGGTGAGTTAGTCTCCTCAGGAGGCCCAGGAACCTCGGCTGTGTCCACTTCCTTTTCATCCTCCGCGTCTATCTCCAGCTGCTGCAGCTCCTTGGACGGAGGGTCTGGTTCAGCATCTGACCCCGGTGAAGTGGCATCAGACACGGCCTCTGGAATGTTCTCCTCTGATGGTTTCTCTTCAGGTTCTTCGGGAACTGGAGTGTTTGGAGCTTCCTGTGGTTGCTCCTGTGTAGCAGGCGCAGCAGGTTCCTCTGTGGCGACTGTTTCCGCCACATGGTTGGAGTCTGGAAGCTTGGCATGGGAAGGAAGTGGTAGGATCGGTTCCATCTTCTCCGGGACTGATTCCAAGGGCGACAGAGGGATCTTTTCGTCCTCAGAGCTGGCGACGCTGACGTCAGATGGAGCCCGTTTGTGGCCCTGGAGGAACCATGCAGAATTAAAACTGTCATATAAATGCAGAGTCAGCAGAAAGCAAAACATAAAACATAACAGCTTCAGAACTCGAAAGGACATGCCAAGCACGGCTAAAGCACTGCTGGTCAAAACATTCTCTCTAAACAACTGGAGCTCATGCTGTCAACGTTATTTAACCTCCTCTGCAGGCTTTCCACAGGTTTCACCAACTGCACCATTATGAATGGAATTTAAGACTTGCACCTACACAGAAATGTGCAAACTTCTTCCAGCCAACTGGCAAAAAACAAAGACTTACACATGACAGAAGCAAAAAAAAACAGCTGGCTTTCAAAGCTATGTTAGCAGCAAGTTAGCAGTAGCATCAACCGTCTTGAGTCAATGAAGATGTCTGAGTGCAACTCAAGCGTTTGCCTAGCAGAAAAGTTTTGAAGAAAAAAAAAATCTAAATAATATGAGGTTAAATAGTGACAAAATGTAAGACATACATATCAGCTTAGTTTTTTAGATCAAATTTTAACCATTTTAAGGACCTTTATTTTAGACATTTGAAGAATGAGCAGATACCAGGCTGTCAGATGTTACCATCTTCAACTTATGTTTAAAGATTTATAGATGAGTCGGGAAAATGTGATATAGATGTAGAAATAGACATAAAAATACCTCAGCTGTTGCAGTTTCTGGTGTAGAACGTTAAAACAGATGTGGTTTGCATAGAAACAGTTTTGTGTAAATCTGTGTTGGTGTGGGCAGATCTTCAATGTCTGCAATTTATTATTGTGACCAATTTTCTTCTAGACTCAGTTTCTTGTTTCCAAACTGCTGAATCCTCATTGTACAATTTCACTCATAAAGAGTAAGTTTAAACGTTTATGACTTTAATGTGACGCCAGCTTGGTACTGTGTTCCAGTCAATATGGGTTTTATGTGGCCTTGAGGAGCTGCAGTCATGATAAACACTGGAGAGATCAACACTCAAAGTGACCAAACAGGAAAGACGTTTATGCAGAAACAGAACTAGAGTAATTAGTGTTTGTAGTGGCAGCATTCCCACGTCCTGCACCTTCTTGGCTTTTGAGGATGAAAACAATGACTGGGCTCTTTAATTTTCCATCAAGCAGAAATAAATCATGATCTGAATAACAATGCTCTTTCTGCCAACTTCATTTTCAAAACGCAATAAAAACTGAACTTGAATCTTTTTGAACTCCTGTAGGTAGTGATGTTACGTGATGTGCCGAGGCTTCGAGGCGCGTGTCGAGTAATGGAGGGGGGTTTCCGTAAAGCGCATATCGAAGCTTGCTTCATTTAGGGGAGGAGCCGAAAACGATGACGTCCGAAGCCTCGCTGCCGGGCTGTACCACGTGACTGCTTCGGGAAGTGGCTCAGGTTTTGGTGCGGGGTTTGACAGCTTTATAAACCCCACAGGCTCCATTCAAAATGTGGGCTGTTGTAGGCGAGTTGCGGTCAGTTGAGAGAGTGGATAGAGTTTTGATAGTTTGGATAGCAGTTATTTAGTTTGAGACAGTTAGTTTGGTGTTTGGAGAGTTTAGGAGAGAGATAGATAGATAGGAGATTTAGGAGCGTGAGGACAAACTTGCACTTATTTATGCACCCCGGCATCATCTGTGCCATGTGAGCGTGTCTTTTCAAAGGCTGGAGAAGTAGTGTCAAAAAAGAGAAACCGTTTGAAACCAAAAACTGTGGAGAAATTGTTGTTTCTTAATAAAAATGCATGAAATCATCCAAGTTACACAAGCATTAGCCTATTCACTACCCCCTCCCTAGTTCCACAAGCACTTTCACTGTCTGCCTGATTAAGCCCATGCCATTTTTCTAGAGTCACAGAAAAACATTATTACACAACATGCCATATCACATGACACTACTATTTTGGGAAAAATTACACACAGAGAATACATTCAAACAATATTTTATTATACACATATGTGTATACATAATTTATGTAGACAAATGATTTTGTCCTACACCTTTTGTGAAGTCATTCCCAAGAGCCATAATAGACAAAAATTCAATGCATCACATGTGTTAAGATACAGCTGGCTGTGATTATACACCTGGCCAGTAGGTGGTTTCGTGTGCAGCTTCAAGAAATGAACCCTTTCTCGAACCAGTTGGATCAAGTGGTTCAATGCCTCATGAGGCTTCATCTCACCATCACTACCTGTAGGATTTTAATTTCCGTTTCAAACAGAAGGCATACCTCTTTACAGGGGTGGGCAATCCTGGTCCTCGAGGGCCAGTATCCTGCAACTCTTAAATATCTCCCTGGTCCAACACACTTGAATCCAGTAGCAGAATCACCTCCTACTGCAGTCAAGTTTTCCAGAGTCCTACTAATGATCTCATCATTTGACTCAGGTGTGTTGAAGTAGAGCTACATCTAAAAGTTGCAGGAGACCGACCCTCAAAGCCTGGAATTGCCACCCCTGCTCTGGAATGTGTAGCAAGCTCACAAATGTTTATATTATTACAGGTGTCAAACTCGAGTCCTTGAGGGCCACTGTCCTGCAGTTTTTAGATGTGCCACAGGTACAAAACGCTGGAATGAAATGGCTTAATTACCTCCTCCTTGTGCAGATAAGTTCTCCAGAGCCTTAATGATCCAATTATTCTATCCAGGTGTGGCGCAGCAGAGGCTCATGTAAAAGTTGCAGGGCTGCAGCCCTCGAGGACTGGAGTTTGAGACCCCTGTATTATTACCAATCCTGGTTTTGTTTTGATCATAAAGACAAGATATTTGGTGGAACTTTGAGACATAAACTGTTTGCTCTCCCTGCCTCCATATTGAATATGAGACTTGAGCCATTTCTTACAGTCACAAAAGATATTTGGGGTTTTTTTTTTGAATGCAGTTAAAATACTCTGAGTGTTTATATCTGAGTGAAAAGTATCAAATGTTAATAACTCTTTTTTTTTTCCACATCATAAATCTCCAGTAAAATAGACTTTGATGGAAATATCTACTCACCAGATGTGCCTCGGTCTCTTCCTCCTCGTCTTCCTCTTTGTGCTCTTCGATCTCCTCGGTGACCTCAGCCTTCGCCTCGGCTATCAGCTCCCTCAGCGGCCGGCTGTCAGTCACAGTCGAGACGAACGAATGCTGCACACAAGACAAGACCGAAGGCTTGTTGGTAAACAAACAACAATGTCATTCCAGGCATTGCTCATAATCAATGAACAATGCCTGGAAATTGATTGAGAATTTAACTGGAGATGGAAACGTAAAAAGAACTGCAGGAAATGGAAACCAAACTCAAAGTCTCAGTCAATGATCAGCTGCTGGATCTACAGCTACCTGTAAACACTCAAACAATTAGAAGAATATGAAGATAATCAAGACGCCCCAACAAAAAACCAATGACAGAAAACTAACACAATGAGAAGAGACTATGATTTGCTTAAGAAAACGTTAAAAGCAAAATGGAACAACACTTTTGTTTGATGACCCCAAACACTAAATTCAAACCAGCGTAATGCTGAAGTGAAGTGGGACATCGAGGTCTGTGCTGATAAATTGGCCCAGATTTTCTTAATTTTAAGATTTTGGTCGATACTTACAAGTGAAACCGATCTTATCTACCTTGGCAAAGGTCTGAAAATCAGCCACTGTCCTCTTTTGCTCCATTAGAGATAGTTGACTGATATGTCTGCCCATGAGCAGTTGTATCAGTAGGAACCCCACTGTTGCTAACTTCACTGCTATATTTAGCAACTTTTCTGACAAAAACAAATCTGTATTAGCAGGTGAGGTTTTTTCAGCCAGAAACTGCAATTGTTGCACATCCAGTAACATTAAAACTGACGTATCTGTCCTGTGCTGGAAACGCAGTTCAGAGGTAGCAGAAGCTGGTTGACTCCATGCAGTACAGATGTGAAGCCATTTTTAGAAACAGCGGTTTTACAACCAGATCTTAGTGCAGTGATTCTCTCGAGATTTCAAATCATCAAGCAATAAATATTTCAGTCTGAGCATCTGCAGAGAGAAATGCAGATGCTGCTATTACTCATCTTTTTTCTTTACTTTCTGTAAATTAATAATACATCTGATCATTTCTCTTTCAACCTTCTGATTTGTGTGCATGAAAATAAAAACTATTATTCTATTTTCAGCTTCATTTACTTTCAAGCTGAAAGCTGTGCAGGGTGATAAGAAGCAGAGACGTGACTCTCGTCTGATAACTGATCCCAGTTGAGGCACAAACTGCTCAAAGTTTAAGACTCTTTGATAACAGCTCAAACACATTACGCAAGACCAGCTGAGTGTTCAACACTAACCTTAACCATCATCTTCCTACACAGTAAAAGCACAATCAGAAAAATGCAAGGTTTAAACACGGTCTCACCTTCTTCGGTTTAGAAATCTGCAGCATGTATTCTATGGCAGGCCTGATGATGTGAAGCTTCTTAGATATCAGAACCTTCATTGGCGGCAGACCGCTGTTTTGTATTTTTAAGCCCATTGCGTTGTCTGTGCAGTACTATGGTTTTCCCAGTGTGTATGAAGTAAAATGCGTCCGGCTGGCCTGCCTGTCTGCACACTGAGTGAATGAGCGGCTCTGGTTTAGCACCTTAAACCCCATGGAAAAAGCAAAGCCTGCTCTGCTGACGTCAGCGCCAGCAGAGGGATGAGTGTCAGTCCTGCTGGGACAGACGGCTCAGAGAGTACAGAGCAGCTCAACAGACGTCGCACTGGGTTCTGATGGCAGGTGGTGCATGGATGGAGGTGGGGGAGGAAGTGGCTTAGAACTGGCCAGGTGTTGGGGATAATCACACATTGAGAGATTTAGTTTTGGACAGACGGTACCTGAAGAAGCTGCGCTGCGGTCCATCTGCTGTCCAGGTTCTTGTCCAGGCAACGTTTCAGGAAGTCGCTGAACTCTGGAGACCTGAGCAGAAAAAACCCAAACATTCAGTCAGCTGTTCACTCAGCCCTCAAACAGAAACATGGCAACTCACCAGCGTGACGGCTGCATCAGTGTGGGCGGGTCGGACTTTGCGATCTTCAGTAGGACTCTCATGGGATTCATCTCGTGGTTGGGGGGCTCGACCTGCGCCAGCTCGATTAAGGTGACTCCCAGGGACCAGATGTCGGCCTTATAGTCATATGGACGGTCCTTGGAGGTCTCACACATCACCACCTCGGGGGCCATCCTGAAAACATTCAGCCAACCTTCAACTGTCACATTTTAACAAATTAAAATCTGAAATGTGTGCTGGGCTTTTTTCTTTACTTACATGAGGATAATTAGCTTATCCTCATGTATAAATGAAGATATTTGCAAGAAAACAACTAGTGAATTATTCTTCTTAGACCTATAATGTGCTATATTGATTATTTTGGTTTTCCATATGAAGTGAATTAATGTTTTTCATTATAGTATAATTCATTAGTTTTGATCTATGGCCTCTGTTTTGTAATTATTTATTTTTGTGGTTACTTTTATTTTTAATTTGCTATGTGATCTATGTATGCTACGAATTATTAGTTGTTTATGTTGAAAGTCTTTCTTCTCATTATATGGATCTCCATTAGTTGTAGTTCTCTGCTTCTACTCTCACTGAGGTCCAAGCTAACCTCGTGGATTCACTGAGGGTGTCATGGTAGTAAAGCTCTTACATGTATGTTGTGTTCCTCCAGGTATTTTGTGGGGGATGCTGAAGATGGGGTGTCTGGGTGGCTTTTAATAGAGTAGAGTAGAATATTTATTGTCATTCTAACAACGAAACATTGTACAACAAAATTTGGGTGCAATTCTCCAGATAAAAACAATGTGTCGACATGCTGTGGTGGCATAGGGGATTAGCACGTATGGGTGCCTTAGTCCTCGATGCGGCCGTTGCGGGTTCAACTCCCAGCCCTGGCGACTTTTGCCGCATCCTCCCCCTCTCTCTCCGCCCCCATTTCCTGTCAGCCTACTTTCAGAAAATACGGGCCACTAGAGCCAACAAAAAATCCTCTGAGAAAAAAAAACTAAAAAAAAATATAGCATTTATCCCTTGATTAAAAGCTAGCTGAAAACTGACCACTGACCAAATTGACCACTAAGCAGCATTCAGCATAGTGATGGCTGATAGATAAAAACTGGTTCTAGTCTTTAAGGGACATCCATTCCTTGTAGAGCTGCTTCTGCCTTCTTGGCACCAAGTCAAGTCTGTTTCCAGTCGGACTCGGTCAGGGCTGCTCTCTGTCCACTAGTCCCGTTTATGATGTTCATGGATATGATGGAGGTGGTGGAGAAGAAGGAGAGAGTCGTGTCACTGAGAACCTCAGGATCAGCCCATGGTCCGCTGGGATGAGGGTAGGCTCCTCTCAAGCCTCTCCAGTTCTTTAACAGGTCCTTCTCCAGTCTGTCCTGCTCAGATTCATCTCCATTAACAGATCACTCAGGTTCTTCCCGTGTATTGTGCACAACCAATTTGACTGATAGCAGAATGCATGCATTGATTGGTCACTGCATGCGTGCAAATCTCCAAACAACAACAGGTCAACTACTGCGTTGTACCAGCGGACATGTTGCCTGCTCTCAGAGAGCTGCTCAGAGTGGAGGAGTTTAGTCATGAGCAGCTTCAGGAAAACATGCATCAATGTTTGGAGCAGATTAACTCCGATTCTGCAGCCCTGCAAACGGCATGTGTCTTGGAAGAACTGGAAAGTAAAGGAGAAATGAGGACGTGTCCAGTTGTGGTCAACGTTCTGTTTTGAGATAATTGTTGTTTGCCTTAACCGGTGTGAAACACTGAAAGCTGCTCAGAGTTGATGGGAAATGTACATAATGATGCCATGTACATAACAGACATGGCAGAAAACATGCTAGAGGCTGCAAATAATTTGTAGCTATAATTGGACAGAGGATTGACTCAAGCAGGCACAGAAAACTTACCACATCCATATTGCAAAACAAAAATAAATTTTAAAAAAACTCCTAAAACTTTATAATTTTTCTTCTTCCTAACAACTATGGACAACTTTCAAGCCTAGTGAAATACTTTGAAGTTTATGAAAAAGCTCATAAATGCTTTTGTGCAGCTCTGTATTTTCTGGGAAGTTTACTTTTTATAAAATGTTGCATTAAAATAGAGGAATTATTCCTCCACTTACCAGTAAGGCGTTCCAATGAAAGAATCTCTCCGCTGAAGCGTCTTTGTGTTTTTGGCCGACACGCCAAAATCAGCTGAAAGCCACAAAACCCAGAAATGAGTCAGAATAACTGAATCAGGAGACTTTGGGTCATGTGAAAGCAACAGTCTGATTTTTCTGCAGGCAGACACGTGGACACCTCTGTGTGTGTTATGTCACTGGACAAAATCTCTGCTGTGTATTATTTCACCATGACTCATGCCACTCTGAATAAACCTGCATTACTGCAACTTCTGTGGTCAGCAGCACCAAACAATAGATGCCGAACAGGAAAACCAATAAGATACTGAGGCATCACGCTTCATTTCAAAGCTCTTATTATTAAATAGTATGAATATTTAGATTTCTCTTTGGCTGATTCTGTATTTATTTGGCAAGAGTCTGTCAGTATTTCTTATCCTGGTAATATTTGCTCATTCTGCTTTGATAAAGTAGATTTTCTGGATTCTGACTGAGCCATAAAAAAGTTGATTCTTTAAACTCACTATTTAAAGAATCAACTATCAATCATCATCTATTATTACTGACAGAAAGTCTTCAGTTTGTACAAACGAGCACGAAGCTGGACAGGTCAACATTCTTTCTTCTATTTAGTCCAGATGCTTGAAATTAACCACCAGAAAGGCGTCACGTGGGTCTAAATTACCAAGGTTAAAATAATGGGAGTTAAAAACCCTTAAGTGAAATTACCTAACACTTTGTTTTAAAAATGAAAGAATTAAGTAATCATTTGAGAAAATCGCAACAGCATTCCAGGTATCTAAAAGCAGTTCTTGGTAAATATTTGCAGTATCTGTAAGTGGAAGATGGATTCATGTGAAGAACAGAGCCTTTGTTTAGAATACGGGACGTCATGGCGCTGTCACCAGCTGGTTCTTACCCAGCTTCACGTCTCCGTCCAGAGTCAGGAGGATGTTACCGGCCTTCAAGTCTCTGTGGATAATTTTGTTCTCGTGGAGGTAGACGAGCGCCTGCAGGGTCTGCTTACACACCACCCGGATCTGCGGCTCGGTCAGGGGTCTCTCCAGTTCTGCACAGAAGAGGGACGGTTGCCATGAGCATGTGCTTTAAATCAGCTCAGCTTTGCACGCTAATGTAGCCTAATTATAGGTGGCGATACGGCCTAAACCACAATTAAAGTCTTGCAGAAAGCAAGGAAGAAAGTGACCATGTGGGTGGTCCGCTGAGGCCTTTTTTCACTTTTGCTACCGGTTTAAGCCGTTTCCCTGTTGGTGAAACAACCTGCGATGAAAAGTGGAACTGCTGACTCACCGAGCATGACGGCATCCACTGCCCCTCCTGCACAGAACTCTATGAGGATCTGCCAATGACAGGAGAAAACACAGGACCAGCTTTAGCTTCCTAACATGTGCTTTACTTCAATTAAAACACACATGAAGATCATAGAAGATTTGACCTTTCACCTACTTCAACAGCTTGTTTTGTACCAGACTTTTAAGTCTGCCCAAAATAACCTTTAATTTTAGTGACCTCTCCAGTTTTTTCAGAATGGTTGTTGAAGTAGTTTCTTGAATGTGAAGGATTTTATTTTGCAAATTTGTAAGTTTGTCAGAAAGAAAATAGATAATTACTTTAATTCAAACTAAAAGTACTCTATTTATCCTAAAGGGAAATTAAACTCATGTCCTCGAAGATTCTTTAAAACGTCGTTGTGGATGCAAAGGACTGTTTGGGCAACAACAACAGTTGGCTAATGTATCTCAACTGTTATAAACGTGTTATAAAATTTTTTATTTAGCCAGTTGGACTGAGTCTCAGATTGGACATGAATGATGTCCAACAGCAACAGAGTGATAAAAGTGCAGATGAGAAAAAGAGGAAATAGGCAGATATTGAAACTGACATTATCACAATATTTACCAGTATCATCAGTGCAAGATTTTTGAATACTGTGCAGCCCTTACAGTAACAATAACTCAAATACAGACAACAATACCTGCAACATTCACAAGGAGAGCTAAGATCAGTGCTGATTAATTATTTTCAGCACATAAGGTGCTACTCAGGTCAGCAATTGAGATTTTTTTCCCAATATTGTGCAGCTTTGATTGAAACTGCAGGATCATAGGTTTCAGGGTAATCACTTGGAAAAAAGAGCTTCAGTGACTCAGAAAGCAGCTGAACCATAAGACAGAAACTGTTCCTGGTTTCAAACAGAAATATTCACTTTTTCCTAGAGCCTTCTGGAGCTAAAAATACAAAAACAACCAAACTAATAACTTGGCTGAAACAATGTGGGAACGAACCACCACCCAGCATTCATGAATGAAACGGTCTTAAAGGCATTCAGAGGCTTCAGTGTGGCGGCTGACGTAAGAGGATTGAGGCTTTCCACACTGCCAGACCTCAGGCCTTCTGCTGCTGATAGGATTACAGTTTGTATGAACGGAGAGCCTTCTGCAGCATCTGGAGTCTCTACTGAGCAACTTAACATTCACACAGCCTCCAGCCCACAGTGAGATTGAGAAATATTGGCCGAGTGTTACTATCTGAATAAAAGAGAAGTAAAGTTACACTTCTGCAAAATTTTAAACCTTTTGTGGTTTACACATCTGCCAAAGTGTTTGATGGTCAGCCAGCTTTTAAATAGAAAGTGACAAACTTCTAACAACAACAAGGAAAAGCTTCAGTGGAATTCCTGAGTTCACTTGAGATTTTCACGATCGCTCCACTTCCAACAACAAAGCCGCTCCAGGTCACACACTGCTCCCGTCTTAGAGCGCTCCTGGCTGCTTCTGGTGTTCCTCTGTTGTTTTTAGAGGCTCTGCTGTGGCACAATGGCCGCCAGAGGCTTTTCAGTGTGGCAGCATGAACAGAGGAACCACAGGCCAGGGCTGCGGCTTCCTCCCCATTTGTTTATTTGACACATTCACACTGAACTCCATTTAAAACTGTGCACCACTTGTTTTCCAAGCCATTCATGTGACACAAAGAGGGCGGATGTGGCTGAAGGTGATTTCACCTGAAATGTTGTGGCGAAGAGCAGCGACTGGAATGACAAGAGATGTAGCAGTGAGGAAACGCAGCGCAGTAACAGCCGTGAAGCGGTCACCTCTGGGATTTTTGCAGAATAAAGTCTTTCATCAGGAGAAGGAAACGTCCTAGAGTCTGTCTCCTCTTTGCATGAACAGGTGCAACATGAGGAAGAAAAGGAGAAAACTCTACCTCCATCAGAATGAGCTTATTGTTTGGAGGACAATGGGGAGGAAAAGGGCAGAGCGCTCAACACAGCACTGAAATGAAACACCAGTTCATCATGAGAGTTAACAACGTTCAGAATGCCTTTTCAGATGTTTGTGTGCTGACGCACAGGAGCGCCATGGTGATGTTTCTGTGTCATCTCCTGTTTAGTATAGCTGGCCTTTGACCCTTCAAACTCAGATTATTTGCATGATAGGAAAAAGAAAGTTCTGAGTTACTGCAGCCAAGTCTGCTAACCTCTCAGGCTGGATATTAATATATGAGGACAAACTATAAGAGATACAAGTAAAACAGACATAAAATTAATCAGATTAATGTTTTAAAGGAAAGAGTAAGAAAATGAAAAACAATAGTCTCATGTTTGGAGCGAACAGATTATAAACTGGTATGATGATTAACAGCTCCTAAAGCTGCTTGTTGCTTCAGCTCATGTGAACTTTAACCACATTTTATCCCACAATGCAGTAGTAAAAAAAAAAAGAAGAAATTTTGCAATAATTTTTTTTCATCAGATGATGTAATGTAAAGACAGGGAGATGGGATGAATGTTTGTGCAACACAAACTTTCCATTATTCCATTATTCATATTTGATATATAAAAGACAATTAACTGGAAAAAGCTGTGAAGAGACTGAACTGATTGTTTTCCACCCAAATGAATCAAAAAGTAATTCAGTTTGAAGCAGATATGTCCGTGCAGAAAGAGCCCAGAGCCTCGCTGCTAGCTACTCCTCAACTGTTCAACTCTGAATGGATCCAAAGAGGAACATGAAGGTGCTGCTTCCCTCCTGCTGATGCACACTGCTGGACAGCTGGCTGAAAGAAGCTTCCTCAACCTTCCCTTCACACGTAGAAAAAAGAATTCCAGCTTTTCTGGAAATGAGACAGTTATAACTTGATAACTAGGAGAGCCCCAACAATGTCTTCCATCCAGGAAGTAAAAACTGGTTGGGAGTTTAAACTGGTAGTTGGTGGTTCAGTGACATGCTCACCACCAACACATTTAGCTCTGTCACAAACAAAGACGACCTACAATAGAGCACGGTCTGAAATGTTCTGCATAAACGGTGCCGTTTGATGGCTTCCATGTCTGCTCCCACAGCAGTCTCCTTTTCCTCATCCTCCTCTTTGTCTTTCAGATTGATAATAAAAGCAGTGATATCCCAAAACTGTTGTCCATTTTTTTGTTTTGTTCTCTGTTTGACCTTTCTGACAGTTTTTATACAATCCACCATCTTCTAAATATGCATTCTCCAAAAACCAATATTTATGCTTCCTTGAAGACTGAAACCTCCAGCTGGCCTTGCTGATTAGTGGTTTTCTTTTGGATACTCAACTGTTCAGTCCCAACTCCTTGATCTCCCTTCACATTGTGCTCTTTCTGTCACCATTACACCATTCTGAGTTCTACTGTTGTCCTTCTTTAATTTGATAAAGTTTTGAACTGCTCACCTATCACCACCATTCAGGTTTTATTCCTAACCACGTTTCTTCCTAAAAGACGATGGTTAGGGTCCCTTGAAATTAGGGGCGCACTGACTTATTGGCGCCGATTTCTTTAATTTTGGGAGATCGGTGATCGGCTGATACTTACATGTGAAGCTGATCTTATCAACCTCAGCAAAGGTCTAAAAATGAAACAGTGTCCTGTTCTCCCGTGACAGAGGTTTGAAAGCCATTTTATTATTTTTCCAATTTTAGTTATATTTTTTCCAAAATTCAATATTTCTGAATTCCATTTTAAGCCTGCGGTCCTGGTTCTGCACTTTCCTTCCAGCTTGGACAGTTCTCAACCCCGTTTTAGTCGTTTCTGCCTCTGCTTGATGGCAGTGATCTGACCCTTCTTAAACAGACTGACATCTTTTCCTCAGCCACAGGGTGTGTCTTTCTACATGCTTGTGTAAGAAATGAGAAGCTACTCATTGTGACAGGTTAAAGAACTCGTTGCAGCGGAAAGATAATTGCCTGCAGTAATTATTATTATAGGAGGCTTGGATCTGTTTACTTAGGTAACTCCAGGTGGCAACGTTTTTGGAAAGTTCCCTTTCCTATAGCAGAACGCTTTCATTTGGCCATGAGCATGTTGACAACAAACCAAATCCTATTGCTGTAGCCTGCCAGATTTTTTTACTTTTCTAACTTGAGGTGAAATAACATATTTCTTCTTCAGATGAAAGAAGCATTACAAATATTTACTTTACAAAACCTTCATTCAAAAAGCCAAACTAATCTTTTTGAAGTATTTTCCTTCCCATTGCTGAGGTTTTTGAGAAGAGGAAATGGTGCTGGACCAGACACTCACCCACAGCTTGCTCTCGTAGTAGAAAGCGTCCAGCAGTTTAACGATGTTCTGATGATCGCAGGAGGCCAGGATGTCGATCTCCACCATGTAGTCTTCCAGCTCCTCCTCGGTCTTCGTATCGATGACTTTGGCAGCAGCGAGGACGCCCGTCTGCTTGTTCTGAGCCTGGAGGTAAAAACACACCAATTTAATCCTTCTTCATTTCTTTATACAAGCTTCAGACAAGTTATACAGAAAACACACACATGCCGGTAGGACAGTAACAACAGGGTTAAATCCCTCACTGTGCGTGGTGTTGAAGTGGAAATTCCTTCGGACTGTTTTGGCTCCTTGGCAGATAGGATGTACTCAATGAATTTGCCGCTGCGATATGGGATGCAGCCACTTCCTGCTGATTCACAGCTCCACAGTGAGCTATGAACTTCTGAGCTATGAGCATTTAAAACTTAATAAACTCCCATCACTTCTGCAGCTTACAGTGTGAGCTTCACTGTGAAGCAGACAGAGGCATGGCGTTAGAACGGCAGAGTTTAATATTTCTGGGTAATTATATAATCTGTAATTACAGATTATGTAATCTGTAATTACAGATTACATAATTATTTCTCATCTGACTGCAGCTGGAAATATGAGCCATCATAATGTCATGCTGTCCAAATATTGCACTGCTCTAACTTTAAATGCCTCTTTACTGTCCTTTGGAAAGACTTTTTATTAAAAATTACATGAATGAATATTGTAATTAATCAATTATTAAAACTTACTCCAAATAAATAAAAAAAATATATATTAATATTAAAAACTGATATATATATTTTATTGTGGATGTTATTTTGTCAGTTTCATTTATATGTTTAATAATGCTACTTTACAGTCTGAGGATCTTTTATTCCATATTCTCACATTCTTAAATGGGGCAGGTTTGGCACTATTATACATTTAAAAAAATAATAATCAAATAACAAATGCTTAAATAAATAAAACTGTTTTTGACACACTCATATAATTTTTATAAACCATATATGTGACTGAACTGATTATTTTCTACCATTTTTGTAACAAGACAAAACAGCTACCTGAATAAATCACATCTAAAACAAATAATCAAGAAAAATAATGTGAATCCTATAATTCCATCATTTTGCTTTAGAATACAAAAGGTTATTGAGTCTTGAATGTAAAATGC
The DNA here is from genome assembly GCA_010277075.1 of Poeciliopsis retropinna. Classification (NCBI taxonomy): domain Eukaryota; kingdom Metazoa; phylum Chordata; class Actinopteri; order Cyprinodontiformes; family Poeciliidae; genus Poeciliopsis; species Poeciliopsis retropinna. The sequence continues at coordinate 1,673,950 of VMRM01000039.1, read as the reverse complement.
TTTCACTGAAGAGTGTCCAACTGCTGAAAAGCATTGCATTGATTTCATGCAAAAAAGATCTGGGATATCAGCCAAAACCACCAAACTCCACTTTCTACTGGATAACAAAAACCACCAGCAGATGTTTTTATAAACCAAAAAAGGTTTGGCTTACTGGACAGCAACTATAACTACCATCTGAGGTAATAGGATAATATTTTGCAAGTGTTATGAACTTGTATTTTTCATGCTGATGTAATATTTAGCCACTTGGGCAGAGTTTCACAGCGGCCGGTTCTCAAATCGAACACTAATGGATTCGCCCGAAATGTTAGCGGTCGCAGAGTGATGGAGTAAGAGAGGAAACAAGAAAACAGGAATAGATTAGAATAGAACAGGGCTGCATTTTTGAATATCATGCAGCCCTGTTAGTTATCAAGCAATGCATTAAGTTCAGTTTAGGATTCAAAAAATGTTTTCTATTTAAGGAAACCCAGTAGATTGCAGCTTTCACTTCTCCTAAACAAGTCATAAAAATAGACATTAACTTGATTTGTGTCCTTGCAGCAATCCCTCATACAGAGCATACATGTTGTGACAGTGGAGAGGAAAACTCCCCTTTAACAGGAAGAAATTTCCAGCAGAATCAGAACCTGGCTCAGAGTGAACGGCCATCTGCCTTAACTGACTGGAGGGTTGAGAAGACAATGATTGTCATCAAAACTAACAAATACAAATCTCTTCATTTTTTAGTTTAGATGTTTCTAGTTTATTGGCTTCTGTGCATATTCTACATTCAGAAAATGAATGGATGTCATATTCTGCTTGGTTCCCTGAAAATAGTTCCATAATTTTCCAGCATGGTGACACCACCCTCAGTCTGAGCTGACTTGAGTAACATTTCTCTTTCTGACCGCAGAGTAATTGGATTTTCTTTTGTACTTTCTGTTTGTGGTGTTGATGATATGTTGCACTGGTAGGGCTAAATGTTAGCATTGGGCTCATTATAAGTCTGCTTGGTGATTATTTTCAGTGCAAGTAGCAGGTGATACAGGAAGAATTAGGACTTTAAAATAACAGAAATTAAACCTTTTGTTGATCTTTGATACCAAAATCTGATTTTTCCACCTCAGTTTACCCTGGTACTTTGCTAATAAAGTGGAACAAATAAAGAAATGCAAACAGATATACTCAAGAAACTTCATCGTTTGCCTCATGCCTTCTCCAATGCCACCAGAGACGTGTACTTGCGTGGGGAGTAATTTCATTTTGATTAAATTATTTCTCTAAAATTACCAAAAGAATAGAACCATGATGTGTTCTGCAGGTAATAACGATATTTAACCTGGGTTTGATTGAATTCACAGAAAAGTTATGTTAGCAGCTTTAAATTATGAATTATTGAAATAAAGGTGGGCATTTTTAAATAAAAACATTGTCATAAAAGAAAAGAAAAGTGCAACAATTAAGGGGAAACCAACCTTGAAAACTTTGCCGAACGCTCCATCTCCCAGTTCTCCAACTATTTCCCAAATCTCCTCTGGGTTTTCATCCCTGCGCACATGTTCGTATTGCTTCTTCTTCTTCTCCACTCCCAGTTTAAATATCTTACGGAAATTAAAAAACGACATAATGTCTCCTGCTTGAAAGTTCATGAAGGAGTAAGACAAACTGGAGGTTTGGAGCAGGTTAGTGTTGTCCCATTGAGAATACAAACCCAAAAGCTTTCCGAACAGTCCAGATCCAAACCTTAGCTTAGCCTTTGACACCAATCTGACCAGTCTACCCAGCGGCTATTTCACTCATAATATAAGCACTTTGTACACATACAGTAATAACCACTAACCAATAACCGTCTTGCAGCAAGTTAATTTTTTCTCCTTTTATCTTAAAGAAGTAACTGTTTCGGGAACCTCGTCGTTGATCCAAGTGGCCCGACAACAACCCAGTGTGTCTGTGGGTTTCTTTCTTCAATAAAATAATTTAAAAAAAACACACAAAAGACAAAAAAAAAACAAGTACTGTCCAAATCCTCGCGTTGTTTCCGACAAAATCCCTCGCTACAGTCCTAAGGGACACCAAAGTACGCAGTTTATCCGCGGTTTACGGTTCGTTAAAACGGTTAAAACGGTCATGTTTTTCCGGAGCGGGTCGGGCTGCTCGGTGCCTCGTAGCGGATTTAGTGACCGAGCGCGTTCACGCTTACCACGGCGCGCGCCAGCGTTTCTTTTCTTCTTGAGCTGTGACAGTTGGTTAACGGTTGGCAAATGAGGCCAAAATTAGCTTTCTGATGCCCTCATCTGACCGGGGTACCCAACAAAAACACAACAGCTGCTTAAATTGCTCCCCCTGCCGCCTTCTCAACCAAAGCAACGATCTACAAGCGCTTTACCATTTGTTACAGAACGGAAACATCCAAAGTCTCTTTGTTTCAGTGAAACTACGGCTACCATGATGCATTGCGACACAATGCAATCCATCGGATATATATATATATATATATATATATATATATTTTTTTTAATTATTATTATTATTATTTTTTTAAATAGATAGGAACTTACAAATAAGTTTCTATCAAGAATATTTAGACTAAGAGATTTTTTTTAAGTTTCAATGAATGGGTCATATGACTACAAACAACGCCGGCGATTGACGCTTACGTCATAGTTACGACCATATTGGAGGTGACTTTTAGACATATTGATCAAGCCGAAATAAAAAAATAAAAATAGTGCACAGTCTAAAATCTAAAACTTAATTATGCAAATATTTTACTAATGTGGAATCATATTCTATATCAAAGTAAAAAATAATAAATTAGAATCTATGCATAATATTAAATATGGCTTAAAGAGTGAACAGGAAAGCACTTAAAAGTCGGTTACAGATGCTTGTTTTAGTATATGATAATGAAAACAATACATTACTCCTATTTCTTCTTATTATATATGCATTAATATTAATTACTAATTATTAAGAAAAAATATTTATTAAGCTTAATTATCAAAATAACATTATATCAGTTGTCTGTTGAATAAACAGCTAACACCGTGAGTTTCACAACCTATTCTTTAGACATTATTTTTCTATCAGCAATAATAGTGTGCAACTTCATATAAGTAAATAGTTAACATATAAAAAACTATTTTTGAAAGTTTCACACAGCATTAAAAGCTAAATCCTAAAAGCAGTTAATTATGACTACTGACTATTATACATTAATTTAAGCTGTAGTTTGGTGCATTTTCAGATGCACGGTTACGTAAGACTTTATTTTAAGCACATGTTTATTTTGTTTTGAGTTACATTTTGCGTTTTATGCCCAAAATGCACCAGTAATGACGCCAGTGAAAACGAGCTATTCAGAAATCATTTAAAATGTAAAACATTCCATCAGAATCTTCATAATTTCCAACATTGCTCGTCCTGGTTTCGAATGTGCCACTCACAATATGGCGGACACGTACCTTTCCTGCTGGGAAACTACACACGTGACTCTTCGTTAGCGCTAGCTTGCTAGTGAGACACCAACTTAACTTGCAGCAACAGGAAAAAGGAAAAGGGGGATTTAGGAAAACATCTGGTGTTGTTTCCAGGATGAAATGCAGGCAGCTGCGATGGATCCGGCCGAGGAGCCCCCGTCCATGCTGTGGGGAATGGACCCGATCTTCTCCGCCTTTGCTCGGCTGTTTGTCAGGGACATCCTGCAGATGACAGAGTCCATACAGGTTCCAGGTAACAACAACCTTTAGGGCAGTTTGTTTTGAGCCTGTTCTTGAAGAAGTTCTTGAATATCGCATTCAGATTGAATAACCTTGATTTTTTTTGTAAACGAATGAATTTTGTTTCTGTTTACTATCTGTAGGCATTTATTTCTACAACTTACATCCAATCTACAAAGTGGATGTTCTTGGAACAGTGGTTTACAAAAGGGAGAGAGACGACTTCTTCTGTTATGGAGGTACTGATGATCTCAGTATGGATTATCATAATATTTGTGTTTAAAACATCTTAATATTTTCCAGTCATATATTTTGTAGCATATTCTCTCTGCTAATGCAGCCATACTGTCATTGTTTGCATAGTGGATGATGGTACTGGAGTTATAAACTGTCTGTGCTGGAAAAGTAATTTATTGAAAGAAGAAGAGGATCCCAGTAAATGTAAGTCTCAGTGAGTTTGAATATAAAAAATATTGACACTCGGAATTTTAATCCAATGTGATTTAACCACTTTAATTTAGAGATTTGTCCTAAAAACAGATATTTTTATTAAAGTTTACAGAAATTGTTTTTGGTTTTGTTCACATAAGCTGGGACGAAACACAGTGATGCAGCCGAAAGTGGGTTCGATCCGGTCGCAGAGCTTAGAAAACTCCGACAGAAACAACGCAAACGCTGCCATCTGGAGATCGGAGAGCTGATCCGGGTTCGAGGGCCTGTGAAGACGTCGAGGCAACAGAGAGAAATCACGGCTTCCACCTACTGTGAGTCTACTCTTTTAGACCAAACATGCTTTTTTAATATTTATTTTATTTAATTAAAATTAAGAATCACCTCATATAATCTCATCTCATTAAATATTTAAATGCACAATTGAATAAAAAGTTTAATCAAAGTCCATAAATCATGTGACGCATACAGCAATAATCTCCAGTCAGAGGCCTCTTCAGATTTGTTGCCACACTGACTGCTACCAGAGATCTTTCTTGCCTACATTACCATCCCCAGCGACTCTTTTTGAACACACATAGACAATAGGAGTTACAACAACATTTACTTTACCTTTGGGATAAATACATTGTGTTTGAAATTAGTTGAAGTCCTTCTCTAGCGTCCAACTCAAAATCCAACATGGCTGCCTCTCATTTTCTTCTATCGCTGTCAGTTTTTAACAGCAGGTCATTTACAGACACAGGTGAAAGCATCTTATTTGAAGCCCTTTATTCAGAAAGATGAAATATGGTGTATCTCGTTCCTTCTTCTGATTGGAAACCACCTTTCCATTTTTAAAAATGATCTCTGTGTTGGCTTAATCTGTGGTTTTTTGTTTTTTTCAGAAGAGCTGCGAAGGTTTCTGATGTAAACGGATGACATTTGATTTCGCTTGTGGAGTGGCCGCAGTAGGTTACAGCATGCTTGTGTCTGTATGTTTTGGCAGATAAGGTGGATGACCCAATGATGGCGGTCCAGATAGCCTGGATGATGGAGGTCCCTCAGCTCTACAGGCTGTTTTACGACAAGCGCTTCCAGCTCGACGCAGCAGGGTACAGAGATCCATCTCTGAGAGGGGCAGTGGGTGGCCATCAGCAAATAATTCACAAAACTGATATTCTTCCTTTAGTTTGTCCTCCTGTAAACATGAAAACGTTTTATTGCTTGCAGAGACTCAGAAGAAACTTCCCTTAGCAAAGCAACAAACATCATTAAGGACTTCCTGAAGCAGAATTTGGTGGCTAAGTTCAGACCGTATGACGTCCAGGATCTGCTGCAGCCTCTGATCTCCAGCCGGCTCCAAACTCGGTCTGCAGAGCAGGTGAGGAAGATTGGAAAGGGAATAGTTTCCGTTTCAAGCACCATTTACTCCATAGACAGAATAGCACTAAAAATGTGGAAGTATAAGTTTTGGTATTTACCAAAGAAAATTAGGGCTACTGATAAAAAGGATTTCTGACTTTAAGGTAGATGGGCATCTGGGAGCAAAACGCTTGAATGACAGAGATGTGAGAGGATCTAACCTTCTGGAGGAACATGCCAGATTTAGGTGATTTTTTTTTTTTTACGCGAGTGATTAAAGTCAGAAATCTGAGAGAAAAGTCAGACTTATGAGAAAAAAAGTCATAACTTTCTTTTTCAGCAGCCATAATACTCTTCCGTATATGTCTCATTAAATAATAATATTAAAAACTAAAGTTTCTTTAATATTTTTGATCATTTCATTTTTCTGCCTAAATAATCTGATGTTCTACAGAATCAATTCCTCTTAGAATTATTGTTACATTCAGCCTTGTATGTCCTGCATAGATATTCTTAATCTGCATATAAAGCATCAGCATCATGGCTCAGTATCTGTGTGCAGGAGGTTGCTGCTGGTCCGTCTGGCTGCCAGCAGCTCACCCAGCTCCTGAAGGAGGTTCTGCAGGTCCTGCAGGATGAAGGCACCGTGTACCGCAGGGTCAAGTCCCAGGATGAAGTGTATCATGTAAGAACGCAGTGGAACCGGTCCTTCAGTCGGGTTACTGTTTCCTGGATGTTTGAAGAGTTTTCTCCTCACCAGGTGACTATACAAGACAAAGATCTGCTCATAGCGGTCAAAGATATCATCAGGGAGGATTCAAAGAGAGAAAAGTGTGAGTAGACTTCAACCTGTTCTTGATTAAATCCTTCTATTTGCTGGTTTTACTGCATGTTTTGTTGTTTCTGTGTGTGTGTTGGTGTGTGTCGACTGCCTTGTCTCTGTGCACACAGACGCGGAGAAGGGTTGCCACATCCTGCACATCCTGTCGGCAGTCAGGCAGCGCCACAGCCTCAATGTGAGCAAGGCGGCCCTGGAGCTCGTCCTGCAGACGCTGGAGTGTGACAGCGACATCGTCAGCACCAGTGACAGCCACTACGTCGCCTTCTGACGGCCGCGGCCTGGAACTCAAACTCAACGTGTCATCAGCACTCCTCAGTTCATCACGACTGATTTAGATGGTTTAAAGATAAATAAAGGATAAACAGATGGCATGATCAGCTTGTTCTGACGACCCGAGGCTGAAAAACTCTCCTGGGTTTCTGTTGAGACCCATTTCTTCGGAACTGTCAGCAGTATGTGCAGCCTTTCTTTAGAATGATTATTTAATTCTCACGTCTCTTTTGGAAAATAAAAAAAGCTGCCAAAAAACACAAATCTCTCTCAGAGGCACCATCCTCTTCCTCCTCTTGTCCATCTGTTCCCTCCTTTTTAAGCTGTCACAGGGAAACGACATGAACATAGAAGCTTATTGTCGCTAGCATCAAACCGATGCGCCGGCAGCTTGATGAACCACCTGCAGCAGCCATCTCTCCCAGTGGTCATTTGCTGTCTGACATTAACACCTCCTCACATTGTTGTGGAGGAATTTTTTATTTTTTTATAACTCTGCTTCTCTTTGTTGAGGTTTGTAAATATTCAGTTATTAAAAAATCACCTAATTTATCCCATAAAGTGTTATTACCAGAGGATCTCCAGTAGCAGCCAATTTTTCATTGAATGTAAAGGGGCCTGACTGAAGATTATTGCAACGTTTTTTTGCCCAAATAATTTTTTATCAGGAATGACTTATGCCATTATTTTGGTTAGGTGTCAGTATTCAGGTATTTCCACGTATGAATGCAGAATTTACCATGTCGATCAATAATTTCATCATAAAAAAATTGGAGGAATTTTATTTTTATAAACTGTACATTTTATGTTTATCTTAAATATATTTGGTTTCCAAATTTTTCCATACAAATAAAAGATATTGCCATGATATTAATGGATTGTCGACCTAAACCTGGATCAGTGTGTTGCATCTTTCGCCCGCTGGGGGTCAGTGTTGGGTCGCCAGTTGTCTCCTCCACGCAGAGCGGCCGCCTCTGATTGGTCGCCTGTGAAACATCTGTATTCAGTTCCAGTGGTTCGTGTCTCCGGCCAGAAAGCTGCAGCTGACTGAGAGCTCGGTGGTCAGACAGCGCGGCTTCCAGCGGTAACAGCCGGTAACATGCAGCTGGCTCCCGGGCGCGTCGCGTCGCTGCGGGTCGGTCCGGATGTTTGGATCAGGCTGTTTCGGGTTCTCTGACGCTGACTGGAGAACTTCTGGGGCCCAAAAAGAAGACGAATGAATGAGTCAGGATTACGCAGCACCCCGGTCACAATCAGTGTCTCTCTGAGTGGGTTTTTCTTCCCGGGATCGAACCGTCCTCCCCGCTGCCGGGAGCCGGGTCCGTCGCCGAGGATCCAGGTCTGCAGACGGAGGGTTTTTTTCTGAGCGACGCTGCAGACACAAAGGAGATCTCCTCTCTGTTTTTCCTGTTTTTAAGGTGACAGCTTTCCCTCTGCGCTCCCACCAGCCGCCCAGACTGTCTGAGAGACCCGATCTATCGGACTATTGATAAGTTTCAATCAGATTTCCTGTCGTTGCGTCGGGAAGCTGCCGGGTTGGACCGAGGAATGTTGTGATTTATTTATTTTTATTCTAAGGAGGAAGCAGATCCATCCGGAGCGTTTTAATGCAAAGCCTGTGCAGGATCAAGATGCAGTTCCGGACGGTGCTGGACGTGAAAGTTGTGGACGTGGAGAAGAGGCGGAATCCGTCCAAGCACTACGTGAGTTCTCCTCATCTCCCAGTAATATTAACATTCTGGTCCAGTTGGATATGAGGCGTCGGGATTGGTCTCTGGCCTGTCCGCGGGCGCAGCGTGGCACCTAAACGCACCATTTAGTCCGCAGCTGAGGGGAGATGAGGCTGCAGGCCAGGATGTGATGCGGCTCCACACCTGCTCATAAATAAGAAAGCAGCCAGACTCTGAGCAGATGAAGCCTCTGCTGCTCCAGCTGACAGGTGAACTCCTACCTGAGTCCTGTCATGGCTGCAGCTCATTATCTCCATCACCACTGAAACTGCTGAGGGGCTGCAGGCTCTCTGCTTGTTTACTCACTTATCAGGTCTGAATTGTTTGTGTTTTTGTAACGACTTAAAGCTAAATATCTCGAAACATCTAACTAAACTAGAACATTTTAGAAGAAATCTGAAGGTTGCCACCTAGTGTCCAAAAATCCTCCCACTTTCTGCTGTTGGGAAGCCATGATGAAAGTTCCTTACTGGTGTCCAATTAGTGTAAAGCAGGATGTAGCCTGGATACAGACCAGAACCTGCTCAGTTACGTTGTCTGAATGGTTGCTATGGTGATTCCTGTGTATTCTCAGTAGCCCACAGCATCACTTTTTTCACACATGGGTTACCAGTTACCAATATCAAGGTGTCCTAAGGGTGAAAAATGTACAGTCTTCCTCTCCCTACAGGGTTTTAGGGACAATTGCAGAACAATTGCAGCGCATGAGTGACCAGAGAAAAAAATCCAGACAATTCAAAGATCACCATACTTCCTCTACCGTGCCTGACTATCAGTATGATGCTGTGTTCATTTTACCAGAAGTAACCAGGAGAACATCTTCCAAAAGGTTTTGCCTTTGTTTTGTCGGTCCTTCAAATATCTTCTTAAAGCTCTCAGGGAATCATCAGGATGTTTTTTCTTAATTTTTGCAAAATAAAAGACGTGCCCTTATATTTTTTTTCTGCAGTGGTTTTGGTCCTAATAGAAGCAAATTTTGCCCAGTATTTAGTTGATGAATAGTGAACACTAATGTTAACAGAAACAAGTGAAGCCCACAGGTCTTTAGATGATATTTTGAATTCATCCTATAGATTTATATCAATAGATTTTGTGACTAACAGATGAGAGACTTTGTTTCTCATCTGGTCTTGAATTTTTTTAGACTCGCCTGGCCATAATGTCTCTTCAGTGCTCTTCCTGGGATTTCTCCCATTGAGATACATTTCTCAGGATGAACTTCAGCCAAACCAGTCAGAGAACAAAAGAAGTTGTGGTAAATGATGATGCTAACTTTCTGGCTGTTTCAGAATTGTAGTCTGGCTTCTGGTTGTAGTTTGGCAATTGCAGCGCAGGAAGTGAACGAAGGTGTTCAGTTTGTGTTGGCCATGGTTTTAAATATTGAGCAATTTAAGTCGGACCAAGAAGAATGTTTAAGACATTTTAGTGCTGGCAAAGACATTGTTCAGCTCGGCACTTCTCTCTCTTTGCATCGGGAAATGGTTCCTTACCGAGTACACAATTTACAGTTAGCTTTGTAGCGTTAGCTTTACGATCGAGCTGGTGCATTAGACATGTCATGGCCAAACATTAGCGATTGGTTAAAATCAGAGCCAATCATTTCAAAGTCCACACCTAAAGAAAGCAATAGCTGAGTGACCAGATCCTCCGGATGAAGCAAAGCGTATAACGAGGCCTGTAACACAAACCAGACAAAATCAAAATGTTCTTTAAAGTGCAACATTCTGCTGCAGTGCAGAAAAAATTGAATGATTCAAGGAATCTGAAATAGGAACAAAGCAAATTTGTAGAGTCGTGATTTCTGACTTTTCAGAGAAATATCTTGACGAACCGTCATTCATTCATCTGCAGCTACTAGAACTTCATAGATAAGGATTACTTTCCAAAACTTTTATACAGCTGCGCAATACAGTGAAGACGTGGATTTCTGTGAGATGGATCCAGATCGTTGTTGGAAGAAACTGCAGCCAGACTCTGTGATGGAACAGGTTGAATCATCATTTTCATTTATTTGACAGCAGCAATAATGCAGAAAAGTCCAGCAGAGAATTTAGAGCAACATGATCTGCCTTTAAGACCACACCATCTTCAGGGAGATCTATGCATTTTCCAGCAAGTCAATGGAAAAAACATTTTCCAAAGCCACAGCTGAGGAAGAGGAGAGGAGGACTACTCTACTGCAGTCCTGAACTGCCTCCAGTGAAGAATGTGGAGAATTTAAAAACTAAAAGTGAAGTGACACCGCCATGCTATTGGACACCTTAAGGTAGTTTTGCAGGAGGAATGGGATAAAACAAAACCTGAAACTCTTCCCAGTTCAGTGAGAAAACACTGCTGGGAAAAACAATCTGAACTATGCAATCTGGGAAAAACTCATCAGTAGCAACTTTTTTTGGAGTATGGAACAAAGCTGATGAGAGAAAACAAGACAGTTCTGGGCCTCATATTGCAGTTTGGATTTCCTCTCCACAAAGCATCTGGAACTGATTAAAGCTCATCATCCAGAGTTGAAGGCCTGGCCTTCCTGCTTCCTGATCTGTCCCTGACAGAAAATGTTGGACAATTTAGAAACCAGAAATGGGGCGCTCCCTTACTTCTACACACCCTAATACATTTCTGCAGAAAGAATCAAGCGATTTGATTGGCACCAAACTGCAATTGTTGATTGGTCCATTGGTCCAACAGCATCTCAACCCATCTGTCACCGTACAATTACTGAGATGACGAGCTGCAAGTCGATAATTCAGTGGTCAAATTTGAAGTCCAAAGCTTTTTATCGATTGTGGTGGAAGAGCATCAACCTGACAAGGCAACCCAAGACAAACAAATATTCTGGAGGAACTGGTTTCCCACTGGTACACGCACAAAATAACATCATCAGAGTGTCAAATCATGGTGAAGTGGGAAAAAACTTCAATGTTCCAGTTTTTTACTAAATGTATTTGCAGGAACTAAATAATGAAATAATTATAAAAACCAGGGTATAGTTGGTATGGACTGCCTACTTTAAAATAAGGCATAATAAGAATTACAGCATTGCTTAAAGTGTAACTAACCCCCTCTGTGAAAGCATAACCAAACTTGACAGATGTTGAAATATTTCAGTAAAGTGGGCGGAGCCAAGATGCACGGAGGGGCGTGCCCGAGTGTGAGGCTGTTGCTGTTGCTAAGTATTGTATTAATACAGTTTATCAGAAAAAAAGTTGATTTGGTTGTTGGTTGCTCTTTGTTTATTTAAGATTTATATTTTTCTTATTATTATTATCTGAGCCTTTTAAGAGATTCTGTTCTGGAAAATCTGTTGTGTTTTGTGACTATTTCTCCATCTCCCTTCCAAATTTTCTGTCATTCTGTGAGAATGTAGGTCACTTTCACCTTCTGAGACCTGATGACGGCTCCAGTGATTGTTATTGCCTTCCTGAAGCAGCCACCCCCACCCGACCCCTCACCCCCCGTCCACTCATCAATAGCAGGCCTGTTGAAGTGTGTGTGTTGAGGCTTTGTGCTTCAAGGCTCCAGTTCAGATCCTGTTTCAGCCTCATAAACAAGTCATAATAAATGACCACAATGAAAGGAACACAATCTCCCTAATACTCAATTACAGCACTGCAGACCCTCAGGCGTAATGATATGTGGACACAATTAGCACTCTTGTTCTGCTCTGCATGCTGGAGATCAGCTTGTTTCTCTTATACAGAAGGAAACATATTATACATCATATCCCAGTTTTATTTTTCAGTTGAAAGCTGATGATGATGTTGGCAACGTTTTTAAAGACAGGACAGACTGAGTAGAGAGAAATTATTCTGATTCTAAGGTTTGTTTGCTGAATGCAAATGAAAAGTTTGACTTTTTTCCAACTTATCAGTTCAGAATGTTATATTGTTGTATTTTTCCAGTTGAAATGTTTTTAGTGAGTATCAGGTCTGGATTGTGGTCAGGTCACATTGATCACCTGGATTCTTTTTCTTTCCTTTCTTTATGAAGTGATGTTGCTGTAATCCTGCAAAGTATGGTCAGAGAGGCGGCAAATGAAAACATTATACACAAACAGAAAGTGACTGGATGGATGGCATAGATGGGTGGACAAATGGATGGATGAATGAATAAATAGAAATGATGAATGTGTCAAATAAATCGTTAAATAAAACTAAAAAGGCTCTAACTTCTGCTGCGCTCCTTGTCAGAGTGATGGGACACAATAAGCATTTTCTTCCTCTGTCAGTTCTCATATAGCTAGCGGACAGCTAAGCTGCATGTTTATGCATTTCCTTTGTCTTATTATTGTACTGTACACATTTGTGCAAAGTAAATGCGGTGAAGTAATTATAAGAGAATACACGTCTGCTTGTCCCTGATAAGAGCATAATGTCCTGAGCACAAGCTTTTCAAGCACAGGAATATCTGAAAGCTGTTGCCATTGTGTTTTTTCACAGAGAAACGGCGACATTGTCCTAAATAATTCTTTATTTCTCTACAGTCTGTTGGGATGGAGGCAGAAACTAGTGCACAACATAAAGCAAGTTCTGTTTTGGGTTTGCCTTGTTAGAAACAGCAATAATTTGTTAAATTTCACATAATTTATGGAAATACTTACGATTTAAAAAGATAAGATAAAATTACCTAAGCTTTAGTTATTTATGAGCTTGTAGGCATTGGCTGTTATAAAATTAACTCGGTAACCTTGAGTAGAAAAACAACTCTTTGTTGCGTGAACTGGATGTGCTCTCCTTCATCCTATAAATGTGAAAACTCTCTCAGAGCTGAAACGTTTCACTGTTTCCAGATGAAGTCACTAAAGAAGCTACTGCTGCCATAAACTCTTAACTTTTTAAAAGCTTGATATTTATTGATAGCAGTAACCTTGGCATACATCATTGTAAAAATCAGCTTTCATGTTTACTGATGGAAAATTTTAACAGTTGAAAGGAACTAAATCTATTGGGATCCACTTTTCTGACTCAAAGTAAAACATTTCATACATACTAATGACTATTTCTGCTCACACTCAAATCTGAATCAATCCATTGTTTCTTCTAAAAATTTATCTGCAATAAAAACATCATCTGGTCTGTATGGATGCTGTATAGTGTTTTGTAAATATTTTGATGACATAATAGCAGATAAATAAGTGGATCTAGTATTCATAAAGTCTTCTGTTATTTAATGGATGAATTGATTCAGTGGTGGTATTAGTTCTTAATATTTTCATATTATTTGTATAAGAATATGAAAACAATATGTATTTTCTTTCTACTTCCCTGCAGTATGCTAGTGTTTGTTTAATTCTGTTATCATCAAGTATGACAGTTTTATTCACCACTATAAGCAGAAAACTTTCCATTGATGAAACTAGAACTTGCTGTGAGTTTGGCTTGTTTATTCAGCATGTGGTAAAACTGTGACATGCCTGTTTGTGTGGTTATTAAAAGAAGAAACTAAGACGCAGCATGTGGCAGCCATCTTTGTTTAGCTCAAAGCTGCTAGCAAGAAGAAACAATTATCTTGGTCTTGATAAATGTTTGAATAATTCCTCTTTGCAACGTTTGAGCTGTCATAGTGCATCATCTGAGTTAAAAGCAAAAACAGATTTTATTATAAGCTGTCCTTTAGCATAAATCTGTCTGACTTTCAGTTTTTATGTTGCTTAGAAGTAGTGCAGTAAGCTTTAGCTTATGCCTTATTGTTACATTATGAACCAAAACACTAATTCAAGCTGAATACAGTTATTTATATTTGACATTTTTACATTTTATAATGAAAATATCAGTTTTTAGGTCTCATATTATAGACAAACATAAAGCAGTTCAGAACTGCTAAGTGAAAAGAAAATGATACACGGTTTTAGATATTTATTACAGATATTAAAATGAGCCACCCATATATAATAAGCATATTTTACTCTGATACCCCTAAATAAAATCCAGTGCAACCAACTATTTTAAATAAGCAAGTGCCCACCTGTGTGTTTAAATCTCCGTATATGTCCAGATGTCTTGTGAGGTTCTGTTTGGGTTTCAGTTCCCTTTATTTATTGAAGGTCCAATTAAAGACAAAACTGTACAATTTTTAACAAACATATAGAATCCAATCCAGTTCAAATTAATCAAATCCTAATTGTAATTATGCTGTTGCCTTCAGTGTTTATGTCTTACATGTATATGATTCTTGTACAACATTAGGACGTTGTAATACGTGCACCGTTCGGGTTTAGAGTATCTTCTCAGAGTGTGTTTTGGGCTTGTAAGTCCCAGCAGATCAGACTCTGGCCTAGTTTCCTTTGCTACCCGGTCTCTGGAGACGTGGCTTGTTACTGTGAGAAGAAAAGAGAGGGAGGCAGGGGAAACGAGAGAAGGACACAATCCGTGGCAACCACTGATTCCCATTTGTAATGTTTGTGAAACCAGCTGGAAATGCTTATGCTGCCGGGGGAGGGGGAGAGAGAGAAAGAGAGAAAGAAAGAAAGAGAGAGAAAGAGAAAGAAAGGGGCTGGAAGGATCTGGGGTCGTTGGACCTTAGGGAAAACCGGGCAGCAGAGTTGCAAACATGTGTCACACACTCACACTCTTCCAGGTTTGTGTGTTCAGGGGAAAAGGATGATAACAGAAAAAGTGAGATTGGACACGGCCATGTTTACTATAAGCTTCTGTTTTTCCTACAAGTCCCAGTCCCACAACATTTCATTTCCACCGGCTCCTGGGCTGCAACAAAGGCTCTCGCTGCAGGAGGCTGTTGTTATTTGGCTCCATAAAACATCTCTTTAGAGAGCTGTTGCACACTCAAATATTTATTTCTGTATCCGACGCAGAGTGAAATCTCGGTGAAAAGGGAGCCTTTCTTCGGATGCCCAGCCCTAACTGTTGGGATGTGTGAGTGTGTGGAAGGATTTTATTTGTGTCTTGCTGAGGTTTTACACTGTAACTCGTGCCTCTGCTGGTTTAAAACACATGTTGGAGCATTTTATAATGGCTTCAGGCTCCTCTTAGAGTTGATTACGTCACCCTGAAGTGGTGAAGATGAGAGATGAAGCGTGTGTGGGCATCATGTGTGGCCTGACCTGCTGGCTCCAGTTTGGTTTTCATGACAAGAATAATAAGGGAACATTTTAACATTTTAACACTTTATTCTGTATTTTGAACAAGAAAACAAAAAAAAGCAGGTTAAGAAAACTGCTTGCTGCTGAATTCATGACATGACAGACAACAGCCCTGCAACCTCTGCAAAGTATCTAAAGAAAGAGACACAATCTGCAAATTATGGTTCATAATCTGCTTTTTGCGGCTTATTTGTGCTGAGAAATCAAAGCTTTGCATTTACTTGGTTGTCAGTCTTTGGTCTTATTGGACTGTGAGAGTAAACCGGAGTAACCAGAGAAAACTCCTGCTTGCACAGGGAGAACAAGTCTTAAAACCAGGCGGTTCAGTTCTGAACAGCCATGTTGGTTTCAAACATGTTTCCTGTTCAGTTTTGCTTCATAAGAGTTTCTGGGAAAGTACATCAAAGCTCAAACCAATTTGTGAAACTTTATTGTATTTTATTGCCTTGCTAAACTCTTTAGCAGAGCTGAAACAACAAATGAGTCTATTACACATTAGAGTATATTTAGCCCAGTAATGGTTCAGTGTGGAAAGACATGACTTGATCCAAAAAAAATCTTTTCCAACCTGACTTTTGTAGTCAGATCATTTGCGCTGACGGCGTCTGGCTTTGGGTCTGTTTTTATAGGTTACTTCAAATATAGCAGTTTAGGCGGGGTTGGCTGCATTTAGTGGCTGGGCCCACATTCTGGGCCCCACCAAAGCTCTGAGCTCTTTGCCTTCTTCTCTGGACATCTGCGAGGCTGGATGCTGCCTCTCCCCTGAAACTGTAAGTTTTTAAGCCTTTTCAGAGTTTAATTCAGGTATTTCTGGATCTGATGTCCAGGACTGCGTTAGTATCAGGAAACAAGTCAAGCTTTACATGTGAGATGAATATTAATGGCTGTTTTAGAGGAGCGTAATGAAACAATCAGAGGTCCAATTTGTTCTGTCATAAGAATTCATGTTTCTCTCTTTGTGTCTGATCATAAAAGGGACTTTTGTTTTCAAGTCCCACTTCCTCAGTGGGAAAAGCAGATGCACAAAGTTTCGATTTTTTCTTCTTTTGGTTTCCTATCTGGGACATACCAGACCCTGGAGCATTTCTTTGGATTCTGTTTTCTTCATTTGTGTTTTTCCTGTTTATAAGTCGCTTATTTTGACGCCTTTAAAGATAAATTTAACTTGAAATCTTCACTGTCTGTCATCAAGGGTTTCTTTTAATGGTTTGATAGATTTTGATAAGCTTCAAAGACCAACATTTCAACACACAAAAAAGATATGAATAAAAACATCTCTAACGTCCCTGGAAGGAAAAGTAGCTTTGAATTCTCTGTTGCATTTTGTCATATGGATATTTCTGCCAGACGGATGAACATTTGTGAGCAATTTCTGGATTGAGTTCTGTGCATTTTATCTGCACTCGATGCTCACGACTTGGCCTCTCTTTAGATCTGCTTCCTACTAAATATGCAACACGCAATAAAAAATAAAAATCAGTTATTGATATTAATTCAGGATGAATCGTGAGCGGCAGCGCCCAGACAGAATTTACGGCCCGTGTGAAGTGGGCTGAGTTTATTTCTGGGTCTGGCAGGCCAGCAGGGCAGAGCTTGATATTTTGGGCCGGGCCAGCCCGAGCATGATGGCTGGCGGTTCTGTTTTCCACTGCGGTTGCCATCACATGCCCATCTGCTTCTGGAGTTTGGATTTTCGCCGCGGGTCCAGATCTTCCAGACGTCTCTAGCGCTTCATCTGAGCATCTGATGGGAATTAAACTCGTTTATGGGCATCAGCTTCACATTTATTGCTGGGCTGCCACTGATTTATTTGGTCTGAACTTTTGTCAGAGTGGGAGAGTTATCTAAGGACCATTTTTAAAATAAAGGTTTTGCAGGCGTACACCAAGCATCTGGAGTATCCTTCCGAACGGCCTGAGCCCAGCATTATCGAAAATATGTGGTTTATGGTATTACAGCAGTTTTCAATATAGATGAATTTACCTACTTTGGATCCGACTTTAACCATAAAAATGATGTCAAAAGTCCTTAAAATGCAACAGTTTCAAAGCCTCAAGAATATATAATCTTAAAAATCCACAAGAAATCTTCACAAAATCATCATTCGTATTCTTTCCAAATGTTTTTTTTTTTTCTTTTTTAAATCTGATACACTGTAAACATCTGTTCACTTCATAAAATTCATAATTTTGCTGCTCCTCCTTTAATATGTTACTTTGAGATCAGATAAAATGACAAGAGCTGCATCTGCATCAGAGTTCTTTTTAAAAACCGCCTTCGCTTTAGTTGCTCCAACTCATTGTAATAGTTTTAGTAAGATTATAACATGTATTAATTCTAACGTATTTGCACATTTGGAAAGAAATGATCATTTGTACTTTTTACTGCAGGAGATAAAACAATAGTTTTACGAAGTGTTTGATTGGTTTGTTTGGTTTTAGGTAGATGTGATTGATCATTTATTTATCATTATGTAATTAATTAACCTATTCATAATATGTTAAATTATAATTGATTACCATCGACCTGTCCAGTTACTGCAGGTGGAAAAAGCATTTTTTATTACAACCTGGTACCATGCCTCTCTCCTTTCAGAAACTTAATGACATGTTGAACATTGTCTCAGTAGAAGGTGAACGGTTAATGTCTGCAGGAAACCCGTCAATTTAAATGAACTCTACCAAAAAAAAGCAATTAAATCATCACAAAGATTGAACTCTACACTGTGTACTGACCACTGAATGTAGCACGGTGGTGGCAGCATCAACCTGTGGGTATATTTGCCTGACAGAGGGGTTAGTGGTACATAAAGTTTGTAATTTAATGATAAAACTGACTGCCTTACCTTGTTGTCAGCAGGATGCTAAATAAACTAACCTTCCTTCACAAACTTCCTCTCTGAAGAATCTGACAGCTCCGAGTCTGCAGACGTTTCCTCATAAGTGGTTTTGTTATTATGTCTGTAAAAAGAACCTCACCTTGTTAATATACAGACACCACAACAAAATGTATTGTCTTTGCTTACTGAGGCTGTTCATGAGATTATTACCCCAGTAGCACACTTCCACGGCAGTAATCGCTGTGGTGACACCTCGCCGCGCTGAGAACCAGCCTGACGGTGGAATGTGACTATCGCAGCTTCCTGGATGCCAGGAGTTGTTCTTGCAGGGAAACATGCTGCGGTGGCTCGTTGCCAGCAGCAGCTCAAACCCCCACCCAACAGCAACCAGGCCTTTTTTTAACCCGCAGCGCTTTTGTTTCCAGCTGTTGCCCTTCTTACGTCAACGTCAGGGTCTTCCACCCGATCTCATTCGTCTCGCTCTGCTTAGGAGGCTGTTGGCAGGTACAGAGGGTTGAAGTGATGGAGCGCGATCCGACAGACGGAGGCGGCCGGCTGGAAAAAGAAGCAGGAGTCCCTTCAGCTGATGGGAGGATGTTATTTAGAGAAGGTTATCTGCTCAGACTGATGCTTTTATTATGAAAAGTAAATAAATTAATATTATCATCCTGCTCATTCTTGATGCTTAAGCTGTATTTTATGTAAAAACTTCCAGAGGAAATCTTGGCTGCCATACGGTATAGCTAATTCATCAAACCTTCCAGCTGTTGGCCCAGTCACTCCCTTCATGAATCTGATAAGTAATGTAAAAAAACTGTTGGTTTACTGGTTGCTATGGTGATTCCTTTGTTTGCTGGGTAACTGTTGGGCAGCACAAATAAGTGGGATGTCCGAATGTAGGGTCTGCAGACTCTATGTTATGAAGTGACATTTTTGAGGAAGATGTTTCCCCGATGAGGCAGAACAGCTGAATTTAAATCTTTCCAGTGCAGTGAGACAAAGATGCTATGATCACTGAGGGCTGATGTTCGTGATATGGCAGAATTAGTAAAAAACATGGAAGGTATCAAAATGCAAACTCAAATAAATGCCAAAGGTCTGTGCCCTGTTTTCCTTTACATTATATTTCTAATAAAAAAAATAAAAAAATAGCTACAGAGCTCAGAAAATAACTAGGTTTTAACAAAATCCCACTTTATTAATCTAAGGGAAATATTTACCCTTTATTGAACATTTTTAACTGTTAACTAAATACATAGCACATTACTTGTGACACATCAATTTAATTTTTTTTTTTTTACGGATCTTTGCTAACTACTGAATTATTACCAAACCATTAAGAATTTCCAATATTTCAGTTTGGCTGTGGGTTTTTCTATCCAGTAATCAAATAGCAGCAGTTTTAAATTAAACATCAGTTTAATAAGCGGCGCTGGAATCGCTCTCAGGATCCCCGTCGGCATCAAAGCGGCTGAGCAGAACTCCAGACTTTAATTTATAGAAGTCACCGCTTCCTTCCTCAGTTATTTCTGCTGTAAATGACTGTGCCGCTACATGCAGATCATTATCTACTCATATGAGCCAATTTTCTGTCAGTCAGGCTCATTTCAGATGCTCTTTCTTAAAACTACAGCTATGCTGTTGCACTTTCTTTGACAAGTTAGACTCATTATTTCTCAGCTTTTATTTGATGAGCAGATGAAGTTAAAGACCTTCTTCAAATGTTCCCACTGCAGCTACAGCCATTATTAGAGCTAAAACCATCTAGATCTCAGACATATTTCAACATTTGCAGATATCAATTACTATGTTACCAGATTTCCTTTTATTCCAATAATTTTCCAGCAGAAAGTGGCAGCTTAGTGTTCTGTAAAAGCTTGTCCACTTGAGTGTTTTTGTACATCCCAGTGTGAGAGTGGGAGCTCCCACCTGCTCTTAATGCCTCTGCTGAAAGTGTCCTGGCCCTGGGCTCTGCTACCTTGGTTATCTATGTTTTATTAGAATAGAGATGACGGTGGCATCACTTACCTCCTCTTGACGGATAAATGGACTGTATCTCATCTTATCAGGCCTCTCAGGGCTTCTGCAGTTTTTCAGCCAAGGCTGAGCGGGGACGGCGGCTCAGTGTGGTGTTTCACCGTGGAGGCAGCGGCCTTCAGCAATATGGAGTTATGAATTTACAAGGATGTGATGTAAACAAAATGTCTTTCCACATGTTAGGACATGTAGGAACGAGTTACAGGATCAAAATCAAACATACAGACTCAAATCTATACATAAAAAAATTATATTTAGTCAAATTAAGTCAGTGGTCCAGATTGACCACTTTTTTTGGGAAGTCCTTTGGTATTTCTCTGGCTGGATATTTGACCACCTTTCTTGGTAAAATGGGTTGAGTTCACTTAAAATTGTTGGTTTCCAACTGTTGACTTGGTTGTTAAAGTAGTTTTTAAATTTTCAGTAGAGTTAGGTTCAGTAGTCACAAACTCTTTGTTTTCCTGTTTTATTCATTCCAAAGTTTGAGCTCAGAGGATGAACCATGTCCAAGTTTCAACCAAAAAATACAGAGATCTGCTGAGTTTGGTTGAATTTCCAGGATCGTGAAATCAGAAAGAACTTTAGTGACTGAATACGAAATCAATACTTTTTAGTATTTAATTGATATTTGGTGACTGTATTTTGAAATGCAGAACATATTGTCATAGAAGTCAGTCTATATTACAAACCAAGAGGAAACAAATCCCATTCATAATATTTTACGATGAGATTAGCGTTTTCTGTTTGAACAGAAAACATTTATCCGTATTGCATTTATCCGTAGGACTCTGCAAAACTTTAACTGTAGTTTGTTTATTTACTAATTCATCTGTCATATTTTGATGGATTCAGGGACATTTCTAAAATCTTTTCACTCAGAAAATGTCTGTTTGGTTGGAAGCTGGAGATTTGTTGCTTTAACTGCATTCATGCTACTGCATGTAATACCAGAAAGTAAGATGACCACCGTAAGAAAGGCTTACAGTTTTCAATTGTGCCACATCAATTGATTAGTACATCAATGTGAGAAGAATTTCAAAAGAAAGAAAAGTAATTCCCTGGAGAGCTCCATACGAAACAGTTGGTAGAGGCCTGGGATTCAGAAAAATGAGTTTTTCTCATGAACAAAGAAAATGAGTTGACATATCTAAAACATGAGAAATAAAATGCACTTTAATGACCCGTTCCCAGATGTGATACTAAGTTTGGAGCTCCATGTTTTATCTTGGGAATGCCAGGAGAAGGAAACACAAACGAATGTTGTGCCTATTATAAATCTGTGTTGCTCTCTTCTCTCGGCAGGTGTATGTCATCAATGTCACCTACTCTGACAACACGTCTCACATCATCTACCGAAGATACAGCAAATTCTTCGACCTGCAGGTAATCCCAATGTTTGCTGTTCCTTGGAGGTCGTGACCTCGGATTTCTTTGCTTCTCATCGGGTTGTTTGTATTCTTGTGACTGCCTCGTCGCCTCGATGAATCAGAGTTAGCATCTGGTCAGGGCAGGCAGGATGTTGTATTTTTTATTTCCTCAGCAGACTCGTCTTCCCTTCCCGTCTCATCCCTGGCTTGGCCTCAAAACGTCAGCGAACCATCAGGCCTTTCTTCTTACAGCACAAGCAAAGGAAGAAGTGGGTTTAATGTAGCGTGCTTTACGGCCGGGCTGCTGTTAAATCCTGTCGCGCAGGCTGCTGATCGGGGTCTTTATTTAGAACGTGGGCTTGTGTAGCTGGTTTAAAAGCGCCGGGACTGTTTGTGTTGGAATGAAGTGCTGAAAGCCTCCGCTGTGTCTCTGACTGGCTCAGGGACCCTGGACTCGCTGCAAGCCGATACGGTGTGCGTGCTCCTCCTGAGGTCCGCGGGTCAGGAGTAAATATAAAAAGGTTGTAGTGGAAACGTTGTAGGGGGAACGTCTCAATAGCAGCAGTGTGCTGCTTCTGCAGGAAATGATGTTTCAGTCAGTGAGAGGGAAAGTCCTCTCTGAGAGGCCTCTTTGACAAACCGGAGCCCCCCTCTGCTCCGGCCCTCCCCGCCCCGCCCTGCCCCACCCCGCCCGCTGCAGCTGATTACTCCCAGTGTGGAGCCAAAGACGGAGGAGGAATAACAAACAAGGAGAAGCCATTAGGTTGACTGGATGTGTGTGTTCCTCCGGCGCTCAGGCTGCTGAGAGGCGCCTAATGAACCCTAATGCTTCACGGACGAGCGCGGAGAAGATCGGCCTCTCACTCATTTGGCTTCTCAGGTCGGAGCGGGGCAAAGGTCACCCAGCTCAGTTTGGGATTATCTGAGTCGCCAAACACAGACAGACTCTGGACTTCATGTTGGCTGTTTATTGTCTTTTTGATTTATGTCAATATGAGAGAAAAAACATTTTTCAAAAACAGCAGCTTTTGATCTTGTTGAGCAAGTTTTGTTCCAAATGACTGAATTCAAGCACAAAAGTGGGAGAATTGTTCTGAGAACAGCAGTGTCCATATTAATTTACTCCCTTAATGAAAATGTGGAGAATTCCTTAAAATAAATGTGTCTTTATTGAAACAGCAATAATTTCCCACTAAACCTCTTAGATTGGAGAACATGTTTTCACTGAGGATGAAATCCAACATGAGAAATAAAGACCATCAATGCCTCACTTTGTTGGAACCCCAATAAAGTAAATGCAACAGGGTTCAAATGAAACCTGAACTCTGACCCCAAAACCCAGAGGAGTTTAAAGGAGCAGAGAGAGAAGCAGGAAGTTGAAACCATCTCTTCCATCACAACAGACAGGAGTCACATCCCCAACTCCAACGTCTCTCTGCGTCTCTCTGCTCAGCTTTCTCATCTTACAACCAGACAGATTTAAAGAGGAGCAGCAAAAGCAGATGAGCTGAATTAGCAGAGCTTGTCAACAACTGATGGTCATCCAGGAAATGTCACAGTGGAATATCATCTCTGCTAAGAGGCGCAAAAAGTGGGTCTGCAGCCTATGCAACGCATAGCGGCGCTGCACCAGTGGAGGCGTCAAAACCCTCAATAGAATTTTTTTTTTGTAGTTTGTATTTTCTATATTTAACAGCATGAAATGATCAATAGCGGAGTAATGGCACTGACAGGCGGCCCTCTGCCCTTCACCTCCTCTCCTATCCCTTCCCACACAGGTGGCTTGGGCACGCGCCCTAAGAGGACGCACTCAGGCGCAGTTTTTTTTGTTTTTGTGGAGATCTCAGACTACCACTCGTAGTGCACTTGACAACAAGATGGAGCGGCAGAAAAAAAAGCTATCCGGGGCACAAAACAGAAAAAGGAAAAGGGAGAAGGATAAAGATGATTTTTTGGGGAAATTAGTGAAGGCAGACACGGCGAGTCAATCACCACAAAGGAGAATGTGTTGTTCTTCAGTTTATGTCCAGCAGCATCACAATCCACAATAACTATGAAAAATCTGAATCACAACTTTTAGAATAAATAATGTTTTAAAGGCCTGTATTAAAAATGGAAAAAACAAGAGAACATACATTCTATTTTCAGGTTGTTATATTTGTTATAGATCTTTTTCATATATTTTGTAACTTGGCCTGCATTGAAACCTAAAACACTGAATTGCTCTACATTGAAGTCTGAAGCTTATGAAATTTATTCTACTTTTGAAAAACACAGAATTATTACATTCAGTTAGCTTATATGTTCAAATGATAATTTAGAAACTGGTCAGAGCTGGAATGAATTTCTCTACAACTATTTGCTATATTTATTAGAAAACAGGAAATGTTCAGTTTAAAAGTGATTATGTGATAATCTGACTGTATGGTTACACAGCAATTAGAAAATATCCAGCAGACTGGAGTAAAGCAGGTCTCTGGTTCTGGTTCTCTTTCCATTTGTCCCACTAAGACAGCGTCATCATCTACAGGAAATGAGAATCAAAGATTCTCATAAAACGCATGAGCTGGACCCAATAAACCCCCTGCTCCCAGTTTACTGGAACATGACTGTGAATGCAACCAGTAAACCAACCCATCATCATCATCTGACTCCGCCATCCTCCTCCATCTGACCTGAGTCACTCCCAGGCCTGGATTCCCAGTTTGACCAGTCCAGGTTCTCTCCTCTAAATGAACTTTTATGAACTTACTGGAGCTCCTAACACAAGTTTCTCCAGAAGCAGAGTCATTATTTCAGTTCAGATCAGCAGTTGTTCTCCCAGCCTTTTGAAATGAACTTAAAGGTCATTTCTGGTTACACCGTCGCTTTACAGAAAGGTCACTGAGTCACAGATGAACTGGTTGAGACAAACGTATGACTGCACCACCAGTGATGTCTGACTTGAAATATCCCATCTCTTCGTCCCGTAGTGACAGAAAAATCCTGTTGTTTCAGGTTGAGAATAAAGTTTTTTTTAAATTTGTTTACATATGTCAGTAAAGGAAGAAGTTTATTCTCATCTCAGACAATAAAACACATACAGGCCAAACTCTGCCTCTGTTCCAGTTTCCAGGACATTTAAGAGGAGTGAGAATCATAGTTGGACACTTTCATGTTTTACATGCAACTGAAAAAGAGACAGAGATCCACAAAGACAAGTGTAAATAAATACGTTGGGGTAGTTGAATAAGAATTGTACCCATATTAATTAAAAACAGCATCAGGAATAAACAACTGGAGGAACAGTCCAGTGCTCCTAAGAACGGGTGTAAACAGCATAATGGAGGAGCATTGTTGGCTGGAAGAACAGGAGCTTCTTAAAAAGACAGAGGTCCGATTTCAAGATAAAATCAAATTTCCTTTCCGTAAAGTTTGATGTAAACAACGTCCTTATAAAAACTGAAGTTACTTGACTATAAAATGGAGCAATATCTCTGGAAATTACACAACATATCACCACCTTAACGGTCATTGTTGGGTGAGGAAAAGAGGTTCTTTTCAATTCTGTGAACTGTGAAGCATGGTGGTGGCTGCATCATGATGAGGTGAATTTTATTTTACAAAATGGATAGGCTCATAAGGAAACAATATGATGTGGGATTGTTGAAATCAGCCTGAAAGTTAAAGCCTGGACACAATAATCCTAAATACGCCTCCAAGTGAGTTGCTTTACTAGCGTTTGCATCAACATTTCCTAAATCTCTAATTCTGATCCTGACTGCTGATTATTGAATATACTGAACAGATTCTAAAGCCTGTCCACAGTCAGTTTGCTCTGCAACCCGGTTTCTGCAGCTGACATATGATTCTGTCCAGTTCAAGATCTTCTCTGCCTGAATCTGACAGAGAGGCGCGTTAGTGAAAAGCTCTGAAGTCCTCCAGCTCGCTCTGAAGCCTGCAGGGAGAAACTTCTCAAGGCTTTTCTTTCTTATTCATGATATTTTTCCATTTTATCCACTCTCCTCCTCTTGCCTGTGCAGAGGTTCTGTTTTCTCTTTGCTCTGTTGAATGATTGAAGGACAGATACTATCAAGAGCCTGTGATAAAAAGAAATATGAAAGCATGAGAAGCAGTACATGTAGGTACTTGTAGCATTTGTATAACTTGCATCTAAAACCCTAAAATGATCCCAGCTTCATCGACGCTGTTTGTTTTCTTCTGACAGTTTTCACCAGAAACAAATGGATTTAGCTTGAACACGACCAAATAACCTGAAGACAAAGGCCCACCATTGTTGCTCTGAACGCGTCTCTAAATGTTTTTGGGTCGAATGGTTACGATTAACTTAGAGTTTCTAAAAGGTTTCCCTCTGGAGCCTGTCGCTACTTTGTCTGGCCAAAAAGTTGTTACCATGGAGATGAGCAGTCAAAATAACCCAATTCAGATCTTTTTACCCCCCGAAAGAGATGAGATGTCTGCTACTTCTATTTGTTTTACTAAATTGGATACGTATTCGATTGTCTGAATGACTTTATTGGACTTTCTTGTCATTGATCCGAGACATGTATCATAATTCTGCACCAGAAGAAGTCAGTCATGGCAAATCTGGATGTAAACAATGACTGAAAATGATAATTATGAAAGAAGTCTGTGTCAGTGAAGTCCATCATATCCCAACACCATCACTCCTGGTTCTACATCCCAACAGACAAAAGCTGCAGTCAATGCTTCACTAAAGGCTGTTACTTCTGGCTGTGTTTTCTTTTTTCTTTTATCTTCCTTCCGGATTATCTGCAGATGTTTGAAAATTATTTACTTTTTAGTTTATAAATCACTGAATGGTTTATTATCCTTCAACTTCCATTTCCCTGCAGAATCTCCAACAAAGATACTGAAAGTTTCTGTAGGTGGAGAGAATGTCAATGTTAACGGCATGTAAAGTTCAGAGGAAAAACATGCTGAGTTCAGCTAAAGATTCTCTCCAACAATTATAGCTCCTCTTAAGCAGCACTGAGCCTGTTTCTGCATCTTAAGATATACAAACCCAAGAACTACTGCATGCATAGCTCAAAACCTTATCTGGAATAAATCCTTGTGTTTATTAATATCTGCTTGATAAAATCTGTGTATTCTCAGAGGTTTAAACCATCAGGCAGTGGAAAAGCAAACTTCTCTCTTCCCCTGTTTTGCTGCTGATAAAGCAGAATCCAGACCTGAAACTCGCACTCAGCCTCTGCTTATCTGCAGTATTGGTGATGGGGGCAGTTTGAGCGCAGCCGGCGTCCCAGCGCCTCGCCTCTCGCTCTGCAGGTTAATAAACAATGATTGAGTAAACATCAGGCTGGACAGAACACGTCCAGGCTCTAAATGCCACCCGGCTGGTTAGAGGCTGAGATAGAGCCATTCACAGATAACAGATGGATGAAGCTGCAGTGGACGTCTCCTCCTATCCTCCTGTCTCCATCCGTCTTCTCTTTGTCTTCATGTCCTCTCTGCTGCACACTCATTCGTATCAATGTCTCACAGTTTCTCACTCCGTTTCCTCCTCCTCCCTCGGCTCACATCCTCTCACCTCCATCTGTCTCCGATTCGCTTCAGAAACTCTTCACCTTTAACACCAAAACCCCCACCCCACCCGGGGTGTTTTCCCTGCTAATCCAAACCGATCTGCTCATTCGCAGGTCAAGGATTCACTGATGTTCTTCTCCAGGTTTCTCTCACGCTGCTTTGCATGCTTTCTTTTTCTTAGTTTGCTTATCTGATTAGAGAACTGCATTTCTGTTGTTTATCCAGTCTGTCTTTTCATTACTCTATGATGCGATCTAACCCCCAGGGTCCTCTTCATCACAGTTGGAGCTTTGGGGACTATAAACTGTTGAAGTGCAGCATTGGTTATAATTCAATGAGAATTTGGCATTTCCAAACAGTTAGAGTCCATTCCTTCTGCTTTCATAAGAATTAGGGGGGAAAGTAGCAGATGCTAAAGACTCTTCAGGCGTCATCGTCTGAATTTGAGTGACTGAGTTCATTAAATTCATAACAGAAACAGAAAAACAGAAAATATGAATTGGGTGTTTTTCCATCTCCTGGTTTGGAGCAAATCAACCAGGCTGCCAAAGCATAATTTAGTCTGATGTGGATGTTACACATGGATGTAATAAACAGGAAGAGTGAAGCATTATGTTGCTGTTTTCCATCAGTGTTCTACATGCTGTTGGGCCTTCATTAATTATTTAATGATGATGATTTTCTATTTGAACAACTGATGATGAGCATCCTGGCTGTTATATTGTTTATTTATGCTTTAACCACTGCATAAAAACTCTAACATGAGCTAAAGGGTTCGTTAGTGAACCATCGGGTGTTGACCGGTCCTGACAGTGTCGCCCAGACAGGACACACAAACAGACAGCGGTGACAGATGTTGAGCGATGCTCTCGATGCCCTGACAGCCGTCACGCGTCTGAGGTCTCCCAGACTGTGACAGGAAGCTGTTAGCTGACAACACTGCAAACAGCAGAGGTTTGAGTCGGTAGAAACAGCCTCGCCCCGGTTCCCTCGCTGCTGCACAACGCATCATCACCAGAAAGGCTCATTTTAGTCCCCGTTTCATTCTCTCTCTGCTTTCATCCATCGTTCTTCCACCTGGGTTGGAAATAAGGTTCAGATTTGACAGTGAAATAGACATGAAGAATGAAGTGAAACTGGCCTCCAAGCAGTTTCTGCTTTGCTGTTTCTGCCGGGCCTTGGCACAGGTGAGCGCCGGTTCGCTCTGCTTCTAATTGCACTCTAACTGCTTGTTGGCTGGCCTACTTTGGTAACTAAATGAAAGCAGTGTGAGGGGAAGCCAGGACTGTTCGTTTTTTGTTTCCCGCTCTGGAAGCCTAAAGCGTTGCCGGTTCGCTCTGTCAGATTTCTGCCAAGCCGCTAGAGTGGAAAAGTGCCTGAAAATGTCAGAGGAACATTTACCGTCTCTCTGGAAACAGAATAAACGCTGGACTTGATTCAAAGCTTGATATGTGATGAAATGCCTGGACAATCATGATATCTCATTGCATCATCTATTAGAAACAGAATAAAATGCAATTTCTACACAAAAGACAAGAAATGGCAGAAGCATTGGTCCAGTTGGAGGCTCTCCCAAACAAACAGTTTGTGTTTGTGTTGACAAACTCTGCTGACTTCTGCAGAGGTGAGGATTGTTTCAGATACTTCATGTTCTGATTTTTAAAATCCCAGTTTGATAATAGGCAGAACTGAAGAGGTTGAATCATTATGTGAGAATGATTTTGTGCAAAAAATTGAACTAACATGATTTCTGTCCTAACCTGTTATAAAGGAAAACGTAATTGGTTCCCTTTAAGTCACAACTCAACTACAGGAGTTTTGGTGTCTTCAATGTTGTTCTAGATTATTTCTGGCTGGATGTTTGAACTCACTTCTTGGCTCAGAATTGGTTCATTTATTTTAAATTGGTTGTTTTAACCAATTTTAACCAGCTTGGTTTTGTGTTTGGAGTCCTGATGGAAACTGTCCAAGATTTATTCACGTTAATCCATTTCAAACTTACTTTATCTGTAAGTTTGAGGTGAAGCCAAATAATTTGGAGGCAGTCCTCTTGTTTCATCATCCCACTCACTTTTGAACGTGAAATTATACATTTTGAAGGCGGGAACATTTTCCTAGGTTACCGTCCTCTCAGGCCATGTGACATAAACAAGGTTTAATCTCAACAGTCTGCAGGGATTGTTGAGGTTAAAAGTTTAAAGATGCTGCCGCTTTTAGATTGGGAGTTTCCAAGCATTTTGTCAAGTGGCCCAAAGTCATCAGTTCACAAACATTCACAGGCCCAATATAAGATCATTTTTAAGAACTGAATTCACCCAAACGTTGTGATTCTTTTTCTTTTTTCATGTATTCAACAATAAACTAAGAAAGAACTATTTTTATCCTGTACTCAGATTTATTTGAAACAGGATCGTAGATCCAAAACCTCAAACATACAAATACAACATACAAATAGTTTTTGTATGTTTTTCTCGTTAAATGAAAGGCATCAAGTTTGTTTAATATTTTGGGCTCCATTGAAGAAAACTGAAAATGCATTTTGTCTTTTCTTAGTAATAAAATCTGAATCTAAGTGAGTCTCCATTTGACAATACTTTCTGTATTTAGACAAGTTATAATATAGCAATATAATACAGATTTGGGTTCACAAGGTGCAGCTCACAGTGTAAGATAATGAGTATATATGGTAATAGTTGTCATGACGATACAAATATTATTGTCATGACAATAATCATTGTGTTGCATCAACATGTATGTTCATAGATTTTTATTTAAAGTTGTAGTTTTGTCTGAATTTATTTCATATACTCTTGAATCAGGGCCGCACAGAATCAGTCCAGGGACCTTCAGTGGCCCCTGGGCTCCATTTTGACCACCCAGTTTCTCCCTTTTTCTGAGAACCAAAAGGAAAATTATTCCACCCTGCATTGCTTCTTAACGGGGCAGTATTGTGTAAAATCAACTTTTTTGAGCTTGACATCATGTTATAATGTTATCCCATAAAAAAATCTGGACTTTGATTCTTTCATGATTCTGAAATCTTTTTATCTCCATGGCAACCATTTAGCTGTGCACAACTCCTGGGTGAATCTGTCTTCACTTTTGTGATGCAGATTCGTAGCAGAGCTGTAGTTTCCAAGCTTCCGCCTTACAGAGACCCCAACCACTCCCCCACTCAGCTCCTTCAGACTAGCCAGCAACAATTAGCAAACACTTGGTGGAACTGCTGAGCTTGTTATAGGAGCTACTTCTCAGAGCAACGCTGGGAAAATGCTTCAAAGGGTTAATAGAGGAGCCATGTTGTGATGACATCCTGAAAGAGCAGGAGTTTTTAAAGAGACATAATGAAGTTAAACAATGAAATAAAATTTCTTTTAAGTCACATTTAATATATGCAGCATTTCTATAATTACTGATGGTAACACAGTTGCTTGATTGTGCTACTGAATGGCACAATGTGGCTGGAAAACACATGATACTGGCCCTTAAAAATACAAACATTCTCATTAATTTCTCAGAGAAAGTCTGAGATTTCACTGTAAAAATACAGACTCTTGCTCTGAGCCCACAGCAGAGCAACAAAAGAGCAACTGCAGACAGCCAGAAGTCACCCAACCCCTGCACCTGTTGCCACACTGAAAACGAGGGCGCCGTGACTCACAATCTGGGGCGCAGCACCGCAGCGTTGTCAGATTCAGAAACTGAACTCTCGTTCTCCCGACTTGTGTTTCAGCTGCAGGAAAGAATGTAGGATATCAGGAGATCATGTTCCTTCCTGAAATAACGTTCCATCCCTGCGCATCAACTGCGTGTGCCTCTAGATGCAACAACTCTAAAAGCAATCTTCAGACATCTGTTTAGCAGAGCCTGAAGCCTGCTGGTGCTGAGGCATGCTCAGACTTCTCTCACATGCTCTATTTAGGAAAAGAAAAGCTCTGAGCTCTGTTTTATTCTTTCTCTTTGAAACAATCTGAAGGATCTAAGATTTAAAGTGAAAGGAAACAAGATGATTTCATCGTGAACAGAAACCAGATTTGCTCCAGCAGCTAGATGTTTGCTGGAAGACGCAGCAGGTTCAGAGATTTGATCATTTCGTGCCCGAGTAGCGCCAGCAGCAACACGCAGTGTGCAGCGTGTTGGGTCTGTTTCTCACCAGTCTGAGCTCAGAGGTGGTGAGAAAATCACATGCTCGCCTTGTCAGGCCGGTCATGAGTTCCTCCACAGCTACACTTCAGCGTGTGTGTTCATCTCCAGCCAAAGGCCCGGGAGAAACCCTTTAGTCACATGACCCACAGCAGGAAGTGACTTATTGGTCCTCATAAACAGACCGCCATGGCTTCCCCGAGTTCAGGCCAAGTGACTCTCACAGCTCCTTTTATAGATGTGCTATTCATAGCAGAGGGACTTGCTCTACTGAGTGTTCATACTCCAGGTTTCTGTCGCTAAACTGTGCAGAGGGATTTTTTTCTACTTCTGGGTAAAAACAATTGACTTAAAATGTTCCTTTGCTTCACTTTTAGTGAAGTGCCAAATGTTTTCGGTTTTCAGGGATGTTTCTCTAAATCAGCTCTGATAATTCTGGACTCTTTGGATGCTTCCAGTCCACAACCTCTTACAGATCACTGCTCCAATCAAAACAAATCAGATGGTTTCAGGAGGCTGACCTCTGGACCGACCAGTCTGCAGAATACCCAAAAAACATACCGGAGTAAGAGCAGCATACTGCAAAAGTCTTACCAAGTATGTTATACTGCAAATATCTTTGTACACTTGCAATGAGACAAAAAAAAATAACTTGAGAATAACTTTTCAGTAAGATAAAGGAGCTCGTTTTATGACAATAATTCTTTAATATTGATCAGCAGGTTTTCTCATTTTGACGTGGGGGAAAATTTCTCCTTAGAGGGATAAAAACATCTGCCAGCAGAACTGACAATTTTTAATCAATATTCAACATTTATAGAGGTAAGATACAGACGTTTCCTGTGGGGTTTAGATGTTACAGTGCAGACAGAAAATGGGTTATACGAATCTGTCGTAAAATATTCAGGCAGTGGAAGGAAGGAGGCTGTTTCTGTTTGTTGGCTCCTGTCTCATGATCTCCATCTTTCTGCAGACGGAAATCAGATAGCGGCGTTTATCTGAAATTGTTGCATCAGCGACGTAAAGCATTGCGCTGACTGCGGGTCCCTTGTGCCATAACTGTGCATGTTTTCAATTCACCATTAAACGGTGATGTTTGCGTGGAGGAGATGTTGAAGAGCTTTTTCTGAGTCGTGAGCAGATTGTGAGATTTCCTCAAGTTCTTTGGACTAAAATCCAGAAAAATATGCAATAAATGTCTTGCTGTGAGCAATTTTGTTAGGAAGAAATCAATGTGTAATAATAATTTGTTGTGCTGCTGTTTTGAAGTGCTTTTTTTTTGGTCTGGTAAATATTTGAACTTTTATTATTGACTCTCTCTCATGATTGGATCTGCCGTGTTTAGAAGAGGGAACGGTTTCCTGCGATGTGAACTCCCTGATTGTGTCAGATCTTTGCAGAGAAGCTCCAGCGTAATGCGGACAGCCAAGTAAACATTACATCATCCTAACCTGTCCTCTGACAGGAGAGAGAAGAAAAAACTCTCCTATTCATTTTTTTTCTACCTGACTCCTAACATTTCCGCTGTTGGTCCAGAGCTGCGAAGCTCCAACCAATCACGTCTCTTCACAACTCTTCTTCACGCTCTCCCTGCGCTGGTTACCAAGGAGACAGTGAAGTCTGAGAAGTGGAGCAATGCTTTGGCATACATGTCGTTTTTATTATTAATTTTTGTTTCTTTTCTTTTCATCTCAGCAGTACCATCTGGACTTAAAGTTGTGTTTGTGTTGTTAACAAATGGAAGTAGTAAGCGTGTGTGTCGAGCGGTTCCAGGCTGTCATCCGATCCACACCGTCCCACCTGTTCTCACCATTTTCTGTCTCACTGATCCAACAATTCCAGGCCGCTCCGCTTCTCCTGCCAGGAATCTGTCTTCAGCACCAGGAAAGAGTCTCTTTTAAACAATGAGTCGACCTTGATCCAAGTGGGCCGTTTAAGGTTACTGAAACCTGCATGTGAGAATCGGAGAGTCAACCAGACTCTGATTTTGGTCCTTGCAGGAGTAAATGAATGAAAATGCTGATGTAGCTGCTGGCTCTCCGTTTGCACCGACATTCCTTTCTGTTGGAAGTGTAGGAAGCAGCAGAGCAGGGCTGCAAACGCAGCATCTTGCAGTAGAGAAGCAGAAACCTGCAGCTGCAGACCACTATCCTAGATTGGGACCCCAGTGGTGCTTTTGTGTCCCCGTACTGTGTCACAAAGCGTGGCTCTGTGAAGGATGGATCCGAGTGGGAATGGATTTCTGTTTCCAGATATTTCCAAACATCCCAGCGCCTCCAGGCTGTTTGCTCACATGTTAGCTCCCTGGAGTGTTTTACAGCCCACAGCCATCAGATTCAGACACACTGTCATGTTCTCCTTTAGGACTTCCAGCCTCCCACACACACAGGAGGAACTCCGGTTTGAATCCTTCCCCTCTGCTCTCTCTGCTTTATTACAGCAGGTCTGCTGCGCCTTCCCCTCCCTTCCCAAACCTTTTCACTTGTTTGACTCTCAAACAAAATTTAGTCTGTTGATCTTTGCTTATTAAATTATAAACTGAACCAGATATTTCCAAAAAATTATACAAACCCAGAACTCACATGAGATTATTTTGTACCTTACTACATTAATTCAGATATGCTGCTGAATATTAGGTTCTAATGCATTTGTGTTGCAACTCTGAGACAATTATTCCAAAACTATTCCAACTAGTTTATCATGAAAAATAGTAAAACTTTAATCACAATCCAATTTCAGTTTTATTAAAATACACCCTACTGGTTGTTTGTATGTTTGGATTCTTGAAAGGATTCACTAGCAGCATGCTAGCATGTAGCATAGTCATGTTTAAACTGCACAGCTACTAACTGCAGTTAGTCAAGGAGCATAACTATATGCAGAATTTGTAGCATAAAAACTAACAAACATGTAAGCACACTCACACAAGTCTACATGCTAACTTTCTAACTTCCTGTCTAACAAGCTGTACTACAGTCCTAACATGGCAGTTCCAAGGCTAGTGCAGTTGTCCTAAGTTTAGATCTCGATCTGATAGTTTTAGCCTTTAATATCTGTTTAAAAACCCTTCAGCATTATGGCTGAATCAGACCTAAAGAACTAGATAAATCTAATTACTCCCACCAGCTACTAAAAGCAGAAGTCTATGAATCATTTGAAGTCATAGAAAGCAGAAACTAAATTAATCTTGGACTTTACAAGTTTGATTTGCAGTCTGAATGTCTGAGAGTGATTTCACCTGCTTCTTAGCTTGTAGAAAGTTTCTCATTGTACTGTGACATTTCCAGGAAACGGGCAGCGTTATCCCCCCGTTCCTGTTACATTAACTGAACGGTAAAGCTTTCTTGTTTGGATCAAGTTTCACCAAACTTCACCCTGGAGTTCCATGAACAATGAAGACATCATCTAGATGTACTTACTACGAAAATCTAAATTTCACATTCAAATTCAAAACTACTTTATTTATCCCCAAGAAAAATGAAAGTTGTTGTAATTCATAACCCAAGGATCTACAAGGAGTGGTTGCGGATGGTGATGCTGTGGAGAGGAAGGATGTCCAGTAGCAGTCAGTCTGAAGAGGCCTCTGACTGAAGACGCTCTTGCTTTAAATCTCTATCTGGTTAGAAAGTCGGGCAATGAGACGTTGGAGTTGTTGATGTGATCCTTGTAAGATCGATGGAAGAGATGATTTGAACTTTCTCCTTCTTTCTGCATTTTGGACCTGTTCTACATACATTATAAGAAAAAATAAATCCTGTTGCCATGGTTATGCTGCGCAAATATCATTTCAGCTACACAGATTTAAAACCAGAGGGGATAATTGTTCTGAAAAACCATGCATCTACCAAAACATGATCAAAAGTTGAGAAAAGATCATAAAAATGTAAAAAGCAGCTCTAAGTTTGAGATGAGCAGAGCAGTTCTACAATAATGGAATAGAAGAATTGTTTTTAGCTTTGATGCGTCTCTGAAGTGTTTCTTTTATGATATTTGCCCCTTTAGAGTGTTTAAAGGGACAAAACATAAAAAAGAAGTGATTTTAACTAATTAGCACAAAGTATTTTTCTAAATTTTATTTGCACCTCAGTGATAACGGATATCATCGCTCTGAGCTACAACTGGAAAAGTTCCCGTTTGGTTTCTTTTTAATTCTCAAATCAAACAAATGAGATCCAGGATATCAGATATTGATCTTTGGAAGTGCTGCTGGGCACATTTTCAGGGCTTGAAAGGAGCCATGCCCTATGTTTGTGCTAAGCTAATTGCCTCCTGGCTCCAACATGATATATGAGATTGCGGTCAATATCACGGAATCGATCCTGTTATCTCTCACTCAGAAAAAGGAAGCAAAGGAATCCTAAAATCTTGAATTTTAAATGCCGTTAACACTGAGCAGCTTCCTCTCCTCTGTTTCCCAACAGATGCAGCTACTTGACAAGTTCCCAATCGAGGGAGGGCAAAAAGATCCGAAGAAGAGGATCATCCCGTTTCTCCCAGGTAATAGCCCGCTCCTATCTGCATCGGCTCCCATATTAAAAATGCATGACTGGCACTCAGGGGACGTCGCACTGAGCTGGTTACTGATGCCGGCACAGCGAGTGCTGCTGAGGAGACAATATCTGTGACTCTCCCTCCCAGCTGCTGTGTGCATGGCCGACCTGTCGCATGTTTGGTCTCTACAGATGTGAATGAATTTTCAGATGACGGCGTATTAGAGTCATTGTAGTTAGAAAGTAAAAAAAGAGTTGATTTGCTCCAAAAAACAAATGTTACCCAGAAATTTTCTAGAAAAACTAAAAAATGTCAAACTTTTGAAAAGTAACTAACTCATAGATTTTAGATGAATTTCAGAAAATTACAAGAGAAAATTTAGAAATTTTCAGAGTTCCTTCATATTTCTTTTCTCCAAAAGTTGAAATTTCCAGATTTTTCCAGAAGATTTTTAAGATTAATCTAAAGATTTGTTTTTTTCTTGAATTTTTTCTTTTACTTTTGGATCACAGGGATTTTCTAGAAAATTTCTGAGTTATTTGATGGGAATTTACTCCTTTTTTTTCTTTCTGCAATGCCTTTGCTACGCCGTTGTAATTTTCATCACATGTATATTTGTGTGTTGATTTTAGCCTTGTCACTACATGGGGAATCACAAGCTGGCATTCAGGCCTGTGACTCCTCAGCGCTGCAGAATCAGCCCTGATTTATGGCAAATTCTGCTGAAGAATTTACAGAATAAGGTTCTTATTTCTATTTACAGGAAATTATTTTTATAAGTGCTTAAATGTTTAAGCTCTGTGGCCTCAGGATCAACAGGAATCACTCCCTGTCTCCACCTGCCCTCCAGCTGTTTTCTTCCCAGCATCGCTCTCACATTTTCCCACTAACAACAATAATCGAACTTCCACCTCCATCTTCTCCGTAAAGTCATCGTTCTTGGATACCCGTCCTCTCCGGACATGTAATTCAGGTCAAGTTCGCTGTGCGACACTTAATGGGCTTTCTGATGGGAAAGGATTGAAAGAGCTCATTAGGTTACGGCACTGAAGCGTCTCACTTTAACAACCTTCCTGTTGGACGCAGAGGTGCCACTGCAGGCATTCAGGGATTCCTTGGACTCAATTTGATGATAAAACATGAATAAAAATGTGACAAATAGTGACCAGTCTACAAAATGTGTTTGAAACAGTTATTAAATAAAAATTTTCAATTTGGACAGGATTAGTTCAGAACTTGCCAGCTTCGTTCAATCTGCATCTCTACACATGTAACTGGTCCACTGGCCAATAAAACAGATGAAAGATGGAGAAAATCCAGAGCTTTTGTATTTTAAAGGGGGGTTATGTAAAATCAACTTTTTTGAGTTTTATATCATAACATTATTCACTCATCAAAAACATAACTAGAGTGTTGCTTGTGCTCCTACAGACTAGCGGGAGCAGAATCTAGCAAATTTGCTCTTTACCAGAAAATACTGATTGCAAATCTGCATCAATCCTCTTGTGACCTGAAGTTCTAGTAAACTTATGAATAGCCCACACAAGGGTTTTCGAGTGGCCTAGTAAAAGTTTGAACATTAATCTGTCAGTGCGAAGCTTTAGGATCATTTGGGTCTGTTTGGTCTCCGTGTTTTTCTTGCTCATATCAGTTTTACAGAGGCAGATTTAGACGAAGTCCTTTGGGTTTTATTTGGGTTGTGCTGATAAAATGGAAGATTTGCAGTTTCATCTTTTTGTGCTGAATGAAAGGAGCGGCTTCTATTCAACATTCTCAGCTTCAGAACGTTGCTGCAATCTGGGCTGTTTTAGTTGTTAACAGGCAGAAGAATGCATAACTTACAAATATACTATTATTCTTAAAAACCTGCGTTTCTCTTCCAGACCACTTGGATAACCACTGCTACTTCTGCCTCGTGTCTCTCCAAACCAAAAACTGATCTGATCTGAGTGTGATTGCAGATCTTATTATTATTGGTTTGTTAAAGTGATACTTTAATCTTCCTTAGAAGAGATCCACAAATGTTAAATACAACAAAATTTTGTTCAATTGTTGATCTGCAAAATACTGACATCTGCTGGTTCATCTGAAAACTACACCATCAAGTTTTTACTGCCTAAGCTGAAAAACGAGCACAAATTTCTTCTTCTTTGTTCCAGTTGTTTCCTCTCGTCTGTTTCCTTGCTGTTCTTCCCTCTGGTTTCCTCTACATAACATCACACTTTTCCTTGTTTATCCTTCATCTTTCCTCGTGTTTTGATTCTTTGTTTTTGCCCCTTTTCCTTTCCCCTCTCCAGGCAAAATCCTGTTCCGGAGGAGTCATGTGCGAGACGTGGCCATGAAGCGGCTGCGTTTCATCGATGACTACTGCAGGGTAAAGAGTTCTGGCTGTAAACCTCCCTGTTGTTCTGAAACATTCCCGACCTGTGAGGAGTCCAAACTCTCCTTCACATGTCATGAAAAAGTGTTTGTACTCCTTGAATTTGTTCTCATTATTCACGCAAAGCAGTGGAAGGAAATGATGTATGTTTTCCAATATTTGTTGCTAATAACAATCTAAATTGTTAGATTGTTAATGAACTTGTATTTAGTCCCCTTTATTCTGAAACCCCTAAAGAAAAGTGCAAAGCTTTGAACAGCTCCCAGAAATAACGGATAATCTGCAGGAAGAACTGAAATTTCTACTTTTAATCTGACTGAGCTTGAGTGATTTTGCAAAGAGCAATCAGGAAAATGTCAGAATTACAATCTGGTTGAAACAAATCATGAAAACCATTTATCAATTTCACAGTTATGAACTTCCCAGGGTTGATCTGTCTTATAACATCTCAATAAAACACACTGAGATTTAATGTGAAAAACTGTCAAAAGGTTCCATATGTATGAATCAGGGTTTTGTGATCTGGCTCATCACAAACTTTAAAAATTCAGATTTTGGCTGATGCCATTTTTGTTTGCTAAATATAGCGACTTTGTCTGGATGATTCAACTCTGATCTAGTTTGATCTGTGCCACTTCTATATGTGAAGCTAATCTGGATGCACAGTTTTCAAAGCCTCTGTACGGCCATGTTGCATTTTGTCCGACTTTTGTGTCACTGATTTGAGACGAGTGTCATAATTCATCCCCAGAAGGAGCCGGTCACAATAACTGCAGATGTTGTGTTGTGCTTTTATTTTATTAGCTTCTTTCGTCTTGTTATGTTCTTTCGACAATACTGTCAGTTTTTATTGCTGACAGTGAGATCTCTCACAGTTTTCATGGTTTTTAGAGACAATCAACTTAAAATGGTTCCACAGATGGCGGCGTCTATTATTACTGTAGTTCTGTTAATAGAGCGCTGCTGTGTGTCGTCTCCGTTCTTCATCTACGTCGCTTAGGAGTTGTAAACTGATTACACGGAAATCTGATTCTGGTCATATTTAATTAGTATGAACGACTATGCAAAAAAAAAAAAAGAAATCTTATTTTAGCAAAGAAAACCTGAATAGAGTATCAATACCTCCGATGTGAATGTTGCTTAAGTTGATGTCAGTGAGGCGACGGTTGTTGTCCAGCCGTCTGTCATAGCAGAGAAAAGCAGACAGTGGCTGATTTTCAGACCTTTATGGAGTCAAGATGAGTTTTACATGTGCATGTTGGTCGATTGTGATCTCCCAAAATTAGGAAAATCAGAGTGGATTTATCTCTGTGCACCCAGACCGATCCTGGATCAGGTGGTTCTGAAGCAGCAGGACTGACCGGATCGTTCCACCAGTCAAACCTTCAGTTTATCAAACTCCAGCTGTTTGCAAAGGAAGTTCTGACCCTTCAAGACTTCCTTCCCATAAAAATACACAACTTCAAAGAACTACTCGTTTATAATTACACACTTCAAGACAGACTTGATTGTCACTTCCTGTTCACACTCATTAGATACTTTTTATTTCATGTGTGCAGGATTAGGATCTTTTCCTCTTCACACCCTCCTCTCCTCCCTTCCTTCCTCTTGGCACAACTCCACACTATCAGAGGGAAATAGCTGCAATACAGCGGCTTTGTTTCCACACACAATTAGGAGGTTGAATTGTTGGCCTGAATTAGCAAAGGTTAGCCAGAGTATCAACTCATTAATTGGGAGCAAAGAAAAAAAAGCAGATCCACTCGTAGACGGACTCTTTCTTACCCAAATAACCTGCAGCGGAATAATTTGTCCTGCAGCAGGCTTTCCCTTTCATGTAGCGCCGCAAAGCGTGCCACACTGTTTACTTCCTGTGTCCTGTTCGTGAGGCACAAACAAGAGAGAGGAAGAGTAATTACCCAGTGTTTTCAAAGGCTTTTGCTCTGGAGAATATGGGATGCTGGGGTCCAGGCAGCTGTGGATGCTCAGCGTGATGCAGCCTCTTCAGTCACCACCAAGAGACTTCTTCTGTAATATAAGAGATGAATGAAATATGAAGGTAGTTCAGATGACGATTTCAGCTGTTTAAATTAAAGGCCCGTTCTGTTTCATCTTCACGGTTCGGCTCCTCGTTTGGCGGCTCCGTAGCTGAGCTTCAGCTCTGCCTGCAGCCGGTCGGCTGATTAAATATAGATGGATAACAGACACATGATCCTTTTTGACTGGGGTTGAGCTCTGTCTTTGAAGACACTCTGAGGCAGCAGTTCACTGATCTATATCACAAATCTATGCTGGTCAAACGTCGTCAGGTTCAGTCAAATAAATCCTGCGCTACAGGAGTTTGCAGCTGGTTTAGCTGTTTTGCTTGCTGGGATTTCAATCTAAATGAAAAAAATCTTTCATGCAAATATTTTTACACCTTTTGGATTATCAAGTGATGCAGAGTTTTTCACTTCTATTTTTAATAGAAGTACAGGTGCAGGAGTTTGTTCACCATGAATAAACTCCTGCACCGTTCTAGTCTCGGTGAAATGAAATGTGTCCCATCCAGGAAACATCCGCATCCCCAGAGTCACCTCATTGATGTCTGCGCCGCCCTTTTTTGTAAATTTCACACCTTCATTTATGTGTAAAATTTACAAAAAAGGGCGGAGCAGACATCCCTGAGGTGACTCAAGAATGTCCTTAAAAACAGGCACAAATGAGCACAACACAAACTCTTTGAGCAACCGGTTCCCCCTCTCGCCTGTGGGGGCGCTGCACCAAGAACCACTGAAGGAAACAACTCAAAAACCTCTGAAAAAGACACTGAGTGCAACTTCATTCTTCACAAAATGTAACAAAAATGGAGAGGTGTTGTTTTAGTGGTTTCTCTTTTACGTTTGGTAAAAGACCACCAGACATTTCTCCCTCTAGTGCGACACGTGCGCTTTGGTTTTGTTTTTGTTTACCCAGAATGCAATCCACCACAGTCCGCTTCCTACTTCTGGAGTGCATCAGAATTTACTTCAGCCTAACCAAGGCTTAGGTTTGTAGTCGGACCAGAGTTGCCGTTTTGGTCCGCTTCAGACTGATTGTGCATTCACACTTCCCCAACCGAACCGGACATTCTAGGTAAATAAGCTAAATTTGATTAAAATGGTCCGAGCAGGGCTGGTGGGAATGCACACTAACTGCACCCAACTGAATAAACTGCCCAGAATGTTGTTGTTTTTGGGTTATGAGACTAAATCAGGTTAATGCTGGATCTTTCACACATGTGACCCTAACAGTCACCTCTCAGCTGTGTCCAGTTTCCCTCTGCTGGCCTTCATGTTTCCCTCTGCTAGCCTTCATGTTTTCCTCTGCTAGCCTTCATGTTTCCCTCTGCTAGCCTTCATGTTTCCCTCTGCTGGCCTTCATGTTTCCCTCTGCTAGCCTTCATGTTTCCCTCTGCTGGCCTTCATGTTTCCCTCTGCTAGCCTTCATGTTTCCCTCTGCTGGCCTTCATGTTTCCCTCTGCTAGCCTTCATGTTTCCCTCTGCTGGCCTTCATGTTTCCCTCTGCTAGCCTTCATGTTTCCCTCTGCTGGCCTTCATGTTTCCCTCTGCTAGCCTTCATGTTTCCCTCTGCTGGCCTTCATGTTTCCCCTGCTAGCCTTCATGTTTCCCTCTGCTGGCCTTCATGTTTCCCTCTGCTAGCCTTCATGTTTCCCTCTGCTGGCCTTCATGTTTCCCTCTGCTAGCCTTCATGTTTCCCTCTGCTGGCCTTCATGTTTCCCTCTGCTAGCCTTCATGTTTCCCTCTGCTGGCTTCATGTTTCCCCTGCTAGCCTTCATGTTTCCCTCTGCTGGCCGTTCATGTTTCCCTCTGCTAGCACTTCCCCAACCGATTCCGGACATCTGCTAGGCCTAAATAAGCTAGAATTTGATTAAAATGGACCGAGCAGCTGGTGGGAATGCACACTCACTGTCCCACTGAATAACTGCCTTCAGAATTTGTTTCCCTCTTGGGTTATGAGCCTAAATCATGGTTCCCTGCTGCTACCTTTCAACATGTGACCCTAACAGTCACCTCTCAGCTGTGCCTTCATGTTTCCCTCTGCTGGCCTTCATGTTTCCCTCTGCTAGCCTTCATGTTTTCCTCTGCTGGCCTTCATGTTTCCCTCTGCTAGCCTTCATGTTTCCCTCTGCTGGCCTTCATGTTTCCCTCTGCTGGCCTTCATGTTTCCCTCTGCTAGCCTTCATGTTTCCCTCTGCTGGCCTTCATGTTTCCCTCTGCTGGCCTTCATGTTTCCCTCTGCTGGCCTTCATGTTTCCCTCTGCTGGCCTTCATGTTTCCCTCTGCTAGCCTTCATGTTTCCCTCTGCTTGCCTTCATGTTTCCCTCTGCTAGCCTTCATGTTTCCCTCTGCTAGCCTTCATGTTTTCCTCTGCTAGCCTTCATGTTTTCCTCTGCTGGCCTTCATGTTTCCCTCTGCTGGCCTTCATGTTTCCCTCTGCTGGCCTTCATGTTTCCCTCTGCTGGCCTTCATGTTTCCCTCTGCTAGCCTTCATGTTTCCCTCTGCTGGCCTTCATGTTTCCCTCTGCTAGCCTTCATGTTTCCCTCTGCTGGCCTTCATGTTTCCCTCTGCTGGCCTTCATGTTTCCCTCTGCTGGCCTTCATGTTTCCCTCTGCTAGCCTTCATGTTTCCCTCTGCTGGCCTTCATGTTTCCCTCT
This sequence comes from Poeciliopsis retropinna, assembly GCA_010277075.1. Taxonomy (NCBI): domain Eukaryota; kingdom Metazoa; phylum Chordata; class Actinopteri; order Cyprinodontiformes; family Poeciliidae; genus Poeciliopsis; species Poeciliopsis retropinna. Next base: position 1,631,011 of record VMRM01000039.1, on the reverse strand, counting down.
GCTAGCCTTCATGTTTCCCTCTGCTGGCCTTCATGTTTCCCTCTGCTGGCCTTCATGTTTCCCTCTGCTAGCCTTCATGTTTTCCTCTGCTGGCCTTCATGTTTCCCTCTTCTAGCCTTCATGTTTTCCTCTGCTGGCCTTCATGTTTTCCTCTGCTGGCCTTCATGTTTCCCTCTGCTAGCCTTCATGTTTCCCTCTGCTGGCCTTCATGTTTCCCTCTGCTGGCCTTCATGTTTCCCTCTGCTGGCCTTCATGTTTCCCTCTGCTAGCCTTCATGTGTTCCTCTGCTAGCCTTCATGTTTTCCTCTGCTGGCCTTCATGTTTCCCTCTGCTGGCCTTCATGTTTCCCTCTGCTAGCCTTCATGTTTTCCTCTGTCTTTCCATTTTCAGGCTCTGGTGAGACTTCCTCCTCACATCTCTCAGAGCGAGGAGGTGCTGCACTTCTTCGAGACGAAAGCTGAGGACATCAACCCCCCAGTAGAGTGAGTGTTGCATACACATATACACACACAGCCAAACATAATGATGACGTGTTTCTCATAAACTCACCATGTTACCCTGAACAGCCATGTAACAAAGATGTCCTGTGGACTGCTGTGAGCTCATTACCTCTGTATCTATTCCTGCATTCATATCTATTCCCAGATCAGCTCCTTCTCACGGAGTCAGTGCGTTAAGGCTTTACTCCAGATTATAAAGAGAGGGAAGTTGATGGATGCAAGAATGGGAGGAGGAGACTGGCTTGTTTTGCAGCAGGGGATGGCCCCGTTGGGTAGTTGTTAATTAGAGAACACGCTCTCCCCTCCGATCCCGAAACGCCGGCATCACACCCTTCATTTGTACTGTGCTTCTGTCTGCGCCGAGATGGATGCACCCGAGGCGATCCAACTCAGAGCTCTACCTAGACTCCTCTCGTATTTTAATTACTTTCCTCCGTGTTTCTCCTCCTCTGCCGCTCCATGTGACCCCTCTCTGTCAGGGTTTCTCCTGCACTAAGTCATCTCTCCACTCCTCTGCTTCTAATTGTCTGAATCCAACTCAACCTCATAAATTCGAGTATGTCTAATTGTTGAGACGGTTCAAGGTTATAAACACCTTCGCTGAAACAAAAACCGTCTCCCAGCGTTTATGCAGCGTTTTGTCTCACTGTACTATCTCTCTCAATGCCTCCGTTTGATGTTTGTTTTTCTTCTTTTTTTAGTAAATACATCTGTATTATTTCATCTGTGAATAGTTTAGCATTAATGAAGCTTCAAAAGAGGAACATCATCACTGCCTATGGGTGATATATTTAAACCTAACTCTTTTGTTACATCCAACTCAATTCCCTAAGTGAAATACAGATTAATTACACTGACACTTCTGTTTTTAGCCTTTTTTCTGGTATTTATGATGATTTTCTGCTTACAGTAATGACAACATTAGAATATTATGTCTGACAAATAATAAAAACCTTTTTAACACACAAATGAGGGTTTAATGAAATATTAATGTAATATTTGCTGAAAGATTTGTTATCTTCAAAAGATAATTTTAATCTGATAAATGAGCCTCAGCGGAAATATATTCTAATTTATGAAATATGACTGCATGTTCTCCATGAACAAAAGATATTCCAATATATATGGATCAGTGATTGGCACAGCTTCCAAAAATGTGGTTGTGCTAACCCTAAAGCAGTAATTATAACTGCTAACATGCTACACCAACATGGTATTTAGCAGAAGCTAATGCTAATGCGCTAGCTTAAATTCAAGTTATAGCTGCTCTTGTAAGACTACAGCCCTTGAACAGCAATTTAATTTTGATAAATGTAAAACCCTTACATACTGTATTTGTTTAAATTGTGTCTATCATCTGCCTTTTATTTGTTTCTGTATGTTTATTCCTTGGAATAAAGTTATTGGGAGAAAAAAGAGAGAGAACATGAGGAGAGGAAACTACTGCTGTGCAGTCCCCTTCACAATAAGAGTCTGAATATAAATGTCTTACTACTTGAAGAATTGAAACAGTCGGTAACTAAAGCGTAAGCACAGATGTCAAACTTTAATGATAGAGTAAATTAGCACTTCAGAATTTATCCGCAAAAATCTATAGAGGAAGCAAAGTGCACTAAATGTTTTCAAAGTTAGCAAAAGCCTCCACCACTGAGCTTGGCAGGTGTAATAAATTAAACACAGCAGTATTTACTGGTAATTATTGACATCTTTTTGCCTAGGTGTTGTGTTGGCACACAGAGCAACAAACTGGGAAATCTCCAGAACTGGTGGTAGTTTTTCCAGTGACTGTGGTGGAGGTCCGTGTGTGGTCCGGTTGGTTCTGGACTCTTTTCCGTGTCCTAGGAACAGAACCTTCTGGTACTTCCTACCTTCTGCTGCTGTTGACTCTGCTTTTTATCCTCTCCTTTTCACTGGTTTTACTGAAACCACACGCTGCTATGCCGAGGTACAACGGAAACAGTTACAAAGAGAAACTCTGGATACCTTCAGAAAACCTTAAACCATTGACTGAAACCACTTTAAAAGATTAAAATAAAATCTGCCTTCCTGAAAGCAAACTAAAATAAAACATTAGCTGAGTCAAGACTGTATTACATTTTTCCCATCCATTAGTTTTTCCATGCGTTGCCAGCTGCTAATCTAGAACTGGAACATGAGGCAAAATCTGACGCAGCGACTCACTGACCTCAATTTTTCAGCTCTTCAGGAGCTACAGAAACATTTTAAATCTCTGTGCAGATTTTTTGTCTCCAGCTGTGAACCCAATCCCCATTCAAACACACACTCACAAACTTAGACTTTAAAGAGTAATTCTCATCCTATACGCAGACAGAAAAACGTGACAAATTTAAAAAAGAGATAAACAGAAGAAAATAGATTTAAAATTCTGCACCAAGAAGAGTTGAATGCAGCAGTTTGTGCTGAGCGGTTTGAAACAGTCAGGCTTGACGGAGAGCTGCCGTTTGGACCGGTTCTGACAAAAATCGATTCAGAACCTCCTCTGGTTTCTCTCATCTTGTCTCAATATAAGAAAAAACACTCAGTGTGGGTGAAGAACTCACTCTGCTCAGTTAATGGTGTGTTAGACGTCATAACCCAAAGCTGTGAGGAGGAAAGTGGATGTGGCTCTTTGGTTCTTTCACTTCAGTGCATCTTCTAAATGAAAATGTATCCAAGGACGGAGGGATGAGAAGACGGAAGGATGAAAAGAGGGAGGGATGAGAAGATGGAAGGATGAAAAGAGGGAGGCATGGATGGGGGCATTTGGGATGAGATCATCAGATGATTTAAAGTCCTGAGTGTGTGTCTGACAGTATGTGTGTTTGTGTTGTGGTGAAAGGAGATGTAAAGATGGATGGACAGTTTGTCATTATTATTAATCCATCACGCTGTGATGGATTAATAATAATGTGTGTGTGTGGGTGTGTGTGTGTGTGTGTGTGTGTGTGTGTGACGTTTTATCACCGTGTTGAATAAATCTGGAGACGTTTTGGTCATCAAACTTAAACATTGCCTCACGTTCCAGTGGAAAGGCAAAATCAATTTCCCTGGTTGCTGTGCTCAGGGTGATCTAGTCCACTCAAAAAGACGTTGGGACTAAAGTACAGAATGTTCAACATGCTGGATCTTCTTGGACCGATTTCGCACCATGTGTGGCGATCCCCGAGGACAAGCTAATTCAATCTGGTACCAGAATTGTAATATTTGTTATGTTTTCAGCTGCTGCACTTCTCTTTCACCCTGAACTGTGTCAAATGATCCAAACCAATTGAAAAACCTATTTCCCTCCTCGCCTGTGGGGGCGCTGCACCACAATCTACTGCAGGAAACAAAAACCTCAGAAGGAGAAACTAAGCACAACAATATAAAAAATAGTAGCGTCAGATTTTAGCGGTTGTAAAATTTCTCTTTTGCTTGTGTCAAAAGACAAATAGATATTTCTCCTGCTAGCATTAGCTTCTTGCGTTTGTTCTGGTTTTATTTACCCAGAATGCCCTGCGTTATAGTCCACTACCTGCTTTTGGAGCGGTCTTCAGTCTGCTTGGCATTTACATATGCATTCAAACCGCAGCAGAGTTCACTGTTTTGACCTGCATCATAAAACTCAGTGTTTTTATCTCCAGCTAAAAGTGGATCTTTCCTTTAGTTGAGCTAAAAGTTGCTTCCAAGGCAGAACCAGTTCTTCTGTGGCCCAGTCCATGGGTTTCTGGAGGAAACAGAACTGAAGCCAGTGTTTGGTCTGCCCTTCCATCCCCCCATCTTTCTCCTGTTCTGCTCGGAAAGAGGCGACAGGCTCTCTCAACCTTAATGGATGAGCTCTTAGGATCAGTTGCGCTCACTGGAGACCCGATGAGCGGTGAACAGCACCGTGCTCAGTCGTTTAAACACTTAAAGCATATCAGAGTGAGGAGGAGCGGTCAGCTGAGCGTGCAGCCTCTGAGACATCTAGTTTTTTATTATTATTTTTTGTGAGTGAGCTTTCATTTATTTGTTTTTCTTTCAGCCACATTTGGAAACGCTCAAACCCAAGGCAGGCTTCTATTTTAACAAACAGAATTGATTCTGCTTGTTGACGGTTTTCGGGTTGTTTCGCCTCTCCCGGCCCAGCCTCTGCTCTGGATGCACTCATTCACCCAGATGCAGCGTCTGACTCACTGCTGCTCCCTCTGATGCACATTTACTCAGCGGGAGTTGTTGAGCCTGGCTCGCTCTGAGAGGGGCAGGCCGGGACGGGACGGGGGGGGGGGGGGGTGATGGACGGAGCGGGCAGTGACTGGGTGAGGTGCGCTTTATCACTTCCTGTTAAATGAGGAAGGAAGGAAGAGGGACGCGGTTCTCTAGGGACACGAGAACAGGGGGTGAGAGGTCAGGATGACTTCCTGATTTCTCTTAAGAGTTAGAAGTTTGTCTGGAATGGAATCTGCTGATGAAACTTTGCTCTAATTTTCTGGCTGGATGTGTTTGAGAATCTTTTATTAATTAATTTTTTTCCACTTTTTCAGTGATCAAAATGAAGGGGGAAAAAGCCTCTTCTTTCTTTTTGTGCATTGTTGACCTCTGTCTGCTGAAGGGGGAACTGCACCTGTTGGGGACGTTAGGACGTGTTTTATTGATATCTCTCTGATGCAATCAGCTGTTTGCCTTTTAAATCCAAAGATCCTTTCAGAAAACACCCAGATCCAATTCTGCTCATCTTATTGATTTAAACAAAAATTGTGATGCAGAAATTATTGCCATTTTTTTGGCATTTGAAAGCATGACGTTTGGGACATTTAGGTTGAAGGTCCTTCTATTATGACTAAAATGAAACATTTTTGCTTCATTTCTTGTGCGACAGCAGCAGTGATTTCTTTACGAATGCAAAACATTTAGGAAGTCTCAACAAATGTTGAAATCTTGTGTCATGAAGCTGTAAATGGAAAGATGAGGATAGAAAAAGATCTTTAGCTTTTATTGTTTATCATATTTATCTCATCTTAACTTTATTCAACCTTATTATGTATGTAGTGGGGTTTTCAGGTGCTGCTAAGTTAAAGCCACAGGAGATTTTTGATGTTAGCCATCGTGAGTCTCTAAAAATGACACCTCTGTCTGCCGTCGTTTGTTTGGACGTGGATGAAAATAATAAAAATTTTTGGTTGCTTTTTGTGAGAATCAGGGGTTTCAGGACGTCTGTGTTAATCCGCTGTACAACATGTGTCCACATGGTGCCGTTCTTCACAGTCCAGACAGATGAAGCTACTTTTTCCAGTTCTGCTGTCGATCCCGTTCCTCTCTGCTTCTGATCAAACGCCTCCCGTCCTCACATCTCACTCGGATAAATTTCCACTGCATTGAAATTCTCTCCTGCTGTATCCATTTCTTCCTGGACTCCTCCACCCCTCATTCCACATTTTTTCCCTTTTTTAGTATCTTTTTCCATCATTATCATTTATCAAATGTTGTTTGATTTGTGTCTGTCCATAAAAACACCAACCTAAAAGGAATGATCTGTCCTCTCCACACCATGATGTTGACAGATTCCTTATTAATATGTGCATCCTGCATCTTCGCTGTAGAGATGTTATCTGTCACTGCGCCCCCTCACAGCCCTGTGCATGAGCAACAATAGAGTCTGACCTTGGTTTGAGCCTGCAGGAGATCGGAGAAGGCTGCATGATGATCAGATTATTGCAAAGATAAGTCATGAACTCGTGTGATTGGTCAGCTTTTCAGTTCCTTGGAGGCAATGTTTTAAGCAGGAGGTTTACCCCTGGTGATGTGGGGGAGGGCAGACGAGGGTTTGGGGGTTAATCAGGAATAAGTAGGTGGTAATGTGTTTGTGTATCTGATGTGAGAGAAGCTGTGGGTCAGTTTGTGATGTAGACAGAAGAAAAGCTTCTTCCAACCTGCATGCTCACTGCAGACTCGTAACAGATACAAAATTATCTTTAATTGGGAAATGTGTTGTTAGGTCCATGCTGTCGCTAATGCCTACACACACACACACCGACAGGCTTGACATTTATTCAACATTCATTAATATTGATTCCAGCATGCGGCTGTAAAGTTGAGTGGAAGGAAAAGAGGTACACAAGCAGCAGTTTGGGGGAGATTCACAGGGTGTGGACTACAGCTATAGTCACATAAACATAATTAAATATGGACCACAACTGTCACATTTGTTGTGTGAAGTTTTTCCTGAGGAGAACGAGGTCTGGACGGCGGCTGGAGGTCAGGAGGGGCTTCTGGGGAGATTAGGGCGAGACATGACCAAACTTGGGGCTGACGCTGGATCTGAGTGGAAACAGAAGGCAAGAGAGACAAAGGGAGGATAAGGTGATAATCAGGAAGTATTTGTTTTTCACAAGGCTGTTAATGAGGCGGCATTCAATCACAGCAGGTTATCTTGATAAATATTGATCAGCTGTTTTCATCAGCATAAAATCCATTACCTTCCCAGACTAATTTCACAAACCATATAAAGTGTGTAAATCACACAGGAAAATGAAGACTAATGAAACGGTTGATTTAAAAGGCAGCAGTCTGATCCTGTGACTCTGAGGTTTGAGTGGGAAAAGAAGATTTTTTGAAAATCCTGATGTTTAAAATCTGTAGATTAAATGAAAGCAGGAGGGTTTGCTACAACAGCTCCACCTGAAAAAGCACACGGCGACAGTAGAAAGGAACGCCACCTTTTTAACAGACACTTCTAGCAGCAAACATTCATGAAAAAAATGCCAAATTGTAATTTTTCAGTCAAGCATTTCAGCTTCCAGTGGATTCTCGCCACCTGTGAGGTTTTTCTGTGGATGTGACTCATTTATTTATGGAAATTCACCTGTTGGCTAATAGTTTTTATGGAGCATGTCTAAAACATGCAAAGCAAAATGCAGCTTTTGAAGCTGAACTACCTGGGCACAGTGCTATTTGACATGCTATTGATTAGCGTTTGCAAAGCAGCCAATCCAGAAGCGCCATTCAATTTCCTTATTCCTGATTGGCTGAACCCCTTAGAGCAGACATAAGGAAGACTGTAGTTTCTGTGGTAGAGCTAAGATGCTTTTATTGTGAATATTAATGAATATTAAGATATATTTGGTATTTGAAGGGGCCCCAAGTATCCACAACTTTTAACTATTTACACATTGATCAGAGGTCATTTAAAAACTATTGATGGAATAACAGCTGGAAGTTGGACGAGTTTTAAAAGAAAATCAAATTGGAACTGAGAAATGTCTCAATACTCAGGATACCTATCTGTCTTTTTTACCTATTAGCATAAAATACATTCAGTATGTATATGTGTTTTGTTATTTGACTGCTGGTGTATATTTTTCTTTGTGCTGCTGAATTGTATTAAGCTACAATCGAGCTGCAGGTCTCTGTGGAGATCTGACTACAAAACGTCTGTTTTTTTTTTCCGTCTGCCAAACTCTACTCCATTCTCCAGGGATACGCTGTCAAATTTCAGTGACGTTTGGTCCTGCTGTTTTGGCCAATAATAAAAAAAACTCCCAAAATTAAAAATAGAAAACCTAATTTATCATAGAAAACCAAAACGGATGAAGACATAGTCAGAAATCACCCAGGCCTTTTAGCTTATCTTTAGCTGGTTAATCTCATCAGTTCCAATTATTCCTCAACAAACATTCTGTTCCCAGAATGAAGGCCGAGTATTTTACTGTCTGCCAAGGTGTCTTTGAGGCTCCGTGTTGAATCACAATGCCCCTTCTTCTCTGCGCTGCACCTCATGCTTCCTCCATCTCAAACCTGTAGAAGATGCTGGCAGTCGGAGCTGGATGCTCAGCCCCCCGGCAGGAGTTTGATTTCAGGTTCAGGGATAAACTCTGGACAATCTGTTTCTCCTCTTGCTTTTCATCCTCCCTCCTCTGTTTTGCTTCTCCTTCCCCTACAGATGCTTTAGCCTTTGTCCATAAATGAAGGACAAAAAACGCCACATGCAACCACAGCGGAGAGTGGCTATGTAGAGTCGGATGACAAAGAGGTTTTTGTAAATTTGTTTGGCTGATTTGCTGCAGGAGGGACTGGTGCACTATACAAAAAGATGAAATAATGAGGAAAGACGACAGTCTAGAAATGTTGACGCTACCAGCCAGAAGGTTAAAGGTTGGGAGAGAAATGGACAGTGGCTCTCAGAATCCCACCAATTTAGTTACCAAGTTGAGAACGAAGTCAACGCTGTGGTGTTGCTGTTTTAGCTCTCACTTAACCTGAAGCAGAAAAAGTTAAGTCTAATTTAATGTGAAAATGAGAAAGAAAGGACTGTGTCTTTTTGTGCATTACAGTCATATAAACAGTGCATACTGTACTCAAGTTTGTAGAAAGAGTAGCACTGGATGAACAGAAAGTTTCGCTGGATCTCTGACATATAAACCTAAAACAATCTGAATCTGTAATGAATTGTGGCAGGCTGGGTGAAAAGAGCAACCATCCTGGCAGACGTTCTGCTTACTCTGACAGACTCTTTCCACCCAGATCCAAGTGCATCAGTCCAGCTTATTGTTCTCTATATCATTCCTGTTGTTTTACTCTCCAGCCTGGTAAAGTTGTGCCATGTCCCTCTTCAGTGACAGTGAAGCATATTCTGGTTGCCAGCACACAGAGTTCTTGGTATAAAGAGGTCGAGATAAAGGCTTCATTCATCTGTTGAAGCCAGTCACAGAGAGACGGCTGCATCAGATCACAAGGGATCAAGAGCGCAGTGACACCATAAATCTGTAACTGCAGATGCCTCCACCAGACACTGATTTTCCTAACCTACCTGTATCTGTGACAGTGTGTGTGTTTATTAGTCAGAGTCGAGTCATGGAGACACTCGAGAGGAGGGATTCATTAACCTCCCACAGTGAGAGGTCATTAGCTTCCCCACCAACTGCACCGCAGGGAACAGTTTCTGTCCGGTTACCCTCTGCTGCAGAATTCTCTCAGCTCAATTTACTCATCTTCATACCTGACACGATTAGCTCCCTAATTATTCAGATGAGGCGTGAACAGAGCTGCTTCAATTAGAGAGATCCACTTTGATAGATTGGAGGGAAAAGGCCAGAATTGCTTGCTGACTTGCAGCTGACCGCAGAGTGCTTCCATCGATTTATGGTACGCTTCCTTTTATTTTACCACTTATCCAGGGCTGACTCTCTGGGTACCACCCCAGTCTCTCCTAAAAGGGATACTGAAGTGTTTTAACCTTTAGCCACTTCCTTACCAGCTGTTCACGCCAACTCAGCCTGCTCCACCTGAAACATCAAATTACTCAGTTTAATGCCGGTCATTCAGAGTTTAGTTTAAATCAAACAGTTTGTCCCGTTATAAGTGAGTTTAATGCAAACCGTGTCCACTCCTGATTCCTGATGTCAGCTTATTATCTAATGTAGCACTAGTTTCAACTCTGAGAACGTGAGGGGAGGAAAGGGAACCGCTGTGTCATCAGTTCTCATCCCCTTCAAAATAAGAGCATCAATATAAATGCCTATCTACTTGAAAAATTCTTAACAGTCGATGAACAAATCTTTCACACAGATAATGAACTTTATTCAACTGAAAGTTTACAAAACAGCAGAAAATTGACTCCACATTTGCAGATGTTTACCCCCAATAGTATCCCATATTATTGCCCTTAGATAAACTGTATTATATTCGGCCACTGTGCTGCTGACTTTGCTTTTCGGCTTTAGTTAAGCACACCTCACACCTCCCGAAATACACACACACTCTGCAACAAGATGGAAATAAACATCAGCCCATTTATAGTCATCATAGACACCAATAATCAATAACTTCGGCCATTAAATCATGAACCCCTCACAAAAGTCTAGTTTTTCTGTTTGAAGGTGAAAAACTTTGCTGCTGCTGCAGCATCATTCTGCTGATGTTTACTGAGCTCCCAGATACTGCAGCAGAGGCGACACTGGCAGGTTTACCAGAAACAAAGGATTGAGCAGAAAGCAGATTGTCTTTCCGGTATTTCTATAGATACTATCTCCATCCAAACTCTCATTTTTTCCATCTTCTTCTGCCTGCGTTGCTCTTGACAGTCGAGGTAGACGAGCCTCATGAACACCAGCTCTGCGTCAGCCTCTGATCTGTAGCTCAGACTTGTGCCATAATCCCATTACAGGCCATTAAGCAAAGCATCTTAAACTGATCCTCCTTCCTTCGAATGTGGGGAGAGGTTTGTCGTCAAACAGGACGGAGGGAGGAAGGGGATCGAGATGCTGCTGCTTTAGAGTCACATGACTTATTTGTGTCTGTTGCGGAGAGTACAGGCAGCTGGCCAAAGTCATCCCTCCCTCCTCGACTCCCTTTTTCTCCTTCCAACACATGCATTGCACAGCGCACTGCAGCTGAGCCGCAGCGTCAGGATGCACGTGTGTTGACTGAATGTTTTGTTTGGGACAGTAGCGACCGCTGTCACTAATCATGTCCCTCCTGTGTTGCTTCTCCCTCAGGGACTATGGATCCAAGCGCAAGTCGGGTAAGTCACCTGTTTTTCTTCAACCAAACCTGATGTTTTTCTCTGCTTTGCTGCGGCGGTATTTTCCTCCTGGAGGAGCATGGCGCTGCATGACGTGTGAGCTGTTAGTACGTGTCTGTGTCCGTGTCATTCTGTGGTTTATTTACGGTCCCATTGCGGGACGCTGACTGGCTGTCGGTTCTGTTGTGGGCTGGGTCCATAACGCTGCCAGTCTCTTCTGGTCCAAGATTTTATAGCATGAGGTTATTGAATACCAAAAGTGTTAAAAACAACATGATAAAGAAATAAATATTAATTGCATGTGTCATAGCTAATGATTAATAAAATGTGTTAAAAATTTAATGAATACATAATTAGTCTGGAAATCCTTCAGACTGCATTTCAAATTTCTACATTGTATACAAATGTTTTTGTTGTTTTTAAAAGATGAATGGCTTTATTTTAAAAAAAAATATATAATATTGTTTGAATATCTGTTCATTTACATATTATTAATGTATTTATTTTAATAAGATTTGACACATTTAAGTAATTATTAAAATATTTTTGTTTTACTGAATTGAGACACTTTTGGGCCTCCATACAGGGTGTGGTTTAGTGTTTGGGTCGGTTCTGCTGTGAGGAAGCATTATTCTTGCATTTAGATCTCGGATCATGGGAGAAACAGTTTGTTCTCTTTCTGCTGGATTTCAGCTCTCAGCGTTTCATTGGATAATTCAGTGTTTTAACAGCTCTGTGGTTGGATTTACAAACAGCAGATCTACATTTTTACCAAAGTCTTTCAGTTTTGAGACAACTCACTCTGATTTACAGCATTATCGCTGTCATGTTTGCTTTAAGCCACAAAAGCCAAAACAAGGAAAACAGCCGTCTTGTTGACTGAAGGACCATCCATCCATTCACCACTGAAGGATCTTTAGGCCTCTTAACAATGTCATGGCTTTGAAAGAGTATTAGTCCAAAAGCAGCTGCTTAACAAAAGCTTCTGGACGTCTGGTGGACGATTACAGTAAATGTGTTTTGGATGCCTTATTTAAAAGAGCAGATTATAAAATTATTGATTAGCTAACTCAGGAAATAATTAGTGCTTAATAAATGACTCGACTGTCCTCATGTCGTTTTCTTTAAAGAACTTTGATATTTTAGGTGCCATCAGGGTTCTATGATGTGATTGGTTGAAAGCTGCAACATGTTCATTTAGATTTTATCCGAAATGAAAGTTTCCCCATACATGATAAAGCTGCTTGTTCTCAGGTGACTGAATCTGTTCAAAAGCTATCTAGGTATGTTTATCACTGCTAACTAAAAAGTTAGTTACGCTAATCCTAACAGCCTAAATATTAGTTCTGCTAATGCTAAAAGCTACACCAACACAGCGTTTACTTGAAGCTAATGCTAAAGCACTAACCTCGATTCAAATAATCTGTTTTTAAAAGACTACCAAAAGATTAATGTAGGGTACATTAAATGTGCTAAACATCTTCAAAGTTAGCAAATTATTGAACAAAACAATTCTCTACAACTATTGCTTTCGTGGAAATGTCCCCACCACTGTTTATAAACAACAGTGACATAAACAACAGTGTTTATGTCACTTGATGTAAAGAGATAAAAGAGAAATTATGTTGCTAAGAACAACAAAACAACTAAAACGAAACCTAGCCAAAAGAAGTTCACAAAAAAGTTTACAAAAACAGAAATGTGCTATTAGCGGAAGTTAGCCTGTTATTGGATATTATTAATTGTAACGATGCAGTTTCATGTTATGTTCTTTGACTAAACTTCAATGGAAATTTTTGGTTTATTTTATCTGTAGAAATTATTTTCAGATTTTAATATTGACCTGATACAAACGCTGATTTAAAACAATGGACTCTAGATGTCAGCTGTGTGTTTCCCCACCGGGTCAGGTCCGAGTGCCGACTTCCTCTGCAGAGTGCAGACGGAACCTGTCTTCCCCATGTGGGAGTCAGATTGGAGGAGGCTGCTGCCTGCGCTGCAGAGGCCACAGGGGTTGATGCTGTCAGACAGGCCCCACTTTGTTTACGTGGCACGGCGGATAAAGTTTCAGGCTGACGTCGGAACGGCCAGTCGTGTTGAAGAAGAACAGGAAGGTGGGCCTTGTTTCTCGGTGTGTGTTGGTCTTTTATAAGTGTAGGAGAAACAGCTGGGGGGCAGATGTGTTTACAGACCTGTTAAACTGTCACCGCTCGTTTGGATCGTGGAGTTGGGTGGCTGCTTGTGGCATCAGAATCCTCTTTGTCAAACCTTCAACATGCACACCTCCCCTTAAGAACCCATAAAACCTTTATTATTTAAAATAGCACTGAGCTCTTAACTGGAGTAAATGCTATTCAGTCACAAAGCAGTGAAGTCGGGACGTTAGCGCCACGTTGCTGGTGTGTTTACGGAGACTCAGGCGTGTTCCAGTGAAATATGGAGGAGGTGAGGAAATGCGAGGGTGCTCATTGTGGAACAAACTGGGATGGGGGAGAAACTCGGCCTGTGGCGGAAACCCACACCACATTCCCATCCTGGACCTGGAACCATCCATCATGGCTAACACAGCTTTATTTCATCCAGCACTTTTCAACCCGACGTTCTGGATAAAACAGATCAAACTGTTAGCAACAGGCTCAGAAAAGGCCAAGAATAGTTAAAAAACATGTTACAAATGAATAAAATTGTTAAATTAAAATGAAGGATATTTTCATATCTTACATTTTTTAAATTCTAAACATTATAAATGTTACAGGAAAAAGGAAATGCTTGTGAGAAACTGCAAACTGGAGATTTTGTGGCTTTATTTAAACACTTTTTTTTTTTTTAAAAAGGACAGATTATATGATTATATGTCTGCAGCTTCTCCAGAATTACTGCAGGCTAAAGGTTTCCTTCCTGCCTACCTGGGGACGTACTTGGATTCCCCGGTAACTGTTGCCATGGACAGGGACACTTTGGTTTCCCTCTTGGATTTGTTACCTTCATGGCTTGAACTTATGGTTTGGCAGCTACTGCAGCTTCTCCTCTCTTCGCTCTTCCTCCTCCTCATTTGCACACAAATGTCATTCCTCTTTCTGACTTTTGTTGCAGATAAATTGCCTTGCCTCTTGTTTTTCTTCTTGATAAACTTTTTGTCAATACTCAGCTTCTGTTGGCGCTTTGACATTGTCCGTGTCCTTCTTGTGTGATTATCTTCTGTTTGTTTGCTTTTGGCAAATCGATAATTGTTTGCTGTACGTCTCAATGTGTGTGTCTGACTGAGTTTCCATGAGCAGTGGCAGCAGGTTTAGTTTATTGGAGCTGATGGATTTCTGTCAAAGTCACGACGTTCTTCTGTTTCTGCTTCGCTCTGAAGCTGCACAGCTCGGGATGAACTGCAAGGATTGTTGGCAGTTTTGCATAAAAACACATGAAAAAAGGATGTAAAATGAGCTTTCTACCAGATATTATTTAAGATTGAACAAATCCCTGAAAAAATGAATCTATTTGTGAAACAATTTAACCTTAAAAATTCTCAAGGTGAAAAACTGCAAAGAAAATGACTAAAATATAGATGTTTAAAATATGATTAAGATAATTGCTATAATTCTAGAAATCTAATTTAAAACTGTCAAGATATTCAGTAGATAGAAAAATCTAATTAAGTTGCACTGATGATTTGTGTCAGCAAAGATAATTAATATTTTAGGTAAAACTTACCTGATTAACTTTTATACCTCAAAGTGACAGAAAACAACACATCACTCATTTCTCCTCTGCTAATCTGTTTTGTTTTACTCAGTCAAAAAACCTTCATGTGTTTGCAGCATTTAAAGTATCTGGTGTGTTAAATAACTGGAATCATATTTCTGTTTATTTCCCAGGACAAAATGAGAAGAAACCCATCAAAGTTTAAAAAATAAAACATTTTCTACCATTAAAACTGGGCAAATCTAATATTTACTGATTAAGAATGAACTTTATATAAAAATAAACAAAAACCAACATAATGTTGGTACACAATTTTAACTGTGATGGATCATTTTTAGTGGCTTTTGTTTAGTGAGCATTGTTCAGTTTAGAGAAATATTGGCACATTTTGACAAGACTCTTTTTCAACTCAACAACCATCAAAGCAAACTATAATATTTTGAAGATCATATTATGATGACATATCATGTGGAATTTCTTTGGCTAAACTTAAAAATCTGTCTAACAGCAGTTCAAAGGCCAAACCTGCTGTGTTTGTGTTAAGTAAATGCTTAATGTGTTTTTAATGTCAAACATTCTTTAATCAAATGCATTTATTAGATTTTATTGATTAAATGTTACTGACATAAACTATATATATATATATATATATATATATATATATATATATATATAATCAATATATTGTGTGTGTGTATATATACATATACATATATACATATATATCTATATCTATATATATATATATATACTGCTCAAAAAAATAAAGGGAACACTTAAACAACACAATATAACTCCAAGTGTTCCCTTTATTTTTTTGAGCAGTGTATATATATATATATATATATATATATATATATATATATAATAATTTTAAAAAAAAAATTCCCTTCTCACCCACCGCGGGTGGTTCTTATCCTCTGAGCTCAGGTCCTCTACCAGAGGCCTGGGAGCTTGAGGGTTCTGCGCAGTATCTTTGCTGTGCCCAGAACTGCACATTTCTGGACTGAGATGTCTGATGTTGTTCCTGGGATCTGTTGTAGCCACTGCTCCAGTTTGGGGGTGACTGCCCCGAGGGCCCCGATGACCACAGGCACCACTGTGGTCTTCACCTTCCAGGCCCTCTCCAGTTCCTCCCTGAGACCCTGGTATTTCTCCAGTTTCTCGTGCTCCTTTTTCCTGATGTTGCAGTCACTTGGTATTGCTACATCCACCACAACAGCTTTCCTCTGTTGTTTATCCACTACGACAATGCCCGGTTGGTTCGACCTTACCATTTTGTCTGTCTGGATCTGGAAGTCCCACAGGATCTTAGCTCGGCCATTCTCCACCACCTTTGGGGGTGTTTCCCACTTTGATCTCGGGACTTCCAGTCCATATTCTGCACAGATGTTTCTGTACACTATGTCTGCCACTTGAGAGAGAGAGAGATTAATTATATATTGATTATGATTATATATGTGGAAATAGTTAGAGAGAGAGAGAGAGAGAGAAGCCAGAGCACCAGAGAGAACTTGAAACAAAAAACCAACCAAAGGAGACGACTGTTGATTTCAGGAGGAAAAGTATTAGATCAAAGCTTGTTTCCTTCATGGGAGAAAAAGTTGAGGAATATAAAGACCTCGGTGTTCATCTGGACTGGAGACACAATAGTGAAGCGTCTATAAGAAGGCACAGAAGAGACTGGACTTCTGGAGGAAGTCTGATGTTGAAAGCATCATCTGTTGGGGCAGCATCAGCCCCAGGGACCTAAAAAGGCTGGTAGAGAAGGCTGGTTCTGTTCTGGGGACGTCTGTGGAACCTCTGGAGATGGTAATGCAGAGAAGGATTCTTCATAGGATCAAGAGAATTATGGACAATCCTGACCATCTTCTTCACAAGGCTGACTTGGGAGAGAAGAGCATCCGTCTTCAGTCAGAGGCTTCTTCAGGTTCATGTGGTCCAGACTGCTTCAGGAGATCTTTCCTGTCGACACCCATCTTCAATGGCTCTTTGAAAATGTTGATGAGCTACAACATTGAGTTTTCTTTGGGATTCAAGTATTTTTGAATTTAACATGAAACAGGAAATTGAATTACATCTGCTATATACTTTTTAACGATTGAAATTAAATTTAAAACTAAGTTCTTACTGGATTATGATCAAATAAATAAGCAACTCCAAAAACAGCATAAATTACAAATAAATACATTAAATAACCACCATAGTGAACGATAAGAAAGGGAGTGCAAAATACGCAGATAGAAAGAATTATTACTAAAAATTGTTCCACTATGTTGTTTTGTTGGTGAGGAAATTCATTTTCTGTGTCCTCTGTGACAATTTCTTCACCCTCTAAACTGGTTTGTATTCTCTTAATGATATCTCTCAATGAATCTTCTTCAGAGTCAATCTCGTCTGTACATGAGAAGCAAACCTCCTCGGCCGGGGAGGTTTGCTTCTCAGTCGTGGACGACGAGTCAAACTCCTCACTAACTGAGAAGCAAACCTCCCCAGCCGGGGAGGTTTGCTTCTCAGTCGTGGACTGGTCAAAAAGAAAGGCAGTGAAGTCGTCGTAGGCTGGGAAGCAAGCCTCCCTGGCCGGGGAGATTTGCTTCCGAGTCGCGGACGGGTCAAAGAGAAAGGCGTCGAAGTCGTCGTAGGCTGGGAAGCAAGCCTCCCCGGCCGGGGAGGTTTGCTTCCGAGTCGCGGACGGGTCAAAGAGAAAGGCGTCGAAGTCGTCGTAGGCTGGGAAGCAATCCTCCCCGGCCGGGGAGGTTTGCTTTCGAGTCGCGGACGGGTCAAAGAGAAAGGCGTCGAAGTCGTCGTAGGCTGGGAAGCAATCCTCCCCGGCCGGGGAGGTTTGCTTTCGAGTCGCGGTCGGGTCAAAGAGAAAGGCGTCGAAGTCGTCGTAGGCTGGGAAGCAAGCCTCCCCGGCCGGGGAGGTTTGCTTCCGAGTCGCGGTCGGGTCAAAGAGAAAGGCGTCGAAGTCGTCGTAGGCTGAGAAGCAAGCCTCCCCGGCCGGGGAGGTTTGCTTCCGAGTCGCGGACGGGTCAAAGAGAAAGGCGTCGAAGTCGTCGTAGCCTGAAGAATTGCTCTTGTCCTGAGAATCCATACTGAATATTCTTGCCATAAAACGGTGCTGAGGTTTGAAGTGCTAGTTCAATATGAACTCGTGTTTTGAAACACAAGCATTCATAACCTCAGTCGTTCTTTGATCTAGAACCACATGTCATAGATGAGGTCATAGCTACAATGAGCTCACTGTAGTTCCGGGGGAATGTCTTGCTTCTGCTCGTTGCTATGGAAACGATCAGATCAGTTCTGCTTCACTCAAACTATTAACCCTTTGCAATGGCGTCTCTTAAACATTTGAGGTGCCATGACAGATGTCGAAAATGAGGAATGGGAGTATTGAACTGAGTGACTGAAATGGATTTCCAAAGTTGTACAGAGTCGGTGTGTTTTTTTTTTTATCTAAAGAAATATATACTTTTTTTTTTTTTTTTTTTTTTAATAAGCAGGACTGCAAGGATTTCTTCTGTGGTGAGAACTGGAAGGACAAAAATTTTCCTGAAAGAAAGATGTGTTTGTAGTTTTTATTGTTGATGCACTGAACAGGGAGTACGCAAAAATCAAACTGCTAGCTACAATGAGCCAGCGGTCTGTATTATGAGTGTATTATAAGCCTGATGGCCCGCCACGGTGTGCCTGTGTGTGTATATATATATATATATATATATATATATATACACATATATATACACATATATATATATAGGCCTTCCAGGAACTGGAGAGGGCCTGGAAGGTGAAGACCACAGTGGTGCCTGTGGTCATCGGGGCCCTCGGGGCAGTCACCCCCAAACTGGAGCAGTGGCTACAACAGATCCCAGGAACAACATCAGACATCTCAGTCCAGAAATGTGCAGTTCTAGGCACAGCAAAGATACTGCGCAGAACCCTCAAGCTCCCAGGCCTCTGGTAGAGGACCTGAGCTCAGAGGATAGGAACCCGCAGTGGGTGAGAAGGGAATTTTATTTATTTTTTATCGAGCAATTATTAAAGTACAATCAGATTCACTGTGAGGGCAGGAAGACAGGAAGCATAAACAATCACTGAAGCTTTACATTTGGAGTACTTTCAATAGGAACAATAACATCAGAGACATCAAACACTGTGAAACACCAAATCCTACGAAGTATTTTTGTGTAGTTTCTACACTTGAAATGAAACAAAACTAATTTACAAGTAAATTTTCAGCAAGATGTTTTAAGTTAAAAATCCTTGAATATTGATAAAAAGTCCTACTTCCATTGGCAGATTAGATCAAATAAGATATTTTTCCAATGTTGAGTATAAAAAAATCTCACACTGGAACTAGAACTTTTTAATCTGTATTAAGAAATTATTGACCTAAAACAAGCTCCTGTATTTTTCAGAAAAGTTACTTACAAGTACGGGTGGACATTTATTGTATCAATCATTTGTCATGATAAATTCCTTATCAGAATAAGAAATTTGATTTATCGACGGCCCGATAAATTCCAATTAATGATGTTTAAAACCCCCCAAAGCTGACAATAAAGTAATGCCAATCACTATTCTTTATGTGACTGGTGTCTTAAAGAAGCGTATTAAGTGGTATACTTTCCAAAAAAAAAACCATTATTTCTGTTTGTATGGATTTTATTGCTATGATACACATAGTCATACAGTTACCCAAAAAAATATGTAATAATAGTGATTATAGTCACTTTTTATTGCCATGATGGTACTGCAAAAATATTGTTATAAAACTTTAACACCCATGCAGCAGAAACTGCTGATAATCCATGAAGGGAGAGTAGTAGGAGGAAAAAAAGCTCAAAAGGTCAGCAGCATAACTTCAATGATGAGAGTTTGTGAACTTGATCATAACAGAAAGTTTTAAGCAAATGAGACAGAACAATATAGTTGTTCCATCATCAGGAGGTGCAG
Organism: Poeciliopsis retropinna; assembly: GCA_010277075.1. Lineage (NCBI taxonomy): Eukaryota > Metazoa > Chordata > Actinopteri > Cyprinodontiformes > Poeciliidae > Poeciliopsis > Poeciliopsis retropinna. Next base: position 1,611,382 of record VMRM01000039.1, on the reverse strand, counting down.
TGGCATCACTTCCTGTGTGTTTCAGAGCGTTCTGGCTTCACGGTGCGACCTGTGGCCGGTTTCCTTTCTCACAGAGACTTCCTGGCTGGTTTGGCCTACAGAGTGTTTAACGGCACTCAGTACATTCGCCACAGCACCGACCCCCTCTACACACCAGAACCGTGAGTCCAAACCTGTTATCTGCTGCTCTGTCCGATGCGATCAGCTTCATGTCTAAAGGAGTTTGAGCGGGCAGAAGGTGGAGTTGGATCGGCAGGTCCAGACATATGAATATTCCTGAAGGACCCGATCGATCCATTAATCTGATTATCAACATCTACCGTAATCCAGGTCCAACTTGGACCAGCTATCTGATCGATTTCTCCTACCAAGGACAGAAAACCTCAGTGGAAGTCCAGGGACTGTCTGGTTCTGGGCTCAGAATAAATCTCAGTTCAGACCGTCCATTAAGGGGGCAGTATTACGTTTTTTCCAGGCACATGGTGCCATTTTATAGCACAATCAACTATGTTACCTTCAGTAATTATAAAAAATTATATATTAACCCTTTGACAACATTTTTATACATTTTTATCTACATGGCAGTGATACGCTGCTCATTTAATGAGCTCAGCTCATGCACAGTTTCACCAGGGGTTTGCTAATTGCTGCTGGCTAGTCTGAAGGAGCTGAGTGAGAGAGCCGCAGTGGAGGGCTGCTCTGTAATGCAAGAACTTGGAAGCTTACATTGAAAAAAGAAAACTGGTGATCCAACGTAAGAAAAAACGTTACAAAAATATATTTAATATCTTATGTTAAACAGATGTAAAATTCAGTTTGAAGATTTTAATTTGATTACATCCAGTGAATTATTTTCTTTTGTAAAAGTGGGAGCTCTTTAGGTGTAGAAACTGCTGCTCGAAGGAGGAGCTTCACCCTTGAAGGTGGGGCTAGGTCTATCCAGAGGTTTTGCACAGCTGAATGGTTACCAGGTTTGTTTTTGATGAAGAAATTACATTATATATACACTACATATTAATCAGTATGGAATTAAATCTCTCTCTCTCTATATATATATATATATATATATATATATATATATATATATATATATTATATATATATTTATTATTTGTGTATAATAAATATATATCTATATTGATTATATATGTCTCTAATGTCATTTCTTATATAGAGAGTCTTGTTGTCGAGGCTCCACTGGGATATAAGTTATAGCAGAAACAGATTTAAACCGAGACTTGATGTTACTGTTTGTATTTATCGTCTGTTTTTGGGTAAATTTCCTCACGGTAGCAGAATATTTGGGTCAGAGCTGCTTCTGCTGGTTAGTGGCTTCATCACAAACCTGTGAAGAATTAAACCTCCTGTGTTTGTGGGTGAGGCAGGTTAACAGCGGTAACATGAATCAGACGTTGAGGAGAAGCCTGGTGTGTTGAAAGCACGGCTGCAGGTCCATATTTGACCCTTGCTGACCTGGAACCAGCATGTTTCTGTCTCTCTCTGCAGGATGATGAACCAATCAGCCAATCAGCTGATGCCCCAGCAGATTCTGTTGCAACTTCATTTAGGATTTAGTTTTTTAGGACTCATTTGAATTTTTTAAATATATTATATTTCATTTATCTTCATACAATGAAAGATAATCTACTGCTGAAAGCTACAAACATTTCAGTTTGATTTAAAGTAAAAGAGAAACATTCATGCTGTTAATAAATTTAAATTTAAGTCTGAAAAAATGCATATAATAAAAAATATGTAATATAAATATATTCTTTACAGATCAAATCCTGTAATAATCCTTACCTGGATGAAGACGATATTTTTTATTCTTCTGTTTTAACTTTTAAAATTTTGTTTCGCTTAGGATTTTTAACGCCCTTGTTCATTCATTATTTACTATTGCAGCCACAAAAACAAATTTGTCTGATATTTCTGATAACCTTGTGTAGCATGTTATTGTATTCTTTTTACTAGTATTTTTCCTTCCTTTCAGACAGGAAATCTTGTTAATTTGCATCATGTGATTTGCCATAAAAATATCACTGCAAAGTTCAAAGTGAGAAATCAACAAAAATGGCCAAAATTGACGTCTGCGAAAATTCTGGACAAATGAAACTCTAAGATATCGATAGGACTCGACAGGATGTAAGATATGATTATTTAAAACATAAATAACATGATTTTTCAAAGAAATAATTTCATATTACTTATAGATCATACAGTGGACTCCCAGTATCTGTATAAGTCGAGGACCATAAATACTTGAAGCCTCCTCCAAAAATCTTACACACCAAACACCAAATATACCTAAATATGAATTCATACGCATTTGGCAGCAGCTAACATCCACCCTGATGCCAGGCTATAGTATGTCAAGATGCATTGCACTTAAATGTTTCTGCTTCCCAAGCTACATCTAACATATTTTAAATAAATTCCATAGAAGTATCTGTGGATAGGTTAATTTGGTTGAACATCAGGTCTTGTCTCTGTGCTGTTGATGTATTTCCATTCTGAATTATGAATGTGCATTGGGATCAAGACTGTGAAACTCACAGTGTTCCACCAAAACAGGATCGGCTGTCAGTCTTTTCCAACAACTTCATGATTTAAAATGTACTTATTTTAACCCGTAATGTTGGTATTGCAGTTTCCCGAGCTGCACTTTTTGGACTCTTTTAGATACAATACAAAAACTTTAACCTTTGTACAGATACTGAAATAAAATCTCATCCAGCTTGCATTTCTTCTCAGTACTTTAGTGCTTGATTTCTGTCAACACTCAGGAAAAGATGACCATCAGGCAGATGCTCAGAACAACCTGATTTCTGCCTGATCTGTACTAAACTCATACCTCCACCCGGTCCTCCACTTCCTCTGTGTGACTCCTGGTGAAGGAAATTTAATTTCCTGGCTGGCGGCTCCTGTCGTTTGGAAACATTGGGTGGCTGGTCATACTGGACCTCCTCTGGCATTCCAGGAGTGATGAGAGAAATGTAGAAAGAGATGTTGGACAGGTCATGTTGGAACAGTGTGAAAATAGGAGGCGAGGGTTATTGAGGTTAGACGCCCTTCATCCATTCGTCCATCACGCCCTGATGAGTTGGGCTAGACTCTGGATCCAACTCTGATTTATCTCTGCTGACTGTTGCTTCTGTCTTGCTGTGACGCTAAATAATTTCTTTCCCTCTTTCTCTCTTCTTCTGCTCCTCCTTCTCTTTGTCTGCAGTGTGGATGTACGGCTTTACAGACAGCCCGAGGAAAGAGGCCTCAGGTAGCCTAGTCTGTGTGTGTCTTTGTCAACATGGTCAATATGCATGTGTTATGAGAGCTGCGTCACGTTTGTTTGTTCCTCTTCACACCTCAGCTCTCTCTGGACATCTGCTTTGCATGTCCCATCTGCTCAGAATCAGGCTCTCTGTCTTCCTGCATGCTGTTCTTCCATCCAGGAGAAACCTGCCTGGTGAGACAGCAGCTGGACGGAGAGCCAGATCCAGAACGAGGACTGCAGCAGGGATGCATGTAGCATACCAAGAGCTTAGAGATTCAGTCTGTTGCTTTGTTTTTGGTCGTTACCCTTGATCTCATGCACGTCTGTATGATTTTGTACAAGAAGTGAAAAGAAAAGCATTTCTCTTTGGGTGTGTTAGAGGGAGTTATCAACCACAGGCAGCTGCAAATGTCTAAAATCAGAAAATACTTGAGAGGCCTGCAAAACACTTAGATCTGCCTCTTCTATCACTTCAAACAGCAAATGTAACTTAACATTAGTAATGGGACTCTATTATAATTTTTAATCAAGTTAATTGTAGGGACGTTAATTAGTTGGAATTAATCACATTTTAATCAAAAACGTCATATTGACAAAATAAACAATATTTTAAATTCAAAAACTCCTTTTGCTGCTAAATTATTGAAAAAATAGACATAGAAGTTCCACAATAAATATGTTTATCGTTTTCAATCTGTTATTTAGTTTATTGAGTCATCAGATTGGTCCAAAGTGTTATTCTATCCATTTGACTTTCCAGTGTTTCAGAAACCTTGGATCATTCATGGAGCTCCTGTATAAATGCAGCCTGTGGATGCTGACATTAGCATTAGCTGCTACATGTTTAGCATCAAGATGCTATTTTAGCTTCGCTGATAGTGTCAGAGCCTTGTGTGTCAGATTTACAGACATGATAGAAATGAACATGTGAAGATTTCTGCCTGGAACTTTCATTAAAAACACTTTAAGAAAAAAGCTGCTAAAACATCCGTGGATACTGAACCATGACAACTCAGGGATCCACTACTGCTCTTTCTTATTGCAATCTGTGACCTTCTCCTACTGTTTCGTTGTTCTAATCTGAAAATTAGCACAATACATTAGCGTGGTTCTATTTTGAACAACAGTTTCTCATAGAGACGTGGCTGAAGTTGTTTCTTTTTGCAAATAGAATCCAGTGACACTAAATAAGTATTTTAGCTTCTCTTCAAAAATGGTTCATTTTGAAGTAAAGCTTAAAACAAATACAAAAAGCATTACTTGAGATACTGGCTTTGGTGTAACTACAAAAATATTAGAATATTTAGATTCTATTTTCCATGTTACGAAGCATGTTCCTTGGCATGCACTCATCATGCCACCCTTTCCCTTTCATATGTTGAAACCGTGAAAATATTTATTACTTGGACTACTCCCGTGCCCTGGAAGTGAGTCCTCCTTTCTGTTCCTGCTCGCCCTGTTCTGCTCCTCTGCAGATGAAGCTATTTACTGCAGCCCAGCTGTGTGTATCCTCATCTCCTCACAAGCTAACAGAGGTTTGGCGAACTCCAAGTAGTTCATGTTTAATGTTGCTTACTCCAAATATGCCCTGATCATTAAAGCCTGCTGGCATGCATTATTCAGAGTGAAGCTTGTAGTGGAATATTGTTGGGCATCTAAGCTACCCAAGAACAACAAACTTTCATTTCGAGGCTCTAATTAAAGTAATTATTTACAGCTTGGCGGAAACCTTTGCATGCGCCTGTAAATTTACCAAAACGCGGAATGTTAGAAGATTTTATGATTCATGTAAGTTCTAAAAAGGCTTTTTTTATCATTACTGTATCATAAAGTATGTAAACAGTTGGAAATGTGCTTCTTTTTATCCTCAGGCTTTAACTTAATTTCCACCAGCTTCGCCACCTGATCTTCACTTCATCATTTATGTTAAAATTTTTAAAGAAAACAGAGAAACTCTCAGCCTCACCCAGTGGGGAAGTAAAGTTATGGGTTGTTCTTATTCTCTGCCAGCTCACTTGACATTTAGAGATGCTTAATTATATTTTAAAGCACTGTGCATGGGGCTTTTATGTGATTCATCCACTTTCCCAGGCCTACTTAATGCACAACTTTGCTCCAATCTGCTCTTTTATTCAAACACTGAACAATAAAGAATTATTGTTTACTGCTCTGTATTATTTTCTGAACAATTTCGTAAAGAAAGAAATGATTTCCAGACAAGAAATAAATGCTAAAAATCCCTTGGAAATTATTGTTTATTACCATGAACTCCCTGAAAGTCATTTCCAGCTGACTGGCCAAATTAGTTTGACCCTGAGTTGAGATGAATAAACTGAAACAAAACATATTTTAGAAAAAACTAAGACTATAGTGTCAGCTATGCATTTATCTATCTGGTAATAAAATTGTAAAAAACAAAACAAAAAAAACTTTAAATAAAGTAGTTGGTTGCAAAAGTTGCATTAATTTTTTCTGGAAAATTTTTGAAAAATTCAACCTTCAAATTAAAAAATGTTCACAAAATAACAAAAATATTTATTTTTAATCTGCAATAAAATCACCAATGCTAAAATTGTTAACAGCATTAAAAATTGATTTAAATAAATATAAATGAAGCATTTTGTATACCTTACATTTTTAAATTCTGTGCCCAGGAACATCTGATTAGTAATTTATGAGTTTCCGTTTCCCTGGGGAATGAACATGACATGACACAGGTCCACTTCCTGCCACTAGCTGGATGAGCTGGATTGTAAAAAAAAAGCTCTCTGCAGCAAAGTGTGGCGTCTTGGAGACACAGATTCTCCTTAAATCTGTTCAAGCTGCCTGTTTGGTGGGCATGTCAGGAAAAAAGGGAAAAGCTGTTTCTGTCCTGGATCTCGACTGGAACCGTGTGCTTTGATGAGATTCTCGTTTTTCTTGACTTACACTCCAAGTGCGTCTGGCAGGAATAAAAAGACAGATATGTGGAAAAGCCCCTCCTGTTAAGAACAGTGGAGGATCTGTGATGCTGTGGGCTTGTTTTTTTTCCCCCAAAGATTCTGAAAACCTTTTTGGAGGGCACTAAACTGAAATGAAGTCATCATTTGGGTATTTCAGCAGGGTAACGATCCAAACATGTCAACACAGAAACAGAAAGATCAGCCTCCTTTCAAGACATGAATCTGACAGAAACCCTGAGCAGAGCAGCAAAACGAAACCCAGAACAGCTGAAGCACAGAGGAACGGTTACGTTACTTTCCTCCCACTGTTTAAGCTTAAACTCTATGAAATGTGGTAGAAGATGTCAAAGTGCTGTCCTGCTGGTAAAAAGGGAGTTGCATAAAATATTTACAGCAGCCTCCTTCATCAGTCTTTTTCTTTGGTTTTGGTTCACCAAGTTTGAAACCCTTTCCTGACTCCTAAGTCATGTGCAGCATAGTCTGGAATGCCATCAACTGATGATAACAGAGGTAATGAATGAAACATGACTAACGAACCAGACAAGTGATCTGCAAATCCAACTGAACACAGAGTTCTATAAGGAGATTTATTAGAAATCTGCAGCTGGTAAGAGTCTGGAAATACATGGACTCAAACGAGAAGAAACTTGAGATTGATGAGCGATCCTTAATCCGAGAGGAGCTCCGCCAAGGGTTTGTTAGTGTGCAGAGCCAAACGAATGAGATCAATTTAGCAACTGAAAAACTCCTCTCGTGCCTTTCTGCACACTGAAGTGCTGAAAACACTCAGGAGGAAAATCAGGAAGTAGCGGTAAAGGCAGGTGACGTCACAAGACGCTGCTGAGAATCGGAGTCGCAGATTCTCGGCAGTCAGATAATCTGATGACGATGAATCCAGCGTTACGTGGGTTTAGGTAGGAAATGGGAAAGTTTCATACACAAAAGAAATGAGAGGTCAGGGTGCAAAACCAAGGTAAATTCGAGGGTCAATTCCAAGGTCAATTCAAGGGTCTCTAACTCCAATCCTGAAGAGCCAGTGAATCAAATCATGAATCAAACAAGAGATAATTGACACATTTGATTCAGGTGTGTTGGAGCTGGAGTGGAGTTGGAGACCCCTGGCAAAGAGAAAAGGGGGAACCCAAGGCTCATAAACAAGGTCACAGCAGTGAGAACAAAGACGAAACGTTGGGCGTTAAGAAACTACTGGCTGGTGGAGCTTACATGGGACAGCACAGGTGGAAGAAAACATAAGTTGATGCAGCAGAAAGAGTCGGCGTGGCGTGAGCCGAGTGTTTTCACATTCCAGATATTTGCTTTGAGTTTATGGAGACAAACACCATAAGGGTGACGGGCAATGTTTCAAATATTCATTTTAAATGAATATTTTCCATCCCTGAACATTATAGCCTTAAAGCTTAATGAACAACTTTGGCAGTTTGAGTTTGAATAAGTAAAATATCAGTAGAAAACAGCTCTTAAAAGCTGCGGCATTAGAGAGAGGGAAAGTAGAAAAACAAAGTGTCCAAACTCCATCTAACACTCTCTCTTTTTGGTTTTACACCAACATGGACCCAGCCTCCTTTTCCCCGGGTCTCTCTGCCTTTCCCTGGTCCACTCATATGTTTCTATTTAAGGCCAGCAGTGCTGACTGCTATGATTGGTGTGTTCACCTCCCCCCGTCCCCCTCAGACTGCCTGTCCAACGGCTGGCTCCCACAGGCGGTGGAGGGGAGGCTTTTCCTCTCAACCACTGTTGATTTTCCACAGGGGAACTTCACCGTTCTTCCACTCATTCGCTCCCCACTCTTCTCCTGCTCCTCTGTTTCTTCTCCTTTTCCTTTTGGATTTGGGTCACTTATGGATCTTCTGTTGGTGGAAGATGAAGATCCTGTAAACATTTTTCTTTCCGTCCCTGTTTTGGGTCTGACTCCTTCCGATGCTGCTCGGTTGTTGTCTCTGGAACAGCTGTATGGCCAGACATTTGGGACGATGCAGCCGATTTAGGAGGTTGTTTTCCGATTGGACAGGGCGGCCTAGCGGCGGGGAGTTGGGGTCGGCCGATGGCCACACACCGGGTGCCCTGCAGGGGCGGCGGTGGGGGTTTAGGGTGCAGCGGGCATTCGCGGGGCGCCACGGCCGGCAGGTGGCTGACAGCCTGTTTCTTCCCCTCAGGGATTGACAGCTCAGAGCCCATGGTGCTGGAGCAGTACGTGGCCGTGGCCAACTACGAGAGGCAGGAGAACTCTGAGATCAACCTGAAGGCTGGCGAGACGGTGGATGTGATCGAGAAGAGTGAAAGTGGTGAGTCCATCTGTGTTTTCTTTAAATCTGAATGCCTACAACCATCAGAACTCTGCCTATCAACTGTTTTCATGGTTAGAAAATGGTTTTAAAGATGAACGCTGTTTGAGATTAAAGGTTTCTTCCTGTTAAACATAGAAGCATAAACACTCATATGAAGTTATGCACACTCAGCACCTTCCCAGCCTCTGCTTTTCCTCTCTGCTTTGTTTGGAGGAACCTCATATTCTTCTTCTCTCTCTCAACCTCTGGCTGCGAGGGCTTGGCTCCACCAGGGGGAGCTGTTTGGCTGGCTCAGGTCTATAAGTATGGAGGAAAGACGTGTGAAAGGGGGAAGGCTTTTGCATGTCATATTAGCAATTAGCCCGACTATCATCAATGCTAAATGTGAACTGCGGTTTCTTTGCTTTACTTCTATCTACATTTCCTGTCACGTTACCAAAAAACTGCCAACATTAACCAGATCCAGTTTGCTTTATGAAAGCTGAAATAAAGCAAAGAAAGTTTACTGTAGAAGGATGAGCCTTCCTGTTTCCTGTTCTGGCTCAGTTCACCTTCATCCACAGTATTCTTTTAAATTCCTTGTTGCCAATTTTGAACTTCCTATAATTTTGTTTGCACTGTTGCTGATTACAGCTAGCTTTTGGTTTTTTCCTTGAGTAACAGCTTCCTCTCTGAAGCTTTGTCCTTCAGGTAAACGCTAACAGGGCAGGTTTTGGTATAATGCATTAACTGACCACTAAAAGATCCAATTTTTGAGACTTCTGACTCAAACTGGTCCAACTGAACTGAAAATGTTCTTATTCTGATAAGCAGATGATTTTTCAATGCATCTCCGGTCACAAGCTCATCAGACAGGATGTCCAAAATGCGGTCCGGGGTATTTGTTGGTGTCCATGAAACACTTTCAATGGAGGACTTTTGATCAGATTCTTAAGGATGTAACTGAAATGACTCTTGCCTGTTCTGATGTCACCAGAGGCACATGGCTGTTGAAACTTGTTCTAGGAAGTTGGATCTTAACTTGAATTGAAAGCAAAAGTGTAAAATACCTAACAATTGGCCCTGCCGTGTCGTTCTCTGGGTGACAAACTATTTGAAGTGAGTATTACAGGAAGGTTTGCATGTCAACTTTAAGATGTTTTGCAGGAAATAATCCGCTGTGGCGTGACCTCAGGATAAACATGTTTATGACTGTTAGAAGCATCAAATGTTAACTCTAAAGCATTTCTGGAGTATGAGGTGCATCATGAGGAATTTTCCTCTCTGATTCCGCTTCCCCATTTCCGGACCTGACTGCATCTGTTCACCAGTCCCGGCTGAAAGCTTTCCACGTTTACCGGAGCTTTTAGAGCAACCAGAGCAACTCCTGAACTTGTCTTTTCCAAAAACTGAATTTGTATGTGTGTTGTCGTCATGTTCTGGGCCAAAGAAGTGGAGCAAGTGCTGAAATCACGATGATGGCTTCTGAAATCACTAGGGGATTTCAGAAGACAAACATTTCTGAAATCTTGTAAAATGTCCCATGACCACCTTCCTGCATGCAGGACTTTGCTGCAGCCTTTGGGATTGTGCAGGCCGACTTTCTGACATCTTGACACTCTGTCTCTTAATTACATTGTATTTTCTCTTAACGTTCTTGCCACAAAGAGTCAGAGGAATACCATTCTGCCTTTTCATCCTCGCCAGGACATTCTGCAGGTCCGATCTATTTTTTCCTCAACATGTCTTGAAAGCAGATGTTGTATTGCTTCCATATGTTATTATTTATTCCGGTTGTTGTTCTCTCATGCAGACTTGATCTAATATAAAAGTAGGTTAACTTAAAGGATTGTTGGTGTTTTTCTGCCTGCATCAGACATTATTGGTTCTGCTAATTAGGATTAAGCTCCTGTTAAAGTGTAAAAGTAAAAAGTAGTTCAGTTCCACCTTGCAAAGGGAGATATAATAGAAACTAAAGGTCATTATGAATGAATGGAGGAGGCTGATGTTTGCTGGAACCACTCTTTAAGGGATGTTTTCCAGATAACTCCTGGTTTTTTCCAAAAGTTTCCACCTCTTAGTGTCTGGACAGACAACTGGAGAAAATCTATCTGCATATGTGACCAGTTAAATATGATTAAAGGAAGGCATTGACGTTCGAGAGATGATGATCAGCGGGGCAGTTTGGTTCATCCGGACTTCATTATGAAAGTTTTTAACATCTAAACTTGTGTGTTTTAGTTGCTAACTTTGAAACAGTTTAAATCTAGGATTCCAGTTTTATTATGAAGTGGGTTAGCTTGAGTCATAGTCCATAAAGTGCATATGTATATTTTCAGCTGGGTCAGTTTTATACCCTATTACTTTCTAAAATAATTCACTGCAGCTTAATGATGTTTGTTAAATGTTAGGTTTTATATTTTGGGTTAAAGTAGACCTACAGTGACTGACTCCAGGCTATATTGGATGTATCTGCTGTGAAAATGCTCATTTCAGTCACTGCAAACTTGACTCAATCTTGGAGAAAAATATCTGTGCTAAAGACATTCTCCCTGTCAGTGTTGTTAACCTCAGTGATTTGTGAGTTTATGGTTCTGTTTGTTTATGTCATTCTGCAGCAAATGTAGGAAACCAACCCACTACTCAGGCCATGTGACAGAGCACAAAGTTTATGCAGGGAAAATACCGCGTCTTGTCCAACTTCATTATCCAAAACAAATGGTTTATCCAGAAGTGACTCAATGCTAAAGTTTAACTCAGTCAGAGGAGGAATTTCTCTGGAATATCTTGAAGCTTATTGCTTCAAAGTTCCACATACACTTTGTCACATTTCTAAACAGATCTGACAGTTTTTATGTGGAGTTGTACCTCACACACAGTGCAACCTTCTGCTGTGTTTCCAGATAAAACTAATCTTCTGTTTGTGGAAAATGACAGCATTTCTGTTTCCGTGGACGGCAGTCATAAGTCGCCTGCATGGAAGACAGACATCTCTCAGGAACATGGCTGTGATTGTCAGAGCTGGTAAAGTGCTGTTGCAGTCAGAGTTGGAGCCAAACGGTTTGGCATCGTTTCCCCACCACATCTTTCCCACAGCCCAGGGGATCTGGTGAGACTGGGAGCACTTATTTTCACCAGCTTTGTGGAGCCTTGACCTCAGTGTGGCAGATCCTCAAGTATGTTCATGAGGAAGCCATGAATACAGATTTTATGGTTTGTTAGAAACTGTGAAGGAGGCAGCCTTTACCTAATCTTTGTGTTATGTACTACCTCGTAACATCCTCCTCCAACCTGAAATTGTCCATAAAGGCTTTTATGTGCTGTAGTTTCAGGAAAGGCTCCATCCACCCTGGAATAAAGTGAAAAAACATCCACCGGAGCCTGGATGATCTTTGCAAGGTCTAGGAAACTTCCTCAAGGATATATGAGGATTACACTGACCTCCTTATTACGAGCAAAAGAGAGTGAACGTTCAGCGAGGATTTAGACCTTGAGCTAAATATCTGGAGTGAGTGTAGTTGTGTTTGTTCCATGATGGCAGCAGTCCTGGATGGTTGGACTCTTTGTTGACAGGACTGGCCATTAAGTTGCTATATAGTGTGACAACAACTTTGAAAGAGTGATGCTAGTTGTGACCATGAGCTGAGTGTAACGTCCCCACCACGTTACTGCATGTCTGCTTTTCATTTAATGGTATAGGAAACTATAATGCTTTTGGACAGTGGACTCAAGGACAGCCGTCCTGCATGTTTCAGTTCTTTCCCTGGTTCAACACATCTGAATCAAATGATGGGTCATCAGCAGAACCTTTGCAGAACTTTCTGACATGCTGTGGATGTTGGAATCAGACCAAAAGGGAAAACAAACTCTGGTCCATTTAAAGCAGGCCAAATGTGTCAGCTGTGAGCAAACACACACTGTGAGCTCATTGTCAAATGTAATTTGTTTAGAGGTTTACAAGATTTCATTTGGTGGACATCAGGATGATAGCCTCTTATTAGGTTTGGAGAATAATGGTTCCGTTTAGAAACTGGTGTTGTGTGTTCTCCAAGCTAATAAAAAAAGAGAAGCTGCTTTGCTCTGATCACTTTAGGACTTCAGATGGGTCCTGTGGTCCAACACAAGGAGACTTCCTGGATTAGAACCAGATCCTGGCGTTTTCCATTATGACAAGGTGTTTGCTTCAGTGGTTTCATTTACCAGCAATAAGACAATTTTATTTATACCCCAGAGCAGAGGCTGTACTTCATGAGCAGCAAAACCAGGTAAAGAAAAGAAGGGAAAACATGGTATCTATGTCCAAAACAATAAACAACTCCAAGGAGTGTTTTCCTGGAAAGAACAGAAATCCAAACTAAAACCCTACATTTGGCGACTGGGCCTCAAAACTGATGAAAAAGTGTTTAAATAAAGGCACAGCAGCAGAAACTCCCACACAGCCTCTCCACATGGAGCATAAATTCAGCCGTTTAGCGTGACGTTCAGCCGTCTCTGGTTATTGAACCTTCCACCTCCAGCTATCAGCTTTCACTTGTTAGGGCGGCTCAGTGACAGACGTGTGTTTTATAAAAACGTAAATCAGGTAACGCAAGCTTCAAACAGAAAAACAACACTTTCATCAGGGAGTCCCAGCTCAGCTCTGAACCAATAAACAGCCTCTGACTTCCTAGGAAGCAACAGAAAACGGTTTGCTGCTGCTCACACCTCCCATTTCATCCTCAAGACAAACTTTGAAATTGTTGAAACTTTCGCTTCCTGGAGCGGTCGAGAGTTTTTCTGCTTTCATTGAGAACAAAGGTGGAATAATTTCTCCAGGAATGTGGAAAGTTTAGAGAAATATTTCAAAAAACTCATCATGCTTATATTGAAGCAGAAGATGTGTTTTAGGGCAGTTGGCAGGACTGGGTTCTGCTTGGAGCCAACCTTCTCCACCCTATTAACAACACTCATACAAGTTTATAAAGCTAAAGGTGGAAATATGCTGCAGATCTAAAAGAGCAAAAGGTTTGCAGTTTGAAAATATATTTTTACTAGTCATCATTAATTCCTGCCAATTTATTGAGAGTTTTGTGAACAAACTGGACTAGAAAGAAGCTTCCTGTGGTTTTCTCCCTGCAGTACAACATTGCTGCTTTAATACATATTTCCTTCAGCCTATTATTAGTGTTGATGTATAATCAAAACATGTTTTATTGATGTATTATGTGTCCTTTGGAATTTTTTCAGTAGTTTATTTGAGAATAATAAATTTCAGATGTAAAAACAATTCAGTGAAAAAGTTTTTTATAAAATAACTGTTTTCTATAGCTAGCTTATGGTGTTAGCTCCTGCTAATGGTGGTAGCTCCTGCTAATGGTATTAGCTCCTGCTGATGGTGTTAGCTCCTGCTAATGGTATTAGCTCCCGCTGATGGTATTAGCTCCTGCTGATGGTGTTAGCTCCTGCTAATGGTGTTAGTTCCTGCTAATGGTGTTAGCTCCTGCTGATGGTATTAGCTCCTGCTGATGGTGTTAGCTCCTGCTAATGGTGTTAGTTCCTGCTAATGGTGTTAGCTCCTGCTGATGGTATTAGCTCCTGCTGATGGTATTAGCTCCTGCTAATGGTTTTAGCTCCTGCTAATGGTGTTAGCTCCTGCTGATGGTATTAGCTCCTGCTGATGGTATTAGCTCCTGCTAATGGTATTAGCTCCTGCTGATGGTGTTAGCTCCTGCTAATGGTGTTAGGTCCTGCTGATGGTGTTAGCTCCTGCTAATGGTATTAGCTCCTGCTGATGGTGTTAGCTCCCGCTAATGGTGTTAGCTCCTGCTAATGGTATTAGCTCCCGCTGATGGTATTAGCTCCTGCTGATGGTGTTAGCTCCTGCTAATGGTGTTAGTTCCTGCTAATGGTGTTAGCTCCTGCTGATGGTATTAGCTCCTGCTGATGGTATTAGCTCCTGCTAATGGTATTAGCTCCTGCTGATGGTATTAGCTCCTGCTAATGGTTTTAGCTCCTGCTAATGGTGTTAGCTCCTGCTGATGGTATTAGCTCCTGCTGATGGTATTAGCTCCTGCTAATGGTATTAGCTCCTGCTGATGGTATTAGCTCCTGCTAATGGTTTTAGCTCCTGCTAATGGTTTTAGCTCCTGCTGATGGTATTAGCTCCTGCTGATGGTATTAGCTCCTGCTAATGGTGTTAGCTCCTGCTGATGGTATTAGCTCCTGCTGATGGTATTAGCTCCTGCTAATGGTATTAGCTCCTGCTGATGGTATTAGCTCCTGCTGATGGTATTAGCTCCTGCTAATGGTGTTAGCTCCTGCTGATGGTATTAGCTCCTGCTGATGGTATTAGCTCCTGCTAATGGTGTTAGCTCTGGTTAATACAGTAAACAGTAGACCACAAGCTCTCATGTTTAACAGCACATGAAAACATGTTTATGTTTTATAGATTTCAGTCCACTATAATTCTCCATGTCAAAAATATAATGAAGATTTAGATTTTCTTAAGTGATTTTGAGCTTTTACACACCACAAACAATGACTGTAAGTTAATAGGAACCACTACAACATATTTAGGCCAACATGTTCAAATAGTCATTGTTCCCTTTGGATCTACAGTGGCTACTTGAAGAACTTTGGATTATATCAGTCGCAACATTTATTTTCCATCAGGGCTTATAAATTATTTTTCAGCCGAATTAAATCTGCTTCAAAAACGTTTTCACTATAACTCTAAAAGCTAACAGACAACTTTTGTGATGGAAACAGAAGTGTGGACTTCTGGTTGCACTTCTGTGATAAATGTTGAAGGTCTGGTTCTGATCTGGAAATGTAAAAGTCAAAGTCAGTTTAGGTGTGAGAAGCCTTTCTACACAATAATAAAATAATTTCAGGGCTGGGTTTTGAGCAGCAGTGTTTGCCTCTACCTTCAGTTTGGCTCTTTTCCCTCCAGCTCGCTCTGTAAATAAGAAAGATGAGCAGGCAGTTTAATGTGCTGCACTGGAACGTTACATGGCGTTTCAGCGCTCGCTGCTCTCCAGGGGTTCTGGTCCTTAGAAGCCAAGAGGAAGTAAACACAGTGACAGTCACGTTACAAATGGCCCATCCCTTCGAACATGGTGGCCGGTCTAACTGGAGGACTGAAAGGAGACCGCTCTGAGTAGTTTTTGGATTGGGAATCAGGATGGAAAACTACAGCTTTGAAACTCCAGCCAACCATCTGCCCCCCCCCTCCATACCACTGCTTTAATCTCCTTCCCTCTCCTGCTCCCCAGCTCACCTGTGTTGGTTTTTCTGTCCTCACCCAGTCGACAGAACCTGCCTCCGCCGACCCTCTCCCATGAGAACCGGGCCTGGCGGGCGGCGATAAGCCCTCTCTGCTCAGTTACTGCAGCACCACATTCACTGTGACCTCCGCTTTGCCTCTGTGACTGGAAACTGGCAATTATTGCCTGCTGAGACACAGTGTGGAGAGAAATGTCCAATTAGAGTTTTGTACAGCGAGAAACGCCAATTACAGTCCCCCTGCTGCCTCGTTCCCGAATATCTGTGCTGTATGTGGGTGACAGTAGGTGTTGCTTCATAACTTCTTGTGTATTTTGCTCATTAGTTGTTGAGCGCCTTATAACCATTCATGTCAGACAAACTAAATAGTTAGGAAAAAGAGCATGCATGCTCTTCCTATCTAGTTGAAGTGAAAAAATGTTTCCAAACATCTTGAAACACCTGGACAATAAAAGAAAAGACCAAACAGGAAACAAGCACTCGTGTTCTGGTTCTGCTGAACGGCAGGAATTACAGCTCCGGCTGAAGCCGCAAAGCTTTTCTTTGGGATTCCTGAGGAAGCTTTGGGATTTCTGAGCCCGTCGACGTGAGCGGACCCCACCAACCATAACAAGGTGTGATCTCCTCAGCCTGTTTAAACAGCACTCCGCCCGGCGGCTCTGCAGTGTGACGTTCATTACCTCAACACCTTTTCTTTGTCTTGTTCATTTTTACAGCTGCTGCGGCGGCTGGACCCACCAGGTGTCGGCCCGAAAGGCTCGCTTTTTTCACAGCACCTCCAGATAGATTGGCATGTTGAACTTTCAGTGCTGTGGAAAAGTATTTTCCCTGTTAGAACCTTCCTATGTAAGACTTCCATGCTTCAGATCAGAGTAATTTTAAAGAGGGTATTATGTAAAAGTGGCTTTTTGAGCTTTTTATCATGTTTTAATGTTTCTCCTTCATCAGAAACAAACCTCATGTGTTGCCTGAATTCTTTCATGCATGTTTGAGAAATTCTTGAATCTCCCCTAGTAACCATTCAGGGATGCCTAAACGCTTCCCCTCACTAAAGCACCGCCTGCTTTCACAAAGGTATTCCCCTCTAGACTAGCAGCAGCAGCAGTTAGCTCATAGTCCGAACTACTTCTCAGTCTGACGCTCCTAAGAATAGATGGAAGCATCATGAAGGAGTTGTTGTGATTAGGTGCTGAAGGTTGAGAAGAGCAGGAGCTTCTTAAAGGGACAGAGACCAATTTCAAGGTCAAATTTCTTTTAAGAAATTTGACCTTTGGGATTCCTGAGGAAGCTTTGGGATTTCTGAGCCCGTCGACGTGAGCGGACCCCACCAAATTACAAAATTTGTTTGCCTTGTTTTTGACAATGATGGTAGTTTTATTGTGCAGGGTGGCCTTAAGCGAATCATTTGATTTAGATGATACAGTGTTAATGTATCATCTAAATTTTGCTTAGTATTTACTAAATGCTTAGTAAGTACCGCATTCTTATAACAACTAAAGGTAATATCGTTACTTGATTGTGGTATAAAATGTTTCCGTGTCACTGGAGATTACGTACTATAGACAAATAGAGCATGAGAACATGCAATATGCAGTTTTAAATAATTTATGTTTTACAATGGAAAAACAAGCAAATGCCAAGCTGCACCTTCATTTAATTATAAAACTAAAACTCTTAGTTTTAGTTTGATTTCACAGCACAGACCCAAGCTTGATTGTTCTCTGACCTCGACCATCTAGAAATAAAAATAATAAATAGAATCTGTCTAACAAGACAAAGAAGGCAAAAATATCTCAAAAAGAAACACGCCATGCTCCAATCTGAAGCAGCAATTTCTAAGGCTTTGGTCCTCCAGCAAACCATAGAGAAAGACCCAAAACGTGATAAAAACATGGAGAACTGGTGAAGCTTTCATACCAAAACTAAATGTTGAGTCTCGGATGACGTCTGAATCTGCAGGCCATGGTTCATGACTCAACAGTGAGCAAAAATGATTCAGAAAGGACAGAAATGGCCTCCATGAGAGAGTTCTGTTGCCAGAACCGCTGATGACAAAAAGAGAACACAAAGGACCGTTTTACGTTGACCAAAAACCATCTGGATGATCCCCAAGACTTTCACAGAGACCTTCAGAGGACGAGACAAAAGCTGAACATGTTTTATTCTCTCATTTCTGTGGTGGTTTCTGTCTGTCTACGGATTTAATAAAAGGAATAGAAATATTTATTATTGCCCCACAGTGGGGAAATTTAGGTGTACTGGCAACACATTAAATTTAAATTAAAGCAGATTCCAACTAAACTAAAAAAAATTTAATAAAATAAAAACAGGAAAACAACAATAATAGAGAGATTTACAACATAAGTGACTTTATTATTCAGTCACCCTCTTAAGAAAATGCTGAGTCAGTCCTGGTTCTGTGATTTTCAGAATTCCCATAGCAACAAATGTCTCATTGCTTTCTTATATTTCGGATTCTTAAATTACTGAACGGTTTCTTGTTTCTTGTATTAATTGTTTCCTTCAGAATTATTTCTAAAGCATAAGAAAAGGCAAACAGGAAGGTGATTAAAATTGAACTTTCAAAGCAAAACTCACAGATTTTCACAATAAGAGTCCATTTACTGGACTCTTATTGTGTCCAATAAGACACTACTGGCTTTGTTTATTGCAAAAGTTAGGTCAGAGTTGAATGTAACTTCCTTGCTACCCATCTCAATATGAGTATATTTGGTTTATATGAATAATTTAAAGAGAATATACCAAAGATTAATTTTGATGTTATAAATGAAGCATGTGGTTGTATTCCATATGAATTATGATCCTGCTAATATTGCATGTCAGCAGTTTTTTGCCATCGTAGTTTTGCGCAGATTAGCCTTGTGATGTTTGTGACTTCATATTTTGTGGACTTTAAAGGACAGTGAGGTAGATAAGAAAGATTTTTACCCCTGAACAGTTTCTGAGACAAAACGCCCAAACTCAGCCCCGCTGCATGTGTGGGTCTCTGCATATGCTGAGCCAAGTTTTGCTTTGCTTTAATTGCCTCTGAGTAATTTTCCTCCATCTGGCTGCCAATCTTTGGTCCAGATCTCCTCCTACGGGACAGATTTTCTGTGAAAACTGTAATCTGTCAACAAGGCGCTCACACATGAGGACTAGTCCACTTCTCCCAGACCCGGGCCAACCAGTCTGATGGTCCATTAGTCCGCCAGTCCACCGATCCATCGGTCCACTGATCCACCTCTCTGCTGGTCTGCCTGTCCACCACGCTGCCAATCGGTGGCCGTGTTTCTTTCTTCTTACAGCTGCATGCTTGTGTTGTTCTCCCAGCATCCATCTGCCAACCATTCTGCCTTTGAGCAATTGGCGGCGGTGCTTCTGGTCCTCATTTATCTGCCTTTATCGAATCCACTTTCTCCAGAGCTGGATTTACGGGCGGCCTGGGTCCTGCCTGCGTGTGTGTGTGTGTGTGTGTAACACAGAGGCTGTCTGGCTGCTTCTCTTTGTTTATTGGTATTTGTTAGCAGCCAGGTTCATTTGCATTCAGTTTCTATTTTTAGTTTTTAAAAAACACCAGAACAATATCTATCACATTAACTTTGTTTAAAAAATCAGCAGTTTTACTGCAGCTGAGCAGCTTGTTGCGGTTTTATCTGTGCAATAGTTTGACGTGACTTACCAGCGTGTTTGTCTCTGCAGCAGCCTGCGTTGGTCAGTTGAGATGAAGCAGCTGTGATGCTCAGACTTGCCAGGGTTGATGTCGTGCAGCGGCTTCAGTTCCCCGTCAGTGGGAGGAATAGATCATTCTGCTTCTGCTTCTGACGCAGAGGAGGACATGCTTTTGTTTCTGCACAACCTGCGTATCTCTCTCACAGGTGGCTTTGATTCTTCACATTTTTCTGAAGCTGCATTGAATCAGGCTATAAAAGCCCTAATTTATTTCATATGAACCAGGCTGTTTTCTCTGCCAGGCAGAGCTTTTGTTGCCTGCAGTGATTGGAAAAAAACGGTTTCAGGGATGGAACCAGTAAGAGCCTGATCATGAAATCAAGTTAAATAAATAAAAACATATTCAAATTAATACTTAACTGCGCCACAACATTAATAAATGTTTCATTAAGTGTTTTAGTAATTTATTTGTTAGACATTTTTTAAAATATGTCATTAAAATGGACATGCAAAAAACACATTGATTTTGATTAATTACATGGATCTCAATGCATTAAAATAAACACAAAGTCAACAAAAATATTACATTTGTATCATTCAGTTTGTAACTACGGTAACACAAAAGTCAAACTATGAAGATTATTGTTTGCACTTTTACAAAGTAAACTTATCAGTTCCTTTACTTTCAAAAGTTAAACAATGTAAAATAATTTAATTTATCTATCATAAGGCTGTGAAATCAAATTCAATAGCATCTCATTCTCAATAAACAAATATTAAAATTCTTAATCAATGGTTTGTGTTAAAACTCAATCACATCTGGAGGCCCTGAATGTCTGGGAGCCACAAGCAGCTAATTAATTCACTTAAAACATTACTCGACATATTAACATGAAAAACTCATATGAATTGTTAAGCACAGTGGTGGAGGGTGATGATCTGGGCTTGTTTGCAGCTCTTGCAAGTCTTTCAACGATGACCTCGAACAGAGGACACCTGACCAACAGCTGGAGGCTCAAACTGGGTCAATAACAGAACTATAAAACTAAAGTCAATGTGTCACAAAGACCTCATCTTCAGATCTGTAGAATTTAAAATGTAAAAGGTTTCTGTAAATGAACAACATGTTCATTAAGATGTCATAAAGTGACCCTAAAGCCTTAATACTCTGACCAAACTCAGAGTGTTGTCTCTTTTTTCTTCTGCTCTCGTTACCATGGTAATTACTATCACAGGTATCATAGCTAGTTAGTTGGGCTTGAATGAAATGTCGTTTAAGGAAGTTCACTCAGTGGTAATCCCCAATGCAGGGAGTTTGTTGTAACACCTAATGAGGATTATCTAACTGTCAAAGCATCAGATTTCATTTCCTGTAAATTGATCCTGAAACCAGAAGAGTCTGGAGCGTCTCTGCAGACGGGTGAAGCTGCAGCGCCTGTGGGAAGCTGGATGAGCCTCTGCAGCTACCGTGCAGCAGCTCGGTTCATCTGAAGGCCCTCAGGTTGAATTAAGCTCTGTGTGCTGTGAGGCACAAGCTATGGGCAGGAAATCCAGGAACGACGGGATTTCAGTGGGATTTTAGGCGTGTGTGAAGGTCACCTGTCACAGTCTGGGTGGTTTAGGCATCAAACTTCTCCACAAATACTTTTCCCCTGTCAAACTTATATTAAGTGTTCCTCTATGGCTGATAGAATCTGCTTTAATTCAATTTCAATTCATTTATATGACACAATTCACAACAAAGTGAACATAAAACACTTTACAGCCATTTTAACTTTCATCTCAACCCTTTACTCAAGCATTTTAGGATCACAAAACAACTTTTAAGAACAATGTGATCGTAAAGAGTTAGTTCATCCTTGAATAACAAACACATGGACTATTTTTCCTGCATTGTTCCAAAACAAGACATTTGTAATTTTGACAATGTTGTGCAGGTTGAAGGAGGATGTCATAGAAACTTGATTAATGTGGGATTCAGAGGACACATGTTTTGGGTTTCAAAAACTCAGCTCATGATTGGACTTTTCTGACTGACGGATCCCTCAACGTTTCACCCAAACACCAAATTACAAACTGAAAACTGATGTTTATGAAACAAAAACTTCTTCTTTTAGTCAGCATTGGTTTTCATTCCCCATCATGCAGTCAGTGATAAAGTCATACTTTCCAAATCTTTTATTAATTCTGTCGGATGCGTCTTAGTGGGTGATAATAAAACTGGGTCTGAGTTGCTGATTCACTCTCAGCCAAAGGCTGTAAATTCATCCTGTGACCCAACTGTTGGATTCTCTGTTTGACATCCATCGCTTTTATGTTGTCACTTTTGCTGTGCTAACACATTCATCCACTGTTTCTCAGAGAAAGTCAGAGCAGATGGTTGTCAGATAAAACCATCGTGAGAGAAATCCAGGATCTATGCAGTAAACATGCGGCTCGCGTTGAGAAGTTACCGAAAGCCATGGATTCAGTGGAGCTCCAGGATATTTCCTCATGTCGCTGTAATCTCTGCACAGACAGAAGCACTGTGGTGTGCATATAATTCAGCTCCCTCCTCAGACAGAATCAGCCATCATGTCAGACTGCATGGCAGAAATTGGGAGAATGCATCACACATTGGGCTGCAGCCAGACGCTGCAGAACCAAACTAATGGATCCTCATGTCGTCCTCCAGGACTGATGGCTGCGGCTTCCAGCTCCACCCAGAGGCTCTGATGACAACCCGTCATGTAAACATGTTTCTGGTTCAATGATGCAATCCAGCTGACTGACTGACTGACTGATCTAAATGAAGATCTTTTTTGCTTCTTTTGCTTTTTAATGATATCAGGGAATTAAGAAATGGAACTGATTAAAATGTAGGTTTAATTGTGCAAATTGTAAATTGTTGGCATATGTTTTGCATATTCAACTTTAAATCACATTAATACTTTAATACAATGTTATTTTATCATGAAACAGAACAGATACTAATCGCTGAGCGCCTCGAACAGCTGAATTATTTCATGTTCCTGCTGGAATTATTCATAAGTTGTGACAGCTCATATTATAAACTAAATATTTGCTCGTTGGATGGACTACGCAACTAATTCAACACCTAAAACTATGAATTTCTATGAGTTTGTGACATTTTTTACAATCTTTCTGCTTTATGTTGAATATTTGATCCTTTTCTTCATAAGCAGTTGCTCATCTAATGGTGTTTATTTTACTGTTTGACAGCAGATTGTGTCATCGCTTCACTTTGCCAATGTTGCTGGTGCATCAGCCCAATGACACCAGAGAGAACTGTCTGTTTCCAAACGCTTTGGCAAAATGGCAGCATCATGACATGACCCCGCCCCCCCGCTCCTGGGTCTGCACGGGTCAGACGAGACCAGGACTGATGTTAGGATGGAGCATTAAAAAAAGTCTGGATGGATGAACATTAGATGTGTAACTGGGTGTCGATTTGGTAGCTGCCAACCTGGTTATGATTTTATCCTTGATTAAAATCATTTTGCCTCTAAATCTGCCATTAAAAAGTCTCAGCTACTATGTTTTGTGAATACTGCAGGGTGTATTCAGTCTGAGTGTTTTTACATCTCTGTTACTTCAGCTTCATGTTCTCTGCAGTGTTTTTCAGAATCTGGTTTCATAATAAAAAGATGTTTCCAAGTGGGTGAAACCTCCATCTGTTCTCTAAAGCACTTTCTCACGCTGGAGTTTGGAAAACCAAAATGCAGTTTCATGCAGTTTTTACCGTCATCAAACTTCTGGGCTTGAAGTAATGAGCTACAGTGCCTTGAAAAAGTTTGCACACCTCTTGAACTATTTTACCTTTTTTACATGGCAACACAGGAATGCCAGAAGGAAACATGATCAATAACTGTTTACAAATAAAAACCTCATTAAATGGCAAGAATTTGTTCTCAACTCCTTTCACTTTGATAGCCTCCAATAAAAAAACAGTCAGAATAACCTACTAGGTTATTTACCCAGTAGGCAAATAAGAGTAATGTAAAACCAGGAAGATGTCACCACCCTGAACGTCTTACAGTAAAACAGATGCTGAAGTTCAGCAGGAACAAGACGGTTGGTCAGAGTTGGATCAAATCCTGGTACAAACCTGAAGGCTGCAGATGACGTGAAGCTGGGATGGCGGTTCAATGACCCTAATACAGTGTCAGAATGGCTTAGTCAAAGTCAAGACCTAAATCCAGCTGAAGATCTGTTGCAAGACTTGATAATTCATGTTTACAGAGGCTCTCCATTCAAACTAAAGGAGCTTAAGCCTTTTTACACAAAAGGCTGAACAAAACTTTCAGCTTGTTTGCGTGAAAGGAGACATACCCCAAAAGATTTGTAACTGTAATTGATGGGACATTTCAAGTTGAAACGGGGCAGACTGGGAAAACATCAAGGGATCTGGACGGTTTTCCAAGCCACTGTACTTCTAAAAGCACTTTAGAAATGAGGAGTAATTATTGTTTGGTGTAAATCAAAATGATGTTGTAAAATGTTGGTGTCGGTGTGTTTGTGCCTCAGGTTGGTGGTTCGTCAGCACGTCGGAGCAGCAGGGCTGGGTCCCAGCCACATACCTGGACTCCCAGAATGGAACCAGAGACGATTCGGATCTGGCCACCTCCAGGACCGGAGAAGGTTTGTTCACAGAAACATTATTACAGTCATAAAACACAAAAACACATAAAAGTCAGTGTGGCAGACTCGCTGTGGGAGAAATGTCTGCAGGGCAGAGGCAGATATTTCTCAATCGTGATGTTTTTGCCGTGTTTGTTTTCCACATATAAATCTCAGCCTGAAAACAGTCTTTAAAGTTAATCTTAAACACACCTCCAGTCACACATTCGGAGCCTTTGAGGCCACAGTCGCAGCATTATGGTGAAACGGTACCAGACAGCTGCCAAAGTGGGCTGCAGTACTTTGGCACCACAGAAAATTCCTTCCTGTTCCCCCAGGATCCTGCAGCTCTCTGCAGGAACCTCGTTGTGTTGTGACCCTTTTCTCCCAAATGTTTAGTCTGAATGCTGGGATGAAGTATTTCATCACTGTGTCACAACACCCCCCAGTTGGGACTTTCAGAGAGAGGGAACTTTACTGAGATGTGTAACATGCAAACACACAAATATGCAAACATGTCTGCTGCTCAGAAATCTTAAACTGTATTCAGTGTATTTTATTTTTCTGCCTTTGGATGATCTAACACACCTTTTCTCTCTCACTACATGCTTCAGAAGATTGTGCAAAACCTCACTTACATTAGCTCTTCTCTTCTTCTCTTTGAATCCCAACTCAATATTCACTACAGTGAAATTTGGATTTGGAGTAGTGGGACACTTTTGAAATAACTCTGTCTTTGAGGAAGCTTTAGTCAGGTAAATTTGATGCTTGTTTGTCTTCAGCTGTGTTTTCTTAGAGAATAGTTGTGTTGCTGTCAGAGACTAACAGCCACTGGGAGGAAGGATCTCCTATAATGCTCCTTTGTGCATTTAGGATGCAGCAATCTGTCACTTTTCTTGAGTGTAGAAAGGTTTTTAACTTCAGAAAAACCTTTCAGTTTAATGAATTGTCAGTTGTTGGTTGGTGTTTTTTGAGCTTTTTATTTAAATGTATTTATAGCTGTACGTTGGATCCAAGTTCCAGTAATAATCTGATTGACAGAAACGATGAAAATGGAAGTTGAAAGTTGATGCAAAGCCTCATCAAAGCTACTGCTATCAGATCCTAGAATGACGTTGAGCTGAATCGATACTCTGCTCCATCTTATCCCGGCAGTGCCTCCATTCATGCTGCTCCTCTGTTTGCGCACATCGTCACTGATCTTCCTCCCTCACATTACAGTTGCCCCTTACATCTTATTATGTCCATGTGGTCCGCAAGCTAATTCTGCTGACGGCCCGGCTCACTGGAGAGAAACCGACAGGCACAGCTCCACTAAAATTACCTCGAAATAACATTTCCTCTCTGTGCCTGAGCTGATATTTCAATTAAGAGGTCAACAGGAGCAAGGTGGAGCTCAGCAGGACTGCTGATGAGTCAGAGAGGGACCAGAAGAGAGAGGAGATGACAAGCAGCAGAGACAGACAAAAGGAGAAGAGGGATACTGAGAAAGAGGAACATTTGGGAGATAAAACAGGGTAGAAGATAAGACGCTGAGAGACAAAGAAGGAATTAGATTTCCACGGCACAAAGACAGATAAAAGACGAGTTTTCTCTGCCTGCTCTTCTTTTTACTGATGTTTGCTCTCCGTATGCCCTCAGATTAATCACTTTATAACTTCTGATGGATCATACAGGCTCTGAACTAATGGATTGTGAGAAAGTTCAAGAGTTCATGGCTCAGTTAGTTAGAAATGCCACTTAATTAATTGTCATGAGATGAGTTGATTCACATCTCTTGACAATGTGTCTGAATTGAAATGTGGATGGATCAGTAAATCTGGAGCATCAAATTTTAGCTCTGCTACTTATTTCCCCTTCAAGCTGCATTGCTGCAGAAAACAAACTCCCGATGTGGTTTTGTCTCTTAGTTCATCCAGCCACCTCTCAGGAACAAAAGGCTTATTTGAAGTCTGAGAAAGAGTTTGGACTGGTTTGAGTATGTCTCATCTAGAGCCTGTGAACTCCAGGGTTTCGCCTTATTGGTAGAGCATCAGGTCAATGATGTACCAAGTCACCTCTCTTGGTAAATTGACCTCAGAGCCAGATTGGAAGCAAGTCCAGTACATTTCTCTTATGTTCGTTATTGCCAATGATCATGGTGAGATGTTCAAAACTAAATAATTAACAGCGATGGGCACAAATCCGCTGGCCTGCTAATGAGACATGTTTTGTCTTGCGTTTTAGGGCTTTTGCTAACTTTGAAAACATTTAGTGCGCTTTGCTTCCCCTAAATAAACTTTACCAGATAAATTATAAAGCGTTAATTTATTTTGCTATTTTGTAAAGCTTTGTCATCTTTGTTGAAGTTTTGGTTATGGACTTTTCAAGTAGTTAAACGTTTGTGTTCATGCTCTTATATTGAAGGTTTCTGAAGCTGTTTACGCAGCAGTTCCAATTCCTGTCATGTTCTCTGACTTGATGTAGCACTTCAGCATTAGTGAAATTAATGTTAATGAATAGTGCTGTAATGTTAGCTGTACCCACCACTGGAAACCCAAACTGCATAAAAATGCCTCTGAAAATCATGGAATAACTAACGGTTTGTTAAAGTTCCTCCTAGATGAAGAAAGAAATGTCTGCCCAGTAATCCTTCATTTTTATGCTTAAATCTATTTTTTCAGTTTCTAACAAAGCTTTCTTTCTTCACTTTGCCAAACCAGGCTTCTTACACTAACCAATTATTTACTTTGCTCCTTTTATTTTCTTGTCTTTCGGTTGCTGCTGCTGCTGCTCATCATCAGTTACTAAGAGAAGAAAGGCTCACCTGAAGAGGCTGGACCGCCGCTGGACCCTGGGTGGTATAGTTAACCGCCAGCAGAGCAGAGGTGAACGAACAGACACAATACTCACATAAAAACCTGCATCAGACTTCTGTGTCACATGGAGGCAACAGTGTCCTGCATGTTCAGCATGTTGAATTTGCATAAAATGTGTAAAAGTGTTTCCTAAAGAAAACAGTGAAATTTTCTGCACCTCCTTCACTTCATAAATATTGTTTAAAATCTTTAAACATTTAATTGAATATTTAGCTTTCCCAGACTGAGTTTGTGTTTTGGTACCTTTGAAAGCTTTCACATTTTGGCATTTAAAGTTTTATATATTTTTAGGTTGTGCACATTGTCGTTATTATTCAGAGTGAAGCAGGTGATGTCATAAAGTTTTGATTTTGACACTGTAAAATGTTCAGAAACTTTTGAATTTCAACAAACGTCACACACTTCCTCTACTTTAAACATTATGATCTGTGAATTTTTCAAATTTCCACCCAGTAAGTTTCAAAATCTTTGAAGTCTTTAAATTTCTACAAAAACCTCCTAGAGTCCAGATTGTGTGCACCCAAACCTAAGAATTTCCTTCTGGCAGAATAACGAGCCAGGTGAGTTTTCACACCTGATATTTTGGTCCGTTTGATTAGGAACTAAAACCGCAGCATTTGTCATATTTTCATTTGGTGCAGTTTGCTTTCACACTGCAATGTCAAACCAACCAAACCCTTTGTGCAACCTTTTCACCTCCTCACCTGTGGTGGCGCTGCACCACTGAAGGAAATTAACAAAAACCTAGAAGAAAACACTGAACACAAATATTAAAGAAATGCAAATTTCTTTAATATTTTAGCGGTGGTAAGATTTTCCTTTTATCTTTTGCAAAAAAACGCTCGTGTGGAAGAAGACCATGGAGAATGTTGTTTTCCAACAACAGAGAAAATGTTTTTCCTCAAAGTTTCAAAGTTCACTTCAACCGAGCTGAGACGGCAGTATCTAAGTGGATCACAGTTCGCTGTTTTGATCCGCTTCAGCATTTGATTACGCAATCACACGCCAAAAGAACCGGCAAATGAACTAGAATTTGATTAAAGCAGAATAAACAGGACTGGAATGAATGCACCGTTTGAGTGGTTTAATCAAAGTCCAGACATAGAGCCAACTGAGAACCTATGGTGAGACTATATGTTCTCACTATAGTTTAGAGATGCTACCCATCCAATCTGACTAAACCTGAGCTGATTTCTCTGTCTACACCATCTCAGATACAGTTTGTAATCAGCATCACAGTAAAAAGTCAAACCAAAAGCAAAAGCAGAGCATTAGGAGAATAGAAAGCTCACACTGGCCAAGGGAAATTTGCTCTTGCTCCATTAAAACTGGCTTAGACCTCCCTGGGGAGCCGGTTCTGGCAACGATGGAGCCAGTCATGCCCCAAACCTGCAGTGAAAGGGACTTCGGCAAAGTGTTGACTCAGCAGGGCAGAATATGAATGCATACAGATAGTTTTCAAATTTTCATTTGTAAACTTGGTAATTTTGTATTGTGACAAAATGTAGGAATATTTAGACAGTTTGAATCCTGTTGTTAGGCAGTCTGCATGATCAGAGTCTTTTTCTGAGACGTTATGATAACATTATCCTTTTCAACAAACCGTTCTATGCAGACCGCTTCTTACTCATCTAGCTTTGAAGTGTTTGCAACACGTTGGTTGCAGTTTCCACGCAGTCAGAAATCAGGCCTGCAGTGTTGCTGCAGCTCCTCCTTTAGTCCTCATCCTGCCACAGAGTTTAGGGTTAAAGTAAATAATCTCATTTGCATCCTCATCTCTCGGCCAACAACAACTTGCTCCGGAATCGTGCCAGCAGCTGCTTAATGGGTGGCCAGAGTTCAGCACAGTCAGAAAAATCTCAAATCTTTCTCCATCACACATGAAATGCTTCTCAGCTCAAAGTAAAGCTTTTCTCCCTGAATCCTTACAGATCCTTGCAGATTAAACTATTGGTTTTGTGGGTAATTTTGAACATTACCCACAAAACCTGCTGATTTTATAAAGAGATGTATAATTCATTAATACATATCAGAAAAGCTTAAATTTAGTCTGTTTCTGTGTGGTAGATTGCTAAGTTGCTGTCAGACTTAATAGCAATAATCAATATTTTCAGTCAGGAGTTGTCATGACCTTCTGAAGGTCTCATAAAACCTTATTTTAGATCTGCACAACATCTAATCATTCCCTGCGTCTTTCTGATCTGATCCACCTCAGCAGTTCTTCAGGTTGGTGTGCAGGACTCTTACCTCACCAGATGTGTCTCCCAGAACTCCGAGGCTTGGCCCAGGAATGAGCTTATGGAAAAGTGCTAAAGTGGGCCACAGCCCAATCAGGAGACTGGTTTTAATCACACCAACCTCAGCCTCCGTAGAGCCTCTGAAATGAGTCACCAGGCTAGCTGTCGCCACCAGAGAATGAGGCCATTAAACCTTTTGGAGACCTAAACTCGACTGGGTACCAGTTCAGCTAACGCTTCACTGCTGCTCAAACTCATCTTGCCGGACTTTCGGTTATTTGAACCTGCTGAATGGTTGAACCTTTTTATGGCATATAAGACTTTTCATCTCTGCTTCATTGGAGGCTTTGGGTCTGCAAAAACAATCAGCTCCTTTATAAAAGGTTTAGGAAAAGCATAAACACCAGGAATGGATTAGAAGGAGGAATGATTTGCTTTGGACATCCATAGACCTGGACCAAAGAAGAGTGAAGAAATGATTTGATTTGGTAGGATCTGACATGCTTAGAACAATATTTAGCGATAGTAGTTTATGGGCTGAATTTGTAAAGCATTTTCTCATCATACCAATCACTCCAAATGCTGTACGCTAGAGCCAGATTCACCCAGCCGAACATTGGGTGCCATGATGGCCGGTGGAAGTGAGCGATGGGACAATGTACTGCGAACGTTTTCCAAGTTGTTTTTGTGAATATAGCCATGGCGTCTTCTTGTTCAAGTCAAGCTAAGGTGTCTGTGGACACAAGACACAGTTACGACTCATAGACAACAGTGTGTGCATACTTTGGAAAAAGCTAGAACAGAAACCCATCCATATCTTCCTCCTCCTGCTGAGTTAATTTAATCATTTCAACAACTTTGCCTGAATTCACACATGATTTATAGCTACACAACAATTTATACCTTAATTATAATTTATAATTAATTTATAAATTAACCTAATCTAATAAAACTATTTCATAAAGAGTGTTTCCCCTTACACCAGAGCAGACCTAAAGGCGTGCAAAAGTTTAGACGCTCACCATGATGATTCTGATACATCAGACTCATGATGCCCTCAGGTTATTCTTCTAGATCAACATTTTTGCAAAAACACAACTCTTCCTATATTCACCACAGGTCTGCATCTGGACCAAATCACATCCAAATCTGTCAGTTACATGATGGAGTGAATTGAATACAATGACCTGAATATTGCTGATAATTTACCTCTATAAAAGCCGCCCTGGGTGGTTGTCCATGTCGCCCATATCAAAAACCATCACTCATTAAAACACTTGTCCAAAAGTTAAAAAGTAAGAGCAAAAGTCCTTGCAGCTGCACAGCATCCAAAACCAAAAGAAATTATTGTCTAAACATGCAGCAACCCGGCCAAAAGAAATATAAAAAGAAGTTTATAAATTGAACCCGTGGAGGGATTTCCTTCCCTTACAGCAGGGGTGTCAAACTCAATTTCACCAAGGGCCACTTCAGCATAACGGGCCACATTGACGGTATAAATCAGGAGTGCCCAAGTGCAGTCCTCCAGACTGCAACTTTTAGGTGCATCCCTGCTAAAACACATCCCAGACTAAAGGTTGACTTCCCTCATCAGCAGCAACTCAGTTCTGTAGAGGCCTAGTGATGAGTCAATGATCCAGGAACGCATCTAAAGTTGCAGAGTGGAAAACTAGACTTGGGCACCCCGAGCATAAATGTATGAAAATACAATGTTAAAAATAAATTAAACAACACCTCATATTGTCAAATAACTCATTTTATGTATTCAAGTTTTAAATATTACATTTGAGTTTACATGGATGTAAAGTTACTGCTCAGTTTAAAAATTACAATACTTAAATCAGTGTTTAAAGGTAAGCAAGCAAAAAATAAAAACAAGTTTTGATATCAACTCTCAACTTCATTCACAAAACTTTTTTTGTTATTACACAACCAACATGTATTTTCACATAAGAACAAAACAATTAGGTGATGTTGCCTGTCCTCTTCACCCTGACACCAACTCACACACATCCTCATTCATCGGTCCTGTTCTGTAAATAAACACAAAACACAAGCAAAATCAATAAACTATATGTATATTCTAGTATACTTAGTCTTGGTTTCACATTCATTCTATTTTAATTCAGTCAGTTCGTGCTTACCGATGTTTTATGGCCGGATGTCTGGCACCGTTTTCCTTTGGTCAGTTCGTCCATGTCCGGTTTTAGTTCTTCTGCTGTGGCAATCCGCAAAACGGCGTGCAGGTTTTCGTCAGTAATGCGTGATCTGTGTTTGGTCTTGTTTAAATTTATTATTGAAAACATCTGTTCGCACAGAAAGGTGCTTCCAAACATGGACAAAACACGAGCTGCATGGAGTCGGAGCTGTCGCATCAAATCAGGGGGCAGTAGACGGTAAAGGTCCTCGATTGAAACATCACGGATCTTCGCTCTCAGGCCGCTGTGGCTTTGAAGCTCAATAGCTCCACCTGAAGGCGGTGGGGCGCACTGCAGACATAGGCGGTGAAAGGATTGGTAAAGATGTCAAACTCAAGAGTGCTGCGATTTAAAGTCAGAAAAGCGCCGATCAAATTCGTTTATTAACAGTTAGTTTGGTAGTTAACCGAGCACATGAAAAAGCACCGGGAGGCCGAGATGATCTGACAAGCAGGAAAGTGAAGGAGATTGTTTTGTACCACCTGGCGCTTCCATAGGTCGAGTTTACGCTGAAAGCTGTGATCATGTCGGACATCTGGGTGATGATTTGTTTACGTCCTTGTAGTTTCTGATTTAGCTGAGCAAGATGCTCGGTGACGTCACATAACATTGTAAAGTCACACAGCCATTTCGGATCGCACAGTTCAGACAAGGGTTTCCTTTGTTCTTCTTGAAGGCTACATTTGGCGAACTTAGCTCCGTGTTTGGTTTCAAAATGCCGACGGATATTGTTTTCTTTCACGACGGACACGGTCCCAGAACACAAAAGACACACTGGTTTTTCACCTTGAAGTACAAACAGGTATTCGTTTTCCCATCGTTCATGAAACAGTCTTCCTTGTAAATCGATTTTTCTTTTCTTAGACATTTTGATGTTAGCTTGTCGATGTCTCAGTTTTATTCGCTGGGAAAATTATGAGCTTGAGGTGACTCTGCTGCACTCTAGTGGAGAGAAGCCGTAATGTTGGCTGGTAATGATCGGAATGCATTATGGGAGATGTAGTTTGTAGTCAATTCGTGCTCAAAACCTATTTTAAGTCAATCATGGGCCTATAAAACGGTGGTGGTGGGGGGGAGGGCCACATAAAATGACGTGGCGGGCCACATGTGGCCCGCGGGCCTTGAGTTTAACACATGTGCCTTACAGGGTCTTTGAGGAGTTGCAGAGTGTGAGAGAGGAGTAATGGTCAAATAAGGACCAGTCAAGGCAAATTTTAGCTCAAATATCATTTCTTCTGTGAGAGAAATCACAAATTGAAGAGGAATAACCACCTCTCCAGAGATGAAGGCTTCACCAAGGTCCAAGGTCTTGCAGCTTACATCAGCTGCAAGAAATGAGAAATTTACTCAGAGTAAGGAGCTTTCAATAAGGGTCCCATTTACCACTTCTCATCCAAAAAGAAACCTCTTGCTCTTGTTTTGACTCTTCACCCTTCTTCTTCAATAGAGGAGAAATATTTGACGATCCAGCCGTACACCAGCCAAGGCACGGATGAAGTGAGCTTTGAGAAAGGGGTCACCGTGGAGGTAATCCAGAAGAACCTGGAGGGCTGGTGGTACATCAGGTTAGTCAACCAGAATTGTGCCGTTGACTTTACAACAATCCCTCATACCACGCATGCATGTAGCAACAGTGGAGAGGAAAAGCTCCACTTGAACAGAAAGGAAGCTCCAGCAGAACCAGAACTGGGCTCAGGATGTCAGGACTGTCTGCCACGACTGACTGGGAAGCATTGTGCTTGGTTTAATCTGGGAGGGATGCATGTAGAGATCAGACAGAGAGAAAATGATCAAGACAAGACAGTAAAAGATTCTTCTTTGTCTGTTTCAACAAAAGATATTTAGGAAAGGAGGGGTGGGCCCCGGCATCCTACTTGAAGAAACTAAAAGACGACTTCTCGCCTCGTAAGAAGACCCTAACGGGCCCCGTGGAGATCATCGGAAACATCATGGAGATCAGCAACCTGCTGCAGAAGAAGTCGGTCAGTGAGAAGGACATCCAGACAGACGGAGAGGGAAACATCACGCCGGAGCGCCACATCACCAAGAGCGAGATCAGCCTGCCCATGCCCTATAACTCAGAAATTAATGCCGAGACGGGCAGGAGGCTGAGCGCCGGCCGTGACACCAACAGCCCCTGCCTGGGGATAGCTGCCAGTTCTGCCCTGAGTGAGAAAGTCAGAGGGGAGCCCGGGTCTCCAGCTGTGGCACGAGTGGCTCCACACAGAGTGGAAATTGGTGAGGATATGTCCTGAACTTTGAAGCTTATTTAACTTTTTACACCACAGACAAAAGCAGTAAATCACCTGCTGCAAAACGATGAAGCAGTTTGTGTATGAGAAGGTAAAAAATGTCTTTGTTTGTTTGTAGGCTTTGAAGCTGTAGGTAAGTCTGATTGGTGGTGTGCGGTGATGATTATGAAATAAATTATATCTTCTATGCTAACCTGCTTTCTATGATGGAGTATTAGGGGGAAAAAAAATTAAAATGATGGAAATAAGGTAATAAAATCCCAAGAATCATATTACAAATTTATTCTGGTAATATTATGACTGCACTGTTGTATGAGTTTATTCTTCTGTTAATATGACTTTATTCTAGTAATTGTTTTTCTCAATATGGCCCTAATGCTCCATTGTTGCTTATAGATCTAACAGGAGGATTTTCAGACTTTTTGTGGATTTTGTTTTCTCTCAAAAACTAAAAATTACGTGAAGTTTCTGTTTCCCAGAGTTTATTGCAGCTCTGTTACTCTGACCAGACTGAGGAGATTTATTGTGTTTTTCAGGGTCTCCAAATCTGAGGCAGAAACCTCCCCCAAGAAGAGAAGCCAACTTGGTGAGACAAATCACAAACTCCCTGCTAACTAAAAAAATACAAACATTATGAGTCGTAATTTTCCCCTTAACTGTAAAACATATTGATTTCATACGTGTTACATTATTTATAATGAATGGTTGCATGAATCCATCTTCTTTCCTTCCTTTTTAGGGTCTCCAGTTACCAAAGCCACCAGAGCCCCCTGCTGTGGAAGCAGAGTATTACACCATAGCAGATTTCCAGTCCTCCATCTCCGATGGCATCAGTTTCCGTGGAGGACAAAAGGCTGATGTAAGAGGACAGATGCAGAGTGGTGCTGCAGAGATGAGAGAGGGCTGATCGCATATGTATGTCAGCGGAGTGCGACCTTGAGACGCGTTTTAATGAGATCATGTGGAGCATTTCCTGTGCAGAGATTTGGGGGGAAAAATAAAGACTGTGGGAGATCCCTTAGGGGGGCTTCATCAGGAACTTGTGATTATAAACAAGACATTAAACATCACGGGAGCCATTTGTGGAAGAAATTTATTAGCATTTAACAGCATATTAGTGTCTCACATTAACCGTTTTTTATTATTCGACCAATCAGTATTTTGATTAATACATTTTCTAAATGCTTTTTCCTCCAAAATGTCCTCTCTTAAAAAAAATAAATAAAAAATTAAGGCCCCTTGATTTGAATTTAGAAATAAAATGCTTGAGTTTTTAAAATGTCAAATATTATAAGCTAAATAAACTAAATAAACTAAAATTAGCTCATTGTTTTCTATCGCAATGTAGTAAATTCCAACAAATTTGCAGTTTGGTATTCACAGGCTTTTCTTTGGAACAAAACTCCAAATTATTTGTGAAAAGTGTGCCTATTCACAGATGTTTTCCTAGAGCATATCTAAAATATTCTAAAGAAAATGCAGCTTAGGAAACTGAAATACACAATGTTATTTCACATACTATTGGAAAGAAGCCAATGCAGGAGCATCTTTATGTTATTTTTGGAGCTGATTGGTTGATTTGGGAGAAGGAAGAGCTGGATGTTAGTGTCTTTAAGATTGTTTCCACTGTGTGTATCAATGCAAAATAAAGCTAGGTTTATAGTTGACACATTAAACTTGGGCGAGGGGGTGCACACTTTTTGTGCCGTCCCTACATGTTGATCTCTCGAACTGTCGCACCGGCTGATTGAATACCTCCAAAGTTTTGTAACTTGCATGAGGTGTCGATGTTTACAAACCTAAAAACTCTTTAGTTTAATCCAAGGCAAAATTAATTGCATGTGACTTTGACTGCACTAACATGGGTTTGTTTGTTTGTTGTGTAGGTGATAGAGAAGAACCCAGGAGGTTGGTGGTACGTGCAGATTGGGGAGATGGAAGGCTGGGCCCCCTGCTCTTACATCGACAAGCGCAAGAAGCCCAACCTCAGCAGACGGAGCAGCACTCTCACCCGCCCCAAAGTCCCTCCACCGGCTCCCCCGATCAAAAAGCAAGACTCAGAGGAGGCCCCCCAGCCTCTGAACCCTTCCTCCAAAGCCACGGAGCAACCCAGCAGGCCAGTGTATGAGGAACCGGAGTATGATATTCCCGCAATCGGATGCGAGGGCGAATCCGACAGTGAATTTCTGAAGAACGAGCGCTGCCAAGAGGTGAAGACCAGCAATGTTATCTCTGAAAAGTATCACAACTCCCCTCCATCAAGTAAAGCCTCACCTCCAGTCTGCAAAGCTTCCCCAGTTTTCGCTCATCGAAGAACCTCATTCAGATCTGTGGAAGAGGTCAGTAGGGAGGAGTGTATCTATGAGAATGATGGCTTCAGACTGAGCAGTGGCCTTGAAGGAACCAGAGTTAAAGGTTCCAGTGAACCCAGCTCTCCAAGGAGCTACCATTCCTCAACAGTCCCAAGGAAACCTTCTGGATCTTCCCCTCTAGCTGGTCTAACCAGGAAAACAATAACGCCAGAGATGAGCAGAAGAAGCCAGACACTTGGCAGACATGTAGACATGAGGTCTCAGGACAGCAGCCCTCACTCTTCATCAGACGAACTAGTCAGAGGTCCAAAGAAAATTCCTGCCCTTAAGCGCGATATCGAACTAGGAATCGGTCAGAGCCCTTCCACCAGACCCAAGCCGTCTGTCAGACCTAAACCCCTCCTGACCAAATCAGAACCCCAGAGCCCTGAGAGAATGGACATCAGCTCTCTGCGACGGCAGCTGAGGCCTGCCAGTCAGTATCGGCATACCCTCAAACCGACTCGCGGAGATGACTCGGAGACAGCTTCTGTTATCTCCTCAGAGGGTTCCATGTGTTCACGCAGTACGTCCGATCTGTCTTCTGTATACTCTAAGGGGAGCCGAGGGGACTCAGATGTGGAAGGCCCTACCTTGTACCGCTCTGTGGATGTCTATAAGAAGGTCCAGGACTCTGAAATCAGCTTTCCGGCAGGAGTGGAAGTTGAGGTTTTAGAGAAGCAGGAGAGCGGTTGGTGGTACGTCCGCTGGGGCTCAGAGGAGGGCTGGGCTCCCTCTTATTACCTTGAACCGGTCAAGAAGGTGGGTGAGCCAAGTGTTTTGGAGTCAAATGTACAAAGAAATAGTGGAAAAAGTCTAACAGCCTGGAGAAGAATGAGAAGCATGTTTTAGACCTGAATAACATCAACATTCAGGGTCTAAACCAGCAGCACCAAGGATTGAGAGGAAATTCTCCTCCGATTCCTTCCAAGCCCCCCGGAGGCTTCTCCAAACCCTCCGGACTGGTTAACGGAGGTGTACGGATGAGAAATGGTGTACGGCAGGTGGCGGTCAGGCCTCAGTCTGTTTTTGTGACCACATCACAGACCTCTAAGGATTCCCACTACATGACTGGTTCCTTACGGAGAAACGAGTCCCTCGGCAGGAGTGACCACTACAGCTCTGGTTCTGCCACACTCGGAGTTCGCAGAAATGCCTCCTTCAGTACTGTACGACCCCACGTTGTCGTCGAAAGCCAGACGAGGCCAGTTGAGCGCTCCGGTCTGGGATGCTCAGGAACCGCCTTCAGCACCTCCAATGTCCCTGATGCCTTGAGCAGAGTGAGCCAGCGCAACGGGATCCCAGTGTCCACAGTGCGTCCCAAGCCCATCGAGAAGAGCCAGCTCATCCACAATAACCTCGGCAGGGATGTGTACGTGTCCATCGCAGACTACCGTGGCGACGAGGAGACAATGGGTTTCACTGAAGGAACATGTCTAGAGGTTCTGGAGAGAAACCCCAACGGATGGTGGTATTGCCAGGTGCAGGACAGCCTGCTTCCCCGCAAGGGCTGGGTCCCATCTAATTACCTGGAGCGGAAAAAATGAATCCCAGTTCCCCTATATGATGTCTCCATAGAGCTGTGGGCCGTGAGTCCCTAAGAATGTTACCCCCAACCTCCCTTAAGCAATATGTCCTTGATAATGTACACTTAAGAAAAGATGGAGGAAATAGGAAGGAACACAATACATTTTTCAGAGAACGGGAGAAAAAAACAGAACACCTCTGAAGCAGGAAGGCAGAGGAAAACATTGACGTATTAAGGGAGAGGTTTCGATTCTGCAGAAGCCAAGCAGGATACTGGCTTTGCTGATTATGATGGCCAATAAGTGCCTTTTGTGTTTGATCACCTGATGGCAGAACTTTGAATCAACCAAATCTTTCTTCAAGAGTGCCATAGTCCTGCGAACACCACCAAGAGTTTTACTATTTCTGCTTCAGCGATCCAAGCATCCTGATTCCAGTTCCTGATCAAACAGATCGAAGAAGACGACTATGAAATCTCTCTTTTTTTTAATGTTTCATTGTCACATTTTGATGCAAGTCTTCCTCTGAGAATTATTTCTGCCGTCTTGGAACATCTGTTTGAAGTTCAAACTAACTCTGAACAAACAAGTTGGCCTAAACTGGTGCTTACATTCCTCAAAGATGTGATGATATTCAAACGTGTATTTAGTGACATATGCGGAAAAACTGGGAAGTTGGAGATTTAGTTTTTTAACGTATGCCTTTTAGACCAAAATTTCAGACAAAACGATTAACTTACAAAGATTTTAGCTCCAGAAAAAAACTGTTCCTGTTCCTATATGTGTTTTGTTTCATGTATGTAATATGAAACTGCTGTCACTGCAACATGTGAAATAAATCCCAGGGACACACTCAAAATGTGATCACACCAAATAGAAACAGCTTTTATTGGCAAAATGAAGATTTTCTACTTTACCTGTTATTTATGGAAAAAATGAACAGGCTTTTAATTAAAAATATTTTAAACTTTTTCTCTTCCTGGAAGAACTTGACTTGTTTTGACAAAATTAATGGAATTAAAGAGCATTACTAATATGTAAAAAAAAAAAAAAAGAAATATTAGTAATGCTGTTCAATAGAGGTTTAATAACTAATTTTGATGTTTTGAATCATTTTTTATTCAACAAACATCCTGATATCTTGCAAATAAACCTGTGCAATTATGGACAAAAGTATCAATAATTCCCCATAATACATCACATTCAGAGTTATAGCTGAACTTTCAGACTCGTAATCAACGGATGTTCAAGACAGCTGAAATACATTTTCTGACACACTTTAGGCTTTATGTGTATTTTATTTTATTTTATTATGTTTCTGCTGGACAGTATCATAATCTCTAACAGAGTACATAAACTGCTCAGAGTCTATTTTAACGAAACCATAAAGTTTTTTTCTTTGCTCTGTGATTGCACAACGGCAATAATGAGGAACGAAGTGGTTCTGTTTTGGGAAATTAGTGCACTTTAGAACTTGTTTTGTGGTGCATTAATGTAAAGATGCAGTAAATACTCAGCATGATGCGAAAGTCAGCTGTTTTGGTACAATTGGAGAAACAGAGGCCTCGTGTGGAGGTTGAGAGGTACTACAAGATTTTCTACGTCAGTGCAAGAATAAAACTGCGCTGCTGGTCAGTGAGTATCTCAGAAATTTTACTTTATTTTTAAATCATAGTGCAGCTAAATTTACTGAATTGATTTGTTACTATTTAATTTTGTATCAAACAATAATTTATTTTTGCATTTCTTTATGCTGTGGGCTGCAACTTTAACAAAGCATGAGCACTTCCTTCATCTTTATTGGTCTTTACATAATGCCTGATTTAAAAGCATATTTATTATGAGGTTTTTATGATTTAACAATCAGCATTTTCACCCTTTCTAAGGATCTATTCATCAAATAATTATCTGGGTCTGCCTCAATCAGAGCTCAAGTATCTTGGAGATTGTTCATGAGTGATGGAGAGGGAAGTGAGAGCTCTGCTCCAGGCTGCTGAGCTGAAGCAGAGCTCTCTGCTGGGAGGTGAAGATCTTGATTTTGTTCACCTTCCACCCTTCATTAGTTATGGATCATAACTGAAAAGAACAAGACACTAGCATTTCCTCCAGTAGGGGATTTTCAGGGTACGGCACATCGTGTCCCATTACAACCACAAACCTCAGTTTCTTTATTGGTTTTTTATGTTGTAGACAGTTTGGTGAATAAATGTAAAGTGGAAGGAAGTAGAGGGCAGGAACATCATGTGTAGAGGCCATGAGTCCTTGACGCCGAATTGTGTGGAATCGGCTCCTCGTTGCTATATGTCATCCCCCTCCATGTCCAGTTTTTCCTCCCCAGCTACAAAAGATAAAGATCATCTAACGCCACAAAATTAGAAAACCAAATTTTACTGCACTTACAATAAGTTTTAAAATCAGCCGGGTTGGAAGGAGAGCATCTTTGATCATTTTTCATGTCTTGTCACAGATTTGCTGATGGATTTAGGTCTGGACTTTGACTAGGCCATTTTAACACCTGGACATGCTTTGATCTGAATGATCCCACTGTGGCTCTAACATTAGGGTGGTTGTATTGCTGCCCCCGCCCCAGTGTGAAATCTTACAACCATCCAGCTACATGACAATCGGGATGATGTACTTTAATCTTCTGCCACACAAAGTTTGGCGGTTTTGTTCGCAGGTTAGGAAGTTGGACATCGTCCAAGAAACTTCTTCCATTTTCTTCCATTTCCATTAAGGTTTGTGGCTGTAGTGTGACAGAATGCAGATGAAATGTTGCTGTTACCTCTGTGACCCAAACCCAGATGAATTCAGCTGCCTTAAAGGATAACAAGTGTTGATGTTTCATCACTGCACCCAGAGTGAGGATGCTGATTGGTCCCTTTATGACAACGGCATTATGTAAATGTGTTGAATCACTTCGGCTCATGTTATGACTGCATACTGCTTTGTTTGATTGCTCTGAACCTTTGTTCAAGGGAATCTTTCTGTACCAAATCTACATTTGCCTGTGCAGCATTTAACTATGCTTTAATTTTTTTTTTTTTCTGTTTTATTTGTCAAAAGTTGAAATGTACCCGTGAGGATATGTGCAATAGACAGAAACGGCGCCGCAGATGTAAAAAAAAAGAAAAAGGAAAAAAAAGTCTGCTGGGGATGAACGTTCTGGATCAAACCGAGGCCCTGAAACACATCGGACCAAAGCGGGAGCATCTCCACTGAAACCCGCTCCAGAGCCACATCACATCCATCTGGCAGCGGAGAGCTGTCTTCAGGGGCCTCAGCGGCCCCGCTTTGAGCTGTCACGTTCGTGCCTGACTGGAGTTTTGAGATTTTTGTGTGTTGTTGTTTTTCCTCGCCGTCGGGAGCGCGTCCTCCCTCTCAACCCACAGGAGTGTCTCTGCTGACGTTCCCCCCCTCCCTCGCTGTCAGACCCAGTCAGACCTCCTCGCCGCCGTTCGCCACGGTGAAGGTGACATTTACCTTTACCGTGGTGATGGCGCGCTCGCTGACGTCAGCCAGAGAGTCTCGGCAGTAAACAAGAGACCTGAGAGACGAATCCTCCTCCAGGCCATTTCCGCTCCATCCATCATCTTCCAGGATGTTCACCAAACAGAAAAATCAGTTGTTTTTCTGAGCGCAGAGCCCCAGCAGGCCGCACTGACGTGCTACAGGTCAGCGCATACAGCTCTCCGTCTCGTTAGGGGCTAGAAAGCCTTCAGTTTGAATACTTTAAGTCAAATTTAAGGAATAAATCTTCTGCTGAGAGTTAAATGAAAAGCTTGAAACCATTCTCAGAGCTCTGGAGCGAATGTTGAAGATGTCTAACACAGTTTAAAAAACCTGGAAAAAAACAACTAAATCAGGTATAATTTCTGTTTTTGTCTGTCTAAAGATTAAATCTGGTAAAAGTTTTAACATGCTGGGGAAATAAAAGATAATTTTAGATCAATTCCTGCTAATTTGCAGTGAAAAGCTGCAGTTTCATTATAAAAGTTCAGAAATGTTAAAATAATATATTCTTTCTGGGATTAACCATGTTTATGCAGAATGAGGCAACTGAAAAAGGGAAATTCTTGCTTTTTTCTCAGCAGATTAAAGTCAAAACTCTGATTTGGGAATTACATCGCACTCAGCTGAACAATGTTTCGGTTGCATTTTGTTGTTATTTGGAAGTCAAAATTTCTGATTTCCAATTTGGAAAAATCAACTTAAAAATCCCTGAAGACTTGAATAGTTAGAATTTGACACTTTCTCCTTTTCCTTCGAAAAGCAGATTTGGGAATCACTTCACTCTTAGCTTAACTGGGTTTTAGCTGAAAGGTGGAGAAACTGGGGGATTTTTATTCTGTTTAGTTTCTCTTCTGTTGGTTTGCTTCCCAGTAAATCAACCAGTCTTTCCAGTGTCTGTTCTGGAAAATGTTCCTTAGTGTCTGAATACGTAAGCTGCACATAAGTAAACAGTTTATTAGATTTTCTTTTTCCAGAAACCATTTACATATTCCAGCGGAATTACAGCTTTCATCTGAAACACTGTTGACACGTCAGGATTATTCCCAGATCCGACCGGATCCTGGATGTCCTGAGTACAAAATGCACCATTGTTTTCAGGAAGATCCACGGATAATAAATAAGTTAGACTGAAATATCGACACAGATCTGCATCATGTTGCGTTGGTTTTATGAACCACATTCTGAATATTTGGAAAAATTTAATGTTTGCTGTTTTTTTAGCAAATTGTTACATTTCCATTTTATACTCTCTAAAACTTCAAAAATCCCATTTTCTGCAGCTCTTCTGTGATTCCCTCTTTGACATTCTTTCAGTCTGAAGTGGGATTAATGGAGGACTGGG
Organism: Poeciliopsis retropinna; assembly: GCA_010277075.1. Classification (NCBI taxonomy): domain Eukaryota; kingdom Metazoa; phylum Chordata; class Actinopteri; order Cyprinodontiformes; family Poeciliidae; genus Poeciliopsis; species Poeciliopsis retropinna. The sequence goes on along the minus strand of VMRM01000039.1, from coordinate 1,569,052 downwards.
AATCATTTTAAACTGCTCATCTAACTCTCAGCATCATTCCAGAACAGACTTTTTACCCGAGTGTCTCTCAGCAGCAGCGACCTTTTTAAACAAAATTTACACAGAAAAGTTTGTGGATCTGATGAGGATCTGTTGGTTTCCATCCACCTGCAGCTCTGCTTTCCAGATCCTTCCGGACGTCCCAACAGTCCGTTATGATTCATTTAAAAACAGCTTGATGAAACGTCACACTAAGTTTCCTCTTCCTCTTGAAATGTCCTGGTTGTCTCAGAACGTTGATAGGATGTGTGTTTCAGAGCAGGTGTGTTCAGGTGAAGGAGGATGCAGGGAGATGGGAGGTGAAAGCATGTTGGTCAGTATTTGAATCAGATTTAATTTCAGATTCTGCATCTCCCTGAAATGTTTAGGAAGATTTTGTGAAACAATAGGTGTGAGCCGGTCTCTTTCTTCACTTTGCTCCTTTCTTGTTTTTTTCAGAGGAAAACTGAAGGTGTTGAAGTGGATGTGGAACGTTTCTTTGCATGTAATGAAGCCAAGTTTGTATAAGGAGGGAGTGTTGGTGGTGAGAGGAGCAGGTTTGGTTGGAGAGGTTTAGGAAGTGAAGGTTAAGGATGATTCTGCAGGTTTTTAATTTACTTTCTGGTTTAGTTTAAGAGGTCGAGAAGAAGGAGGAAGAGGAACAGGCTGTGTTGAGGAATGAAGCTTGCTGCTGTGGCTGTTTTCATCTGAGTCGTCGGTTTAATTAGGACAACGGTTCGTCTTCAGTAAAGTTAAGTGTGAGCGTATCCCAGATGTCCTGGCCATTCAGAGAACAGAGTTCATCTCCTCCCTGCTGTGGAACGCAGTGCCAAAAAATCCCACCGGAAGGTTCCTGCAGATCAGAAATCCTGCTCTGTAAATCCCAACAGAGAACCAGTTTACCAGCCATGCTAACGAACAACTGCAGGCCTTCAGTTGGACCAAATGAGGTGCTACTCTTCCATGTTTCCTCTGTTTTCTTTCTCTGCATTGGGTTAAAGCCTCGCCGACTCCTTGTTTTCAGAAGACATGCCATGAGGACTGGAAGTCCGGATGTTTCCCGATCTGAGACCTTCCCTTTTGAAAACAGGGCCGTTTCTTATCTCCAGCTTCATTTTGATGAGTCTCGATGTCTTTCTCTTGTTTTGTATCTTCTACATGTTTACATTGTATCTGCCCAAAAGATAAACAATATTAAATGTATTATCTTTGCTGTTTTCACTCGTCTCCTGCTCATTTGCACTCTTTACTATTCATTAGATCCAGATGTGTTGGAGGAATGATGCATCCAAACAGTGCAGGACAGTGCAGACCCAACATAAGGACTCAGTGCAAGGATGAGACAGAAGCTGAGATAAATGAGCAGCGAAGGTCCAGAGAAAACCTGTTAAACTACTGATTAAGACTCTCTAAAAATGAGCTTTAATCCATGTCTAAAGTTATTCCAGCTAATTTTCTTAACCCAAGAGAGACGTTGATGTGAAGAAGGCAGACTGAACGAATTGAATTCCAGGTGCAAAAGAAAATGTTTAACAGTCCACAGTGTTTGATAGCAAATTCAAATGATTCATCCAAGCAGGGATCTGCAACCTACAGCTTCTGAGCCACATGGATAACTTTGACAAAAACCAGAAGAAAAAGAAATGAGTTGTTTTCATGCTATGATGCTCAACATTTCCTCACAGAATTCCTAAAAGAGTAAGCAATTTTATATATAAAGTTATTTTTTGTTTTGACAATAGGTTGAAAACTGCTTTTAAAAAAATGATTTTTTTCTTAAAATTAATATCCCACTGAAGAAAATATATTAAACCAAAAACAAAAAAAAGGTTAACAAATATCTTAGTTACTATTATGAAAAAAATAAGGCATATTGTTTTGAAGATTCATGCTGATTTTGTGGCTTTGCCTATTTTTAGTTCATCGTGCTAAAAAGCAGAAGTGACTGAGCTGCAAAGGCTGTTGGCCCCTGATCCAAACTGATAGGGTGAAGTACCTGGACATTTCCACTTGGGGGAGCTCTTTCTCCAGCCTGTAAATGACGGCGGTTTCCATGTGAATAAAGCTGCCAGCTTCCGGGTCAATTTCTGGAATGAAATTCTTTTGTAAGCGGCTCTTTTCGTCTTTTATTGTAAAAAGCTCATCATGTTGGTTGTTAACACTGAGAGATGATGATCTGAGACGTTAATACTCAGATGAACAACAGTCAGTGCGCTCTCGCTTTCTTTCCTTCTAACTCATCTTCTTCATGATCCTCAGTCAGTTCCTTCGTGTGGAGGCCATCTGAATCAGGTTCAGGTAGGAGGTCAAAAACTTCAGAACGCCTTCAGCTGAGCTTTCACGACCCTCTGACCCCTGGGCTGGGGTCAAAGGTCAGAGACAAACAGGAATACAATGAAAACATTTGGCCAGTGGCAGAACGACTTACAAAAAGTTAGTCGTGCTAACCCTAACGCATAATCATAAACGTTAGCTATGCTAACGCTAATGCGCTGACATGGAATTTAGCGGAAGCTAATGTTAAAGAGCTTCTTCAATTTAAATATCTGCTGTTGAAAGACTGAAATCCAATTTAACGTACCTTGTTTCATGAAGCTCTTAGTTTCTGTATGTTTAAATCTTGTTCTCCGCTGTCCATGTTTGTTTCTCGTTTGAAATAGTTAATTTAAAAAGAGATACAGAGTCTTCACCCCCTTCAAAATAAAGGCATAAATATATACCTCTATGTTGAACTTTATTCAACTGAAAGTTTAGAAAACAGTCAAGTAACTCAGTTTTAAAATGTATCTGGAAATATTAATTTAGGAGAAGCTAAGTGCGCTAAGCTAGCTATAGGCTAAAGCGCTAAATGAAAAAAAAATGTGTTATTTCATTCACTTCCCCTCTATCATCACCAAACTACAAGCACAGAATGAAAGGGAAATTGATGGATGTTACTTTCTACTGACAGCATTTTAATAATGAGTCAAAAACGTTCGGCTCAAACACATCTGGAAAGTTTATTAACCACAATCATCCAACTCACACTGCTGCTTTAAATGAAAAAGAAACAAAATACAGATTTCTGTCACCAAACAGAGGATATACATCGTTTTTCCAGCTTTCTGCAGGAACGCCAGCAGCGTTCCACTCTGAAATATGTTTGGTCCCAATGTTCACTCTGGGTGAACAAAAGGGTTTCATCTCAGGCGTGACGGCAAGATTTAAAGAAAGTGTAAATGTGCAGCTGTGTGAGTAAGCCGAGCTCCAAAAACATCAAATAGATGCAGGGAAAAAAAAGCAAACACATGAACCAAAGCAGTCCACACGTCAGTGATGGACAAATAAATATTACATTACAGGTTCATAACATTCAAGGAGCGTCTTGAGTTCTGTGCATGAAGGATAAGAAAAATAGCATCACATTGAAAGTATAAAATCATTTACAGGTCAATGTCTGACAGACAGACTGCAGGTTGGGGATTTATTCCAAAAAATCAACAAACCGAGGGCAGCTTTTTGATTTTATCTGCACAGACTAAGGAGAGAGCAACACTGGCCTAAACACTTACAAGATTACAATCTGTAGCCTCATAAAGTGACATTTCCATTACTATACACTGATATAATAAGTGCTATAAACACAGAGGCGGGGAGTGAGGGTCCCTAATGCGGCTAAATAAACACCATAAATTACAGCAAACACCTGAAATCAGGTTTTGATTGTACTGCAAACGTCTCTCCACAGCATCAGGTACAAACAAACATTTCTGATCTCAAGGTTTCAATAAAGAAGAAAACAAGGAGAAATCTTAGGAGCAAATGTAAAAATAAAAAACACAAAAAGTTGGTTCTTTTTCCTCAGTTTAAGTGAATACATTTCTTTAAACTTATAAATTAACATTCAAATGTTGGGTTAACATTAAAACAGTAGCGAATTCAAACCAGAGCGACGGAGGAGAAACGTCCCGGCAAAACCAAACCAAAACATGGCCGCCCTGGGCAGGTCTACGTTCAGAGCACCGCCCTTCCTCCACCTTTAATGCTAAAACTTCTTATCGTCTGGTCCCAGATGACCTTTGACCTCTACCACATTACGGTTGTCTGGAGGAGAAAAGGGGAACCAAGATTTAAAAGCTGTGATCAGAGATGATCCAGCAGCTGGCAGAACCACTTTGACGTTAACTTCTGCACATCTCTCCTAAGGCCTCACTACAGCACTGCACCAGGTTGAGGTCTGTACTTTGACTAGGTCATTGTAAAACCTTGATTCTTCAGCCGTTCTATCCCAGTTTGGGTGGAGTTTCAACCTCAGTTTGAGTCCAGAACACTTAAATGCAGAGGAGTTCATGACATCTCTGCTTTGGTCTCATCCGTCCAGAGGACTTCGTTCCAGACGCCTTTCCTTCAGCTGCTCCAGCCATGACGTACTTAGGGTTTTTTAATTGTCCTCTTATGAAGCTGCTGACTGAGGCCTGTAGAGTCTGAGACAGCGCCCTTCGATGTTTTGTCATTTCTTTGACCTTTGGACTGTCTCGGGGTCGATACCAGGTCGTCCACTCCTGGGAAGATTGCCCTGAATGTTGTCCACTTGAAAATTGTTTCTCTCTGTAGAATGAAACGGTTTGCAGATAATCTCACATTCGTACTAAACTCACCATCTGATTTTCAGAGCTGACGTCTTTCCATCCTTTGTTCTAAAAATCTCTAAAAACTCCAGAGCAACAAAAGTTCCAATTTTTTTGGAAAAGTTCGTGACTGCATCTGATCAACAGCTTTCCTTCTTTCCATTTTGGTGGGAGGTTGTTTTTGTGCAGATTTAAGACTTTCTACAGAATGGATGATCATTTGTTTCCTGAGCTGGTAAACCTTGGTATTATTACTACATTTTCTTTTTACAATAAATATAAATTATATACTGAAAAAAATTAGGGGTATAAATCATTGAAATATTTAAAGAAATAATCAATTTGAACTTTTCTTTTGTCCTTCCACTAAACTTTCAGTAAAGGATCTCTGCTGCTGATGAAACTTCTGTCACAAAGTGTATCTTACATCTAAAATATTCAATAAGGAAAATGGGTTTCTACAAAAATAGTTAGATTTCGTGTGCTTTTTGTTTCTCCTCTGAGTGAACAGCTGTGGCCGTCGGAGCCACGCAGCAGCATCGTTTGGTTCTCCATCGGGGGTTTTTGGAACACAGAACAGGTTCTGTGCGTTAAGGCAGGAGGCTGATGGCAACAATCCTTTAACTCTTGGGATGGGGAGGATTCTTTATATTCAACACTCACAGTGTGTCAGGCAGAACTTTGTAGGTAGAATTTGGATAAAAGTGTATTCAGAAATGGCAGCTGGTCCTGAGGAGTAACCAAATGACTTTGTGTTTTCTGTAAGAAATCAGAGCTGCAGAGTTTGCAGGTTTGAGATTGTTTCAGCAGATGAGTCTCAATAAATGCTGATTTCAGTGCAACACACCACACTGCAGAACAAGCAGCTAGCTAGCACGACAATAGAGCTACGATTTGAAATAAAACTATCATCAAGGTACGTTAGGTTATACGAGTACAAGAGAGGTTACAGTCCTACTGGAGACTCAGCACCGCTGGGCGTCTCTAACACCAAATATCATGATAAAGCAGCCGAGCTGCGCCCAGTAGCGCACAGACACAAGTTGTGACGTACTGAGGATGACGTGCAGCAGGCGCGCTTCACCAAGCAGAGCGTCAGTCAAACATGGAGGAGCCATCAACACATTCTGCCCCAAACCGACTCTGTAGCTTCAGCACAAACAGGCCCAAATCACAACTAAAGAGTTCAGCTTGTTCCTCACTGAAAGATTTCTCCAATCCCAGAGGAGGAAAACAAAGTTCCTGAACGTCACCGACAGTTGGTCAGACTGAGGCGCTCTTTACGTGCTGCGATACGTCTTGATGATGTCTTTGATCTGTCTCCTGCAGATGGGACAGCAGGCGTTGGACATCTTCTTCAGCTTGAGGCCGCAGCCGTAGCAGAGACACATGTGTCCGCAGGTGTAGATGACCGAGTCCACGGCGTTCTCGTAGCAGATGGAGCACTCGTCGGCCCACGGCCCCCGGCCCGACGGGAACGTGGGAGACTTGGGGAGGCTGACCGGGGAGCTGGGCGTCGTTCCTGCAGCGACAGCACAAAGGAAGAAACATCGTCATGAAATATCGTCATATGTTGTTGATATGTGGTTTTCTATTAAAATGACTGCGATTAATTAATTAGACTCTGTAATTAACTTGATTAAAATGTTGAGTGACATCAATGGAAAATCATGTGTGAAAATTTCATTCAACTTCACAAACATGAAAAAACTTGTTGATAAATTCTCCATAAAAAAATACTAATGATTTGATTTTTGCTTCATCGTGTATTAATGTTTAAAGGGGTGTAAACACAGCAGATTTTCTTTTCTTTTCTCCCAGTCCTGTTTTCTTTTGCTTTGGGTTCTGTTGGGACATCTAGTGGTTACTGGAAGGAACAACAAAAATAGCATGAAAGTGAAAATCAGACACTCAATGGAATGAGATGTGGATCTGTCAGTGAATAAGCTTCATGTGACTAATGGCGCAGATCAAACATTTTCCTGAGACCCTCAGAAACTGCAGTCGAATCAAATCTCTTCACATTTCCATGTTCTCCTCTGGGGCAGCAGATTTCCCGGCTGTGGAAAAGCAGAGCAGCGACCCGTCTGGGCCAACCTACCTCCCGCTGAGCTGCAGTAGGCGGCCGAACACAAGCCTCCGTTCAGGACCGGGTCAGAGATGCCGCTCCCCAGGGCGCTGGGCGTGTGGGGGGAGGACGAGGGCGAGCTGGGGTTGGACGTGGCCCGTGGGTCCCCGACTTGAGTGGAGCCTAGCCGGGTGAAACAGAGCGCATGAATTCCTTTAGATGGAGGAAATCTGTCTTTGATTGGTTGTGCCGGCTGGAAACCAAGACCGTTTTCACCAGGACAGTAAAGAACAGTTCTGGAGGAGGACAGGTAGTCTGGGTTCAAATCTTGTAAAAAAAAATATTAAAGGTGTGTTTGACCTTTAATGAGTAAATACTAACAAAATACAGAAACAATAAATAGAGCTGAATGTTGGATTCAGGTCCTGCCTCTGTAAAACAACCTGACAGCAACACGCTGACAGTTTGAGGTGGCGACACTTTGGTCCTACAGCCCTTCCCAGATTGATGCACACCAACAGTTGCTTCTTTGGCTTCCATTTGTAAAGTTACACAGTCAAAAATGAACAACAATAATTTGGGTTATTTAGCTTGTCATAAAAAATAGGGATTCATTTTTTAGTCATATTGTCAACATGTTCAAAATTAAATATTTAATTGGCAAACTACATATCTCACTTCAAACTGAATATTTAGTTAGCAAGTTAAATATTGAGCTTGCTAACTAAATATTTAGTTTAGGCCTAGATATGTAGTTTATAAGCTAAATATTTTGCTTTAATTTTTTCTCATTTAATTTGAAAATAGGAGTTTTATAAAAGAATGTACAACATGGTAAAAATATGACTATAACCACATTTATTATCTTATGACAGGCTAAATAACTCAAATTATTGCTGTTAACTTTTGCCTGTATAACTCTACAAACGCTCCTCATGCTTCTCCACGTTTGTCGCCGGTATCTTTCCACCTCTGCATTATTATACATGAACATTGCACAGCACCAAACTCAGCTTCTGTGAACAATTAATTCATCTTAATTCCTTTGGACAATAATTCAATATTTTAGCACAACTTTTCTAATCAGCTGATGTATTATTTTTCCACATCCAAGGTGCAGTTGCTGTTGCTTTGCAGCAGCAAGGCTCCTTGGTCCTTCTGCATGAAGTTTTTATGCAGCTGCTGCTTTTGCTTCACCTTTCTTGTACAGCAGCATGGATCCTGAACAAAAGCAGTATTTACATTTTCCCAGCAGTCGAAGCGTTGCAGCCATGAAAGCAGAAAGAAAAGAAATTCCAACACATTTATCATTGGAAAGAGGAACAGGAGCAGTCAGGAGTCGTCCAGCCTCCACGCCCACTGTATTTTACACAGTGGAGACAAATGGGAATTCCAAAAACACATGCTGGAATGCCAGTCATGTTTGGAAAGCCGGGATGCAGCGGAATGAGCAGGATGACAACTAGGATGCAAAAACCGAAACATTGCTGCTCTAAAACAAACCGGTAAAAGTTGTTTACCGGTTGTTGTCACCAGTGAGTGTTTGCAATCTGATCCCAGAGTGATTGTTTACCTTTGTTCACATTCACTGTTTTCATATTTCACCAAAACAATAAGAATAAAAAACAATTACAGATGTTTGCTGTTTTTATTTATTTACATTTTTAATTTTACACAAACATTTTCTCATTTTTAATGGGTTATTTCCACTTGTGTCATTTATTGAAGTATTTTTTCCTCATTTATTTGCTTGCACAGTTTTCTCCATTGTGTTTCTGTTTGAAGATGCCCGTTTCCTGCCTGTGATGAAAAATTTGTCAATCAGCTTGTCCATGCAAGACGAAGACACTTTATTTTTACTTAAAACAGAAACCAGGAGGTATTAAAAGGATTCACCGACTTGGTGAATCCTGTTAGAGTTAGATCCTACAGAAGGACTTATTAAACTTCTGCTGCTTCGCTAGTTTGGCTGGAATTAACCTGAGGCAACAGGTCAAAGTGCATTCTGAGAAGTCTTCGGTTTGCTTCTTTTCCAGCTCTTAATGTTCCCTCAGTAGCTGTAAACGTCTCCTAATATCGCTCTTCTTCAGCAGACGTGTTAAAAACTAACATTAGCGTCAGCCAGAGGGGGCGTTATTTGTTAAATGGCCGTTTGGACTTTTATTTTTCTCCAACTCGTCTAATAAACAAACAAAGAATTTAATTTAAACAATAAACTACTCCAGATAGCGCCACAAATCACTTATCTCTCTCTGCTCTGATATTTACGCCGACTTCCAATCACAGCAAGGCTGGAAAACAGAATCTGCTTCATGCATTTAAATGCAAATCAGATGATGCACAGAGCGAGCATCTAATCATCCACAAAGCGTTCCCATCAAACACTTTGCTGCTTCGCCACATAAGTACAGATTACTTTAATTGCCCTCCCTGAAGCTCCCTGTCAAAAAACTCAGATTAACATTGGAAATCAGCTGCTGTGAGCATTTTAGGTACTTAACCAGAGACTGCTCTGTTTTTGTTGGACTTGCTGCTGATGCATGTTTGAAGGTGTGCTGGTTCCTCTGGCCCGGTCACATAAAAACATCAGATCCAAACTCAGTAATCTGCAGATGGCTCAATCCGAACAGAGCCATCACACACACACACACATGCATACGATGGAGTTAATGTCCCCTTGGAGCCAGGTCAGTATTTCTGTCCCTGCAGCTTGTGGATCTAAATCAGGATCTGTTTGATGTGGCGTGATGCGACGGGGCTCGGGTTGAGACATGGCATCTCTTTAGTTTGCATGCCAGTGGGGGGTGTGGGTGTGTGTGTGGTGTGTGTGTGTGTGTGTGTGTGTGTGGGGTGGGAGATCAGCCTGGTCCTCCCAAAACCTCTGGTGCCAACTGCAGTGTATACGAGTGTTACTGTGCTGCAGTTTGGAGTGTTTTACAAGACATGCCGGGGAGGAACTCTGTGAGGAGGAGCAGCTTCCCCGCCTCCTCTATAAACACACGGAGGCACCTGAACGCCTCATGGAGGGATAATAAAATTTAGCCTTGGTAAAACGACGTTTCAGACCAACGCTGACCTTTAAAAGCCTCCAGAGGTTAAGATTTTCTCACTGCTACACTTCAGCTCTATTTCCAGAGGGGGGCAGTCTTGTTTGATACTCCAGTAACCATGGCAACTTTGGAATCAGACGATGGATAGGATGAGATGGAGAAAACCTGTGGTGAATCGCAGCATCAGATTTTTCTTTAACATAAAGTTAGAAACATTTTTTTGTCCATGTCAGTGACTCCAAACCTGCTGGAGCTTTAAAGAACGATTATGAAGAAAATATTTACATTTCATGAAACATCGAGCATGTACGTCGATTTGATGCATTTCCGTTTCATACAGTGCATATGTGTAAGGTGATAAGCCACAGTGTTTAACAGGGAAACTTATGTTTATTTATAAAATCAACTGAAAATCTGGAGAAAAAAAGCCTAACGCATAATTACAACCGGAGTTAGGCAGAGAGTTTGCTCGGTGACCATCAGCTGGAGCTTCTTCCTCACTGCAGACAGAGAGTCTGCATAGTTTAGCATGATATTTCATTTTTCATATACTGGCCTGGTTACCCCTAAACATTCTGTGGGTGCCGTTGATCTTGGTTAGATCTGTAGACTGCATTACAATGGTCCGGACGATCCAAAACACAGAACCCAAAGCTTAGATGTTTTGCCAAAACATCAAAAGGCCCAATGATCTGCTTCATCTTCACAATAATAGTCTCTAGTGTAAAGATAAATATTTTCGTTTAGAAAAAAACTGACAGACATCGAGATTTTAACTCGAGCTTTTTAGTAAACTGTGGAATTTTAAAGTATTTAGATATCTTTCTGTTCATTCTACCATGTTTTAAGGGAAGTTCTTTAGCGTGACATTTACTACAGTTATAATGAAACTATAACTGAACTTTTAGAAATGGACTTGTGTCAGTGTTGAACAACATAGAAGGACGAGGATGGAGATGTGAAAACTGTCCAGCTGTTTCACAGAGAACTGCCTTCCAGCTGTAGAGCTGAGAACATTTCACCAACACGGTGCGACTGCGTCACCTTACATCAGATGACTGGCGCTCGCTCGACCTGCTGCATGTCCCTCTGTTTGCCTCTTCCTGTTAATCCCCACCGGGGGGCAAGCGGGAGGACGCCGCCCCAGAAGGGCAGCTGACGCAGGATCGGCCCTGATCCCGTCTGGATTACAGCGACGGCTACGAACAGCTGTGAGAGGCCGGGCGAGGCCACATCCCGGCTGCCGGGTCCACCCAGCAGGGATGGACCCGGCAACCGTCCGACTATAACAGCACGGCTAAAAAGAGGAATGTTCTGCTTAGAAATGGAGTAAATAAACCAAAACAGGAAGGAGAGAACTGAAAGAAGTCCTTTAAATAGTTTTTGTTGGTGTGAAACTCGATGGCCCTTCCTAGAAGAAACAACTCTTCATGTAAAAACAGAAACTCTCGTTATGAGGAACCCATAAAGCCCGTTTGGGACAGAGGAGAGGAAAACTGCTCAGTAGTTGGAAGGTTAAGGTCATGAATAACCTCAGGGCATAAAATGCTAATGTTCTCCCTCTGCCTGTGCAGAAGATGCTATCGTTAGAGACAAAGAGGCCGCGCTGCTGGGAGGAGACGGTCATTCATCCCTGTACTGTTTTCTCCACGTCAATGTGAAGCCAAGACCAGATCAGGTTAGAAATCAGGGCCAGAAATGCAAACAAAACAAGAAATATCGTTTATAAAAACCAGAAATTTTCAGTCCTTGCTGTTTTTAAGCTTCCAATGTATAAGAAGAAATAAAAGACTAAAACTTTAATTCAGCTCCTGTTTGTCGTGACCTGTACGGCGTGCAGACATTAATAAAAATGAGCAAACGATGTGGAATAAGACGGGAAGAGCAGCTGGGATCAGAGCGGAACGGCAGCTGCAGCGAGCGAGCCGCTTCACTTCAGCACCAGCGTGTTGACATTTTAATAGGATCCATAATACCAGCGAAGTGGGTCAGTGGCTGAGCGTTGAGTTTCAGCGCCAGCGGAGCCGAGTCCGCTCAGCACCTGAAGGTTCTGCCCTGCTTTCTGCTCGTTTTGGTCCAGTCCTGCTCAGAAGAGATTTCTGGAGATCAGAAATAATTTGAAACCTGCGGGCGACGCGTCTCTGTAAACTGATTCTGTCACGTTACGCTCGTCAGGCTAAACCGCCTGCGGACGGCGTGTTGGGCTGTACAAAGGTCAGCTGGTCATTCAGTGCCTTTGCTGGGAAAACAATTTGATTTCATGTCAAATAAAATATCTGTCAAAAGCTGTGAAATCTTCCCTTCCTGAGCCGAGTTATGACCTCATCGAAGGTTCAAATTAAACCGTTTAATTCAAGTTGATTCAAACTTTATTTGAAAGCTTTGAGAGCCTGATTTCTTCCTTTTTGTTTTGGTGATTCTCTGTTTTGCAGACACCAAAGTTGAACCACTTGGTAAGAAGGTCAGCTGGACCAACCTGATGGACAGTGAAGTGTTTGAGATCTGAGAACCAACAGGCAACACAGTTTATTATCTCTGATGAAATTTGAAATGAATTTGCTCTGAAAAAATGTCACTGGTTGGATTCTGGACCTGGTTCTGAAACTTCAGTCCTTGGCTTCTCCAAAGCTCTTCTTTTCTGAATTGTCTAAATTGTCTACATTGGATTTAAATGCAGCAACAATCAACAACAACAAAGATGATAATTCTCTTTCTAGATGTATTGCTATCTAGTAATAAGCATTTATTTTAGTGAAGTTTATAAGGTTTTTAAATAGGGGTTTTGTCAACCTCAGAATGGAGGGTATTTATCTCCCCCATCATGAAGTCCTGTTCCTATCAGAGCTCCATTACTCTGCTCTCTGCTGTATCGCTCCATCTGGAAGCGCCGCAGACCCACTGGGACACATCCCTCACTCCGACCGGTTCGACCCAACCCGCGGTGCGGCTGCTCAGAGCAAATCAGCAGATAAGGAGCTGTAGCAGCCAGATAAGAGTCGCTTCCTAATTCGAAGCAGCTGAAAGGTAAAGAAGAGTCACACTTCACTGGGATTTCCAAAGATGGGAGCTGATAAGGAGACGTGCCTCGGATCTCTCATTGTTCTGCGGTTCCGGTTCTGTTGCGCTGCCAGGGATTTTTGTTTTCCATAAATGACTATTAGAAACACACAAGCGACCAGGTGGTCAGCTGAACTCCAGCCAAACACTCATTTAGCTGTGAAGTATCACAGAGTGTTCTTGCTGGGACTTTTGGACCTGATTGGAAAAACAACAGAAAGAGGAATGAATGTGAGCACAGCGAGCGATCAGAGAGAGTCACGGCGACATTAAGGTCCATAAAGGCCGGCAGTCTGCTGCTCTGGCATTTGCTGAATTGATCTCTGTCAACATGACGCAGCTTTACTGGAGCTGGCCGTGACTTATCGAGCCTCGTCTGTTGCTTTGTTGTCAGCTGATGTTGGGGGTTCAGGGGGTGAGGTGGGGGTGAACACACCTCACTCCCACCTCCTCTGGTAGTGTAGACACTCAGGTCTACACTATAACAGTTCAGAGTAAGAAGAAACAGGGGGAGATGTTTAAATCCCAAAGAGAAACACAACAGTCAAATAGGACTTTTATTTTGAAAAATCAAAGATCTCTGACTTATTGATGAAAATGTTTTACATGGATGGGTAAAACATCCATGTAATGTGAGGAAATAAATCACATTGTTAAATGTAAACACCTGCTTCACACTGTGTGAAAAATCACAGTGTTGAGCTCCTTCAGGACAGGGTCTGTTACTTATAATCTAGTTTTACAGATCTATTCAGGTCTGAAACAAATAATCAAATTAATTGTTATTCATCAATTATTGAAATTATTGAGTAATTAAGCCAAATCTGTTTTGGCTACTTCTTTTACCCAGAAGCACCCTAGTTTCAGCTTCACCTGCTTCAATTCCTGTACAAAAAAAATCTATTAAGCAACTTTTGCTATCCAATTATTAATCTGTTGATCCAAAAACAGTCCAGAATCCCCTGGTGGACACGCAGGGAAATGCAGAGTCAGTCCAGGACCAATAAAGCTGAATTGTGTGACATCATTACCCTCTAAGCCAACTATCCTATTGTAAAATCTAAAAGAAGTCATAAGTCAAACTGTGATTTCATGAAAATCACAGATTTGGCATTTCAGCGTCAAAATGCCAAATCAGGCAGCTGAAGTTTGACGTTGTGCAGCTTAAACTTCAGATGCTGTTTTTAATGAAAAGTATGGCTGAGATAAGGAGCCTAAAGCGGACGCCCTGAGTTAACATGAAATCCATTCATATCCTCTTTAAAAGACGCAATCCATCTCTACTGAGTTCCTTACAGTAAAATCTGTAGCTCTGAACCTTTTGCTTCCTTTTCCTCCGTCACCAGAGGAAAGCAGGATGCGGTTTTAGTTCCTCTGCAATCAAACACTTCTGCTGTCGGGTGTTTTACCTTTCAACAAAAGCTGCATGACACTTATATAATAATTTTGCAGATTTGGATACAATCTGTTTGTGTTATGGATGTTGGATGCAGAGTGTCCTCCCATCCTTCTCATCATCACTGAAATCATTTAAACCTCTGAAAAGCAGAAGGTCCGGATAAACCGGACCTCAAGCTGCCTCACCTTTTCTATGTGTTTTTTTTTCCACATCCTGTTTTTCCAGATCAGCTCTACTCTTCTTTGAATCTACTTACATCCTTCCCTCCTAAAGACCTCTGCTGTAAACACTGTGACAAACAGTAACAAAGCACGCCAGTTCACCTTTGACCCCTGAGTTCCTGGGCTGGTGTGCCGGCGGAGCATTCTGCACTTAGCAGGAATCCATTTCAACCAGCAGGGCGAGTAAATGAATTAAGGATGGAGGTTTCATCAGCTCAGCGCCGGGCCAGATCAGATCGATACATTGATCTTTAAGCTCATGACCCGGGACACGTCCCACAGCTAAAGGCTCGGTTATTTCCCACATCAATTATTAATCCAAAGTGGAATAATCCACAGAGGAAGCCTGGAATCAAAGAGAAAAACTGTCCTTTTCCCTGTTAGGGAGACAAAACCAGCTGATAAATATGAGTGCAAACGTTTCCATTTTTTAAAAGATTTTTTTGTAGATTAGAATTTTGTTCTCCGTTTCAAATGTTTGCTTAATATAATAAAGATATTTTATTCCTTATCTTGGTTCATGTTTTGCAAAGTATTTCTGCAGTTTGTTACTTAACCAGAGGAGATTCTACGATAGAAACTGATAAAATTACCAGCAATGCAACAACAGATTCCGTTCTGAAGACGAGGCCAGCTGCATAACATCAGGACAGCTTGTAATTTTTATACTTTTATCTGAAATTTTATTGACTGTTTTCTTCCTTTCACAAATATTGATACACCACACACATCAACACAGCCACACAGACTGACATAGAGAGATCAGTTGACTTATCAGTCATGTTTCTGCCAGACAGAACCACTCACTATGAACATGCAAACTCCATGCAGACAGAACCCTGGTTCTGCTGATTCATTTACTTGTCATTAATTTGTAAACCGCCTTGAAAATCTTTGTTGGTGGTTCTAGTACTTACCCAGAATCCTCAGCTGCGTCACAGCTCCATGCAGACCGAAGAACATCCACAGGGGGCGCGAGTTGTCCACGCACACCTGCATCCCCACGTTGGTGCCGTTGTGGCTGAGGATGACCTCCCCTTCCTGGTTGACCAGGAAGCCCAGGATGTCGCTGCTCTGCAGGGGCGTCGGCACGCGGCACACGGCCCAGAACTCCTTCCTGTCCACCAGAGCCTCGGGGTTGTACGGCAGGTCGCTGGGGCGCAGCACTGCCGGGTCGCAGGAGGTCACGCCGTACGACAACGAACCCGAGCGCACTGGGCTGGACTTGGTGACCTTGATAAAGACGGTCTCTCCGGTGCGCAGGGGCCGGTTGGTGAAGACCAACGTCCGTTCCTCCCGGGCGTGCTCAGACCGGGCCACTGTCTGCTCGTCCAGCGTCTTGATGTGGGCGCCGCGCAGCTGGTGGAAGTGCAGGTCGCTCTCCAGGGCCGACGGCAGCAGGGAGGACTGCTGCGAGTTCAGGGAATTCTGGGGAATGGGGCAGGTGGAGGAGGAGGACGCCGAGGCCAGGTGCAGCGTGTGGCGGTGAGAGTGGGCAGGGCCTCGGTCCTCCTGCTGCAGGTTGAGATCACACAGGCTGACGGAGAGGCGGGAGTCATCGGCCTCGCGGCGTAGGGAAGAGGAGCGCACCGTGGTGAAGGAGCGTGGGCGCAGACAGTCCGGAGGAACGATCTCACTGTCTGCAGGACAGAAACAGGAACACAGCGTGAAGGAGAGCAGCAGCTAAACGCTGATTAGCAGTCTGCCTGAGGCCTGCAGCTGAACCTCAACCACACTGGCACCAACACGGACTTCATCCTACATGCATCAGCTGCATGCAGAGAATTTCTCATTTATGACAGATTGTTGCAAACGTATTTTTACATTCGCTCCCAGAGTGGAGAATAACTGTCAATTGGAAGCAAAATGGGTTGCAAATGAATATCTGAAAAGTGTGGAGTCCATTTGTCTTCAGTTTTTTATGGTTTTCCACCAGTTTTACAGAAATTTCTTTTCTGAAAACACCTACTTAGCATTTCCCTCCACTGTTGCAACATTGATCAGCCCATTAACTCTGACCAGCTTCCTTTAACCCACAGCCTGATGCTGCCACCACTATGTTTCATGCTTAGTTTTATTCAAGCAAAGGACCCATTTTCCTGCAGTGAAAAACCGCAGAGTGGACTTTTGAAGACAGTTGGTTGCACTGGATTTTATTAAGGCATAAATGCAAATGCATAAAACTCTCCTGAGATTGTTTACTTGCCGAAAAACCATGTTTCATGATGCTTAGAGTGCACTACACTGAAGTTCTGTTTGTAGTGGTCAAATTATGAAAAAGTCACAGGCTGTTCCTGTGAAAATTCTGAAAATGTGCTTAAAGAAACAGAAACTAACAACCTCTGTTCCTGAACTGAAAAGGTTCATGCTAATACTGCTGTCAGCAATGGCAGGAAAATAAACGGTACTGTTGATGATGAAAAGTCTGAGACATCCAAACAAGTTCAGTTTCTTCACTTCCTATCCCGGAGTCTCCCTGCTGAGAGCCGTTAATTACTGCCAGCGTTCTCTGTGTCTAATTTGTCTGATAAGCTGCCCAGAGGTTGCTTACTCTTTCTAGATGTAGCTGCTTTAAATAACACGCCTTTAATAGCCTCCCCTGAGCCTGGCGGTGGTAAAATTAGCCTGACTGAGCCGCCTGTTTGGTCTGTAATAGTTTGGGTGGGACCAGATTATCCACAACATGCGTATTTGTTGGACTCAGGGAAATGATGATGCATCACACAAACGAGATCTTAAAAACAGTGAGACAACTGTTGGTGGAGGCAGGAAGTGAACGAGGGATGAAAAACAGCAGCTGAAGGTCTGGAGAGCCTCTCCGGTTCGGGTCAGCACCGAGTCTCTCGATCTGACCAGGGCCTGAGAGGCCTGACTGCAGATAAACCTCTTAGCCTCATTACGAGGCTGCGGGATGGGCCGCAAGCCGCAGCGGTGAGAACAGAACAGGAAGCCATGATGCCGTCCTGCAGCTGAATGAGACACAAACCAAAGGCAGACTGATATGAAAAGCTTCCTGAAAGAAGATCTGCTTGAAAGAACTAATCTGTGTTTTATGGAGATCATTTTAACTTACAAACAAAAGCAGCAAACAAAAGCTTTAAAAATACAGCTCTATCCCAGACGCTGTTGGCCTGAGTGAGCGTGTTGGATGTCAACGTTAAAGCAGAACAATTAGAAAAGGACGGAACAAGTACGACATTTCTGTTCAACATTCATTGACTTTGCAGCAATTTCTCCTGCTGAACAACCATAAAGTGGAAGTAAACACTTATTGGATCAGGTCTTTAATTTAGCAACAACTCCTCATCTTGATCGAGTCTTATGAGGAAATGAACAACCTTTACAATGGAAGAAATTTACAACAGAACCCGAACCAGGCTTAGAAAGACTGATTATCTTTAACAATTTATGCCATTTTAAAGCTTTTTCCTTCTGTGCCCAAAAACAAAATAATATTTATGTCTTAAAATTAACACAAAGAATTATAAGTGGAACTCAATTAAAATTTGAATTGAGTTAATTGCAGGGTCTGTAATTAATTAATGGCTATTAATCACATTTTCATTGAAAACAATATCAACAGAATAAGCAACGTTTTCATTTCAACAACCCCTTTTGCTGCTAGATTATTGAATAAATATAATCTCAACAACAAATATTGTTTTTAATCTGTTATTTAGGTTGTTAAGCCATCAGATTTCTGCAAAGTATTATTCTATTCATTCAGTTTTCCAGAGTTTCAGAAAGCTCTGATCAGTCAGGAACATCTCTAGAAATGTGACATTAGTGTTGGTGGCGTCTGTCTGCTGCTACATGTCGAGCATTGAGATGCTATTTTAGGATAGTACAGTGTTTTGGGCCAGCGCCCTTCTTACTGCCCCCATCAAAGAATTTGTAGGCTACTTTTCACTGAATATTATTTTATTATTAAAATTACTATCACTATTGTTGATGCTTTGATTTTGATGGTTGTTTCTGGAGTTATTGTCAAAAATAATTTCTCAGAGAACAAAAGAGCAATGCGAATACAAATCATTTTTACAGGTGTCTAAGAAAAATACAATGAATGGACGTTCAACTTAAAATCGGCAGGCCTATCAGCAGCCAATCAGAGACTCTTTAATATACATAGCTGCTTTGACACGACTACATCACTGCGAGCAACCATCCATACAGCTGCAGCCAGGCATGTTTTAATGTAACAATGCAGTTTTAGCAAGTTGCTCAAGGTCTAAACTGATATTGCTGTGCATTTAAAGTGTAAAGTTTACCTTCGAGCAAATGCCCCCAAAGGAATCCCAGCGCCCCCTGCTGTCCTCTGAACGTCCCTTTTGGTTAATGCTAGGCTAGCTTAACTTCACTGAGGCCAACTCATTTTTACACAACAGTCGTTTTCAGCATCTCATCGTTTTTGAAGCACAAATTAACCCTTAGCGGGCCAAGAGATGTTATCCATCTCTGCTGTTAGCAAATGTTGGTTGTGTGTCACTTAGCATTCCGGCTGGAACAAAAGTTCCAAGCTGGAAAAAAAATACAATTAATCGCGTTAAAATCAATTTAATTAATTAAGATGTTCATGTTTTGGCCCTACTTCTACAACGACTCAAATAATGTTCAACAACTGCAATCTTTTGACTTCAGTTTCCAAGACGAGTTTTCTGAATTTCAGGGTTTTCGGAGAGAAAGTAAAGATTTTAGATCCACTATTCAGCTTTGACAGTTAGCTTTAACTTTGCTAGCTTTGTCAGGATTCCCCTTTCAGTTTGTTGGTACTACAGAAAAGTCTTATGGGTATTGTAGTACTCTGCATAACGTGAGAGCTTTCAGTGTTTCAAAGAAACGATAAACTCAGCCGGAATGCTAAGTGATATTTAATGCAAGCTGCAGATTCCTTTCATGTTAGCATACGTGAACCCACCTTAACTAGAATCATGTCTATATATTCAGCTCATGTCGATTCCTCAGTTCTCTCCAAAAGCCAGCGAATCACATCAAACTTGATGCTTTAAATGTGTAAAACTGAACTGGAGTCGACAGCAGCCGCGTTTGATCCTCTGATTTTTATGCGCCGTGGATGAAATCCTGTCCGACTAAGTCTTGGAAAGATTACACAGCATCACCCCTCCATCAAAGTCACGTTAGCTGCCATGTTAGCTACTAACCCAAAGCGGCAAACTTTGTGATTAATCTTTAATGGGACTCTGGCTTTTTAATTGTGTTAACAGATTAGTCTGATAGGCTTTAAGTGGAGAGGACGGTACCTTTGGTAGCTCCCAGAGACTGCTAATCAACCATTAAACACCTCTCAGCTCTAAGAGAGCAGCCGCCAACACTCCCAGAGGCGAGCGGCGCATCACTGGGCTGAATTTCATCCGTTTCCTCTCAACAGCATCCTAAGCTCTGGACGTCTCAGAGCTCTGCTGTTGTTACTTTATTGTTAAGTAGAAAAAAAGATTTAAAAATGTCTTTAATTTCTATTGTTTTATTATTATTATTATTATTATTATTATTATTATTATTATTATTATTATTATTATTATTGTGGCCCATGAGCAATTCCAATTTGATAATTTTGGTCCACAAGGAAAAAGTCTGGTCACCTCTGCCTCTGAGCGGAGAGGCAGAGATATATGATGGCAGTGGCAGCATCATGCTGTGGAGATGCTTTTCTTTAAAAGAGATTAGAAGGTTTATTTTTCAGCAACACAACAGTCATAAACAACCGGAACTACAATGACATTTAGATTAAAGCATATTCATGTTTTAGAATGGTCTAGTCAAAGTCCAAACCTAAATGATAAACAAAATCCTGTTTAAGTTTGCTCTGTTCATCTCTATCTCCTCTGAAAAATATACCTGTCTGTGGCAATACTTGGAAACTGGTGTTTTCAGACACTGTGTGGAATCAGACAGAGCTGAAGTCTTTTTATACAGAAAAAACAGGGAAATTTTTTCTCCTTCTGCTTCACAATTATCTGAGCTGGCTTATCACAAGTAATCCTGATAAAAATTTGTGGTTTTAACATAAAATATGGTAACATTGGGGTATAAATGCTTCTGCAAAGTGCTGTATTCCTCCTAAATTAGTCATTTACAGAAGGAAAGAAAACCTCAAAGTGACCTCTGCTGATGAGCAAAAGCTTTCGGTCCGCCTGCAGCCGAATCCTCCGCCTCCCTCAGAGGATTGGAATGATGGGAGTCCTGCAGAGCCTGCCGTCACTCCATCATAAATTGAATTATGATAGGTTGGAGTTAGTCAGAGAGCTCTGGGACTCGCGGCAGGGACTGGATGGGCAATGATGACATATCTGTTGGAAAGGGATCCTGTGATGGAGGAGCCGCGCTGCCACTCCCAATCCTGGATTTATGTCGAAAGGAGGCAGTGGCGGCCTCCCAAGAGCCACAAATCGTCTCCATGTCCTTTCTGCATGTCAGTGCTGCTTTAAGTCAAACTCAGGATGTGTGAACACACACCAAACGACGCACTGGCTCCTCTAAAACCCATCTTTTATTTTACAAAAGCTTTCTGTGAGGTTTTGTGTTCCCTTTTACATCTTTTCCTTTGTCTATTTCCTCAAAGGGAAGTCGTTTCAAACCTCATCTGTCTTTCTGAGACGAGGAAACTCTTTGCTTTATTTTCTCAGCTCAGAGGACAGAAAGGGGCTGGAGCGGTTACTGGGCTCTCATAAAGGAGTGTGCTGGTGCACACGGCGTGCACGTGTGTGACCTCACCAGCTGCTGCCCGCTAATCGTTGGTGCACCTGCCTTTTTAACCGGTACAATCCCTTTGCTCTTATTGGTCCCATTCAAATTTAAACACTCGCAGATGCTGGAGCTACTTCAGAAACTCTGTGTGCTCCTCCAACTGGCAACTCCACTTCAAAACCCAACAAATCAGAGGGAGTCCGTTTCGTTTTTTCCCTCTTTCTCCAAAGGGGATTTTTGTGATTCCAGTAATTAGGCACCTGTTGGGTTAATCTGCTGCAAATACATGGGCGACAGGGATTTCAGGGTGGAGCAGTCTGTCTGTTGTAGCCCTCAGAGTCTCTGGCTCATGCTCTAAATGTTTTTGATTGGAGCAGCGGACAGGTTAGTTAACGCTGGACGGAGGGAGAGGCTGGGTGGCTTTAGTGGCTTTGCGAGCCTGAGCAGACGGAACATGCCAGGAGTTTGAGCTGCAGTTCGAGACCGGCCGAGGGTTTGTGGGGGGATTTACTCTCTCTCGTTCGCAGCCTGTTTCACAGGGTTTATTCTTTATCCGACTCTGGAAGGTTTCATCTGATGTCTGCAGAGAAAAGAGTGATCTCACTCAGAGAGGAGAGGAAAGGAGATGGCATAAATATGTGCAGATATGAAAGGTAGTGTCCGGATGGGATTAGCTGAGAAGGCAGAAGGTAGAGGAGGATATCCAGGGAGAGATAAAACTGGAGCAGATTGAGAGAGATGTTTGAAAGGGAGGAATAGGCTCAGAAGGATCTTTATGCTGGATGTTTTGGTCCAATCTGGAGTCTGGGTTTTAAGGAAAAACTTGCACTCGAGGCAACTCAGCCAAAACAAAGTCTGGGTCAGTCCCAAGAGACCTTTCCCTTTAAATCAAAGGTACTTTGGGTCACCGGTACATTTCAGCTGGTACCAAACAGCCTCACAGGTCTTCAACACTACTAAACTTCCTTATATGGAACCGGGCACAATACGCTGCAGCAGTATTGTGCTGCAGCCACTTTAAATGAGGGATCATTTAAGGCTGTATATATGTCTCACAATAATACAGACTCTTTCCAGGTGTTACTGACATACGGCAGCAATAACCCAGTCACATTGTTACTTAACCTCATGTTGCAGATACTCTATCTGCATTCACATCATACCTCGGCATGCTAAATGCTTGAATTACCAGCACCTGGCCCTCTTTCTGAATACTTCAGCTAATATTTCTAATACACTGTATATATAAATATCTACCAGAAAAAGGAGTAAGCATTAAATTTTAATTTGATAAGTTTTACACTATAAAATATTGACTTGTAGATGTGTCTTCCACTTAAAATTAGACAATTCCTAAATGTATATCTTCTTTTTTCATTTTGATATTTAAAATACCAGAATGTGCACATAACTTTATATATATATATATATATATATATATATATAAATTTTTTTTTTGCTCAGTACTTGATTTGGACTTTTACAAGCACTGGGATTTTAATGAAACACCCAAAAAGATTTATATTTTAAACAAATCCACCTTGACACACCTCACTGTAGGACAGAAAGATGATAAAACTACCAAAAGAAAAAAGTGATAATGTTTAAGTAATTTTCAATCAGAGCAGCTTAATGCTGGTTGCGGTGTTATAAAACTCTTCTCCATCATTTTTCACCCTCAACGTCCAACAATCTGGAGGAGGATCCATCTTCACAGATGATCAAGTTAGAAAACTTTCTAATCAGTTTAATTTCTTCATTTCAAATCTAATTTTAGAACTTCAACCATCCGGAGCAACTGCTGAAAATCAATTTTCCTCTTGGGGATTATCAAAGTTCCTCTGATTCCCATCTCAGTGCAGTGCCAGGGCGGCTGTCTAAGTTTAGAATGTAATTTATGAACCGGCATGCAGTCGGCCACCCTCTTTCCCGAACTGTGTCACAAAAAGATTTACACCCTGTTTGTGCCTCCTAATGGGTTTTAGTCACTTTCTAATATCAGACAGCTGAGTGAATCTGAGGATCGCTTCGTTAGATCACAAAGAAATTCAGACAAACAGCAAAAGGTTCTTCACTGGTAACCATGGTTACCCAAAACATCAACAGTAACAGTCATTTTAAATCATTTAAAATTTGACTCCAAATGCCAAATAATACAAATTCTGATGGCTCATCTTGTTATTTGAGTCATAAATCTTTCTGAGGCCAAGAAACACCAAACAGGTAA
Organism: Poeciliopsis retropinna; assembly: GCA_010277075.1. Lineage (NCBI taxonomy): Eukaryota > Metazoa > Chordata > Actinopteri > Cyprinodontiformes > Poeciliidae > Poeciliopsis > Poeciliopsis retropinna. The sequence continues at coordinate 1,545,700 of VMRM01000039.1, read as the reverse complement.
ATTTCATTAATTTGATGTGTTGAAGTTTTTACTACTCTACATTTCCTGAAAACGCCCAAAAGCCCCCAAAAGCCATGTTTTCATCTTTGTATGTTTTTTTTGGCTGTGCGCGTGAAGAGTGATCCCATTAAGAGGGAGAATCGTCCCTGCCAAGTCAAACACTGAGCTCGAATTAATCAAAGATGGGAATCCAGGCTGCTTTCTCCACTCTGAGCTGGATTTCTGTCAATCCTCATGTCAGCGGGAGTTTATGAAGGAATCAGAAAGCCAAGGCGGACTGACCGAAAGTTTAAAATTCTCCGTCTGTTTCACTTGACTTAAGACCTAGTGGAGGGTTAAAATTTTGAATTGAGCAGTGGGTCCCCACAACGTAGGAAAATGGTCATGTCAGGAAAATGGTCCCCACAACATATTACAAACGCGCGCACACACACACACACACACCACACACACACACACGCACACACACGCTCATATCAAAGGGAAACTTAGAGATCAGTTAACCTAACAGTGATGGTTTAGGTTTTGGACTGTAAGAGGAAGCTGGAGTACCCAAACAGAACCTGTTCTGGGAGAACATGCACACCGTGCAGAAAGACCTCAGGCCAGGATTCAAACGGACCTTCTTGGTGGACGGAAACAGCGCCACCAAATGTTCCACCAGAACACGTCCTATGTGTCCATACGGCTGCAATGACTACAAAGTCCTGCTTTTCACAGATTTCTGCCAGTTTGAGCATAGTGCCGGGACAAGGGGAGCCAGAGAGCAGTTTAATCAACAGTATGGCTGTATATAATACGGTGATCAGAGAGAGGAACAAATAACTAAACAACTAAAAACAGCAGATTAGAAATTATGCCATCATTCAGAAACAGCAAAGGTTTTATCTTTCTTAGCTGATTTACTCTGCCAATCTTTCAGAGCGACAGTGAATTTCAGCCTTCAGATGATTTAATGAGATGCTATTCTCCCATCGGGAGCTACCACATAATCCAATTCGTGCCTCAGGAAAACGCTGTGCAGCTCTTTGATGTTTCCACCAAACCGCTGAACATCAGCGGTCCTGATAGGTGACAGAGATTGCCTCTCCTCCCGGTCGCAGTGTTTTGGTATGAGCTAAATGAACTGCTCCGGCTCCATCATGGTGACAGCTGGATTAGACCTGCTCCCCACCTGGAGCTGGCCTGGCGGAGAGGTGTTTGCAGCCTGGAGGCTTTCCAATCAGCCTTCATCCCACCGTCCTCCAGGACAGATCCACGCAGAGGCCGCCCTTCGTGATTAAAGCTCCGCTGTGCCTGACTCATACAATCCGAGTCCTGCAGGCTTCACAACAGCTGGAATTACTCAGTTGCTCAACCTCGCTCCCTGTGTCGAGCAAAGTCCTGCGGTGTGCATGAGTGTGTGAGTGCGAGAGTGACAGCTAACCGAGGGAATGCGATATATAAAACGACCTTTGTGGCTTGTTGGATTTCAGGCCTTTGGCGGACAGCCTCAGTCACTCTGCTGCCAACATCCACAATATCTGCTGTGCCATTAAAGGGAGGGGATAATCAATCACCGGATGCCCGAGGTGACGGAGATGTTCCCATACCTGACACCTTTAAAAGCACAGCTATATATTGTAAAGAATCCAAACTTGTCACAGCAAAGCAGAATCCAGAGGAAATAAACATACTGCATGGATCCTCACTCCAACATCGAGTTGTAAAAGTGTGGAAGAACTAGATCAAGCTCCTGTCATAGAAAATAAATTCCTCTGAAGATTTCTGAGCAGTTTCTGCTTCAGCCTTTCGACATCAAACATGTTTAAAACATTCATCACTCATCTGCTTCCTGTACTGACCTGAGATCAGCCTCAGGAAGGAGAACAGGTAAGGAACCATCAACCCTAAAGAAATGTTACAGTCAGATTTTCATCATAAATATTTAGCAGTTCACATGAATTATTGGTGTCGTTCACTGAGCGCTTCAACATCCTACCATAGATAAGGGTAGCAACACATGTTGACCAGTAAGTCGAAAGTTTCACCTTTCGGCTCAGATCTCTTTCCCTTGGCAGACCGATACAGAGCTGCAACGCCGCATGCTCAGCAACAATCGTCTTTCCCTCTCTGTGTTTCTCTCATTCATGAACAAAACCTGGAAATACCTGAACTCCTCTACTTGGGGCTGTTCTGTCACCAACAGCATCAAGATGTTCTGGTGACCAAAGTGAAAACTGTCCAAGAACTCAATTCTAAACCACATCCATGCATCAGATTGATGATGTTTGCAGGAAGGTCAAACCTCCCTGAATGGTCGTCCTCCCTCCCTCTCTAATCCAGGTGTGTCCTGCAACACGCCTGAATCAGATGAGTGGTTAATGACCAGACCTTTGCTAAACCTGGCTGAATTCAGCCTTTTGAGTTGCCGACTTTCTGCTTCACAGAGACTCAGAAACCAGAGAGCACTGAACAGAGGCAGTGGGACACATTGGAGGAGCATTTTGACATGACTAGGCAGCGCAAGAAGCTCAGCAGCTTCCTGCTTTCTTAAGTGGATAAAACTATTTCAAAAGGGAAAGGCTTTTTTCCCACTCTTTTATCATTTTTGTTCTAAATGTGAGGCAAAATGGATGAACAAACTCATCTTTCAACGGGAGGAAGACGCTGTGAGTGAAATGGCTGATGGGAACTGGCAGATGAGGCTTTCAGGGGCCGTGTGTGTTTGGGCGCTCGTGTGCTGCATTGTCCTCGCTGAATGGAGGCTCAGCTACAATCCAACCGCTAATTTACATAATGGAAGGGCTGCAGTGAATAAACAGCATGAGAAACCCAATCCAGCTTTCCAATCTAATCCAACTTTACGTAGCAACGATTACCAAATACTAGAGCAGACTGATGAATGTTCTCCGCTTCAGCAGGAAAACACTGTGATGCAAAGAAGTTTTATTTCTGTAAGGAGTTAAAGCAAAATGTTCCTGAGATTTTTGATTAATGTGTTTGATTTGTGTTTCATTTGAAAATCTGAAGCACAGATCAGCTCTCCTGGTGTCCCTGAGGAAGAAAAGGGTGAAACCGAGGAACATGGCCTCAAATGTCAGAGCCGGAGGGCTTTTCCAGCGAAAGGGAAAATTTCATGGAGCGTTACACACAGAAATGTGATGTAAAGAGCTGCTGTGGCTCATTTTTCAGCATCACAAAGAGGCTGAGGCTACTCTAGATGATGTAAGTCTATGGCAGTCCTTGGTAGCGCTCCGCTCCTCTGCACAGGCCCGTTTGTGGGGGCAGATGTGATTTAGATGCCCCCACCCTGAGGAACAGGAGTCCTTCTTTTCTGCAGACTGCCCGGCATATGGCCTGATTGTAAAAATACAGTAGAAACAAAACAAGAAGGGGCCTGGTTTCCACACAAACGTGCTTAAAGCTGTTTTTTTGTGATCAGGCTCAATACATGGGTCATTTTGAAGCCTTTGTCATCCACAAAGAGGTCAAAATTAAGAATTAGAGTATTGAAGGTAAACATTAACAAGGCATATAGAAATTTAGATTTTTGTTTTTGTTATGTTCATTTTCATGAATATTCTTTTTTTCATGAATTAAATAAAGAATATTGTTTTAAAAAGCTTGTAAGCAAACAAGTGAGCACAGGACCACTAAGAATGCGGCTGAAAGTCATTATGGCCTGGATTTCACTGCAGGTTTGCATGTCACTGCCTAACAATATCTTAAGACAAAAGACTTGAATGCAAAGTTTGAAGAGCTTGAAATTTACAATTACAGGAAAATGTATATGTTAGCAAAGAATGAATGCTTTGATTGTGGAAATGAGGCTTAAAATAAGGATGGAAAAATGCATCTTTAGCTCTTTTATGAAACTAAACATGCAGGAGAGTCATGTGAAGAGAGGACTGACTGATTTAATACAAAGTTTAGACATCAGCAGATGTTTGAACTTTGGTGTCAGTAAGCTGCCAAGCATCCATTCTACATATTCTGGGATAAAATTTATTTTTTGTCAAGAAAACAATCAGTTTTTTGTCAACAGCTAAAGGCAGGGACAGACTTTATTAATGTCATCATCCATATATTGTAGTACCTTTCTATTGTACTCCAAATACGCTTTTAGTTTCAAAATGTGTTTTTAATATTATTTATCTGCTTTGGAAAACAAAAGAAAGACCAACTGTGATTTAGATGTGTTTTCAGCAATATCATCTATAATAAAGATGATAGAAAGTATGTGCCATTATAACCTTTTGTTATTTGGTCACGCCTAAATGTTACAGATCAAACGAGTTTTAATATTAAAGAAAAATAAAACGACAAATACAAAATGCCTTCTTTTGTTAAATCAGAAATTAGCTGTTATTAACCCTATACATACTTATGGGTCAGTTTCACTGTTACTGTCACAATAACAAAACAAATCACATAGAAAACCAACAACATGAAGTAAGCTTAAAGATCCTGAAAATACACAAACACTTTTACATCACTTTAAGCAGCGTTAGATGCCCAATACACAGAAAAGGAAAGCATTATGACCTGCAGCAGCAGAGGAGATGACAGCATTCAATGTGTACATGAAAGCCTCTGCTACATGATCCTGAGCTGTCCGTGTGGTGTGAACACAAAGCTGCACCGTAAACCCCCCATGCTGGTTCTGAGTAAACACTGGAGCAGAATGTCAGTCAGCTGCAGCTCAGTGGAGCTCGGCAGATTCATGGAAGGCTTTACTGTACACAGATATGGTCACTTCCAGAGAACAATGTGCTTGCAGTCAACAAGAGAAGATAAAATTGGGCTCTATCAACGGCACAAATGTTGGAAACAGAAGCACCAAGGTGAGATGTTACCTAGAAGTTTCCTCAGATCTACACAAACAGAGAATGAAGCTACATTATTCAGGTTTCACGGGTGCAGAGATCTCCTGTCAGCTTCTTAAGAGGAAAAATGAAAATCAACTTAACATTTTCCAGCATTCAGAGAGGAATTTACGGGATATGTTCTATATAATATTTCTTTTCAGTTTTATAGCATCCAGACGCTGCTGACATCATTGCAGATTTCATTCTACTCCCATTTTACCGTTAAAACCTACAACTCGGCCATTTTCTTTGATGAGGCTCAAAAGAAACTGCAGCTGCACAAAACGAGAAAAACCTGAAATTAAATTATCATCACTGAACATTGAACTGACAATGATTACGATTAAATTTTAATTGATCTTCACTCTATTTTCTGTGATTAAAATGTCTAAATCGCTCCTCGCAGTCCTTTATGTTTGTGACACTGAAACTGCAACAATAGTTGACAGTCTACATTTTGTGCCACTCTACTTTGAACAGAGCAATATGACAAATTTATCAGCACAACTTTGAAAGACCTAATTTCTCTGCATAAGGCAGAGGTGTCCCACTCTGACCCTGAAGGGCCGATGTTTTAGATGCATCCTTGTTCTAACACAGCTGATTTGAATTACTGAATTACATCCCCAACAAATCTTCAAGTTCTCCAAAAGGCTGGAAATGAATTGTTTGATTCAAGGTTTTTGACCTAGGTTGACATCTGAAGCTGCTTCTCCATGGATGTGGCTTTAACTGGTTCCACCCCAGTCAGATTTGTCTTCATTAGTAGATCCTGTGTGGTTGTTCCCCGATTTCATAAACACTTCAGGGGTGGTACAAGCCGCACTGAGCCATTTATCACATGCAAACCATTTGATTGACAGCAGACTGCGTCTGTTGATTGGCCCATGATTTATGGCACTGGAAACTCCAAACAACAACATCTAAGCCACCGCAGTGGACCGACGGACACGGCGTCTGCTATCAGAGAGCTGCTCAGTGTGGAGGAGCGTAATTATGAGCAGCCCAGGAAGCGATGTGTCAACGTTTGGAAACTGGGATTTAGCAGCTATGCACGCAGCACATCTCTCAGAAGAAACAACGAACTGAGAAACAGTGCAGCTCTGGTCGAGCAAGAACTGAACCAGACATTAACTGGTCCAGTTCTAGAGTGAGACTTGACAATGGAGAAATGGGTTAGAACATATAGGACACTGACTATAACGCCCTACTTTGGGAAGCACTGTTTTAAGGCTACTGTTGTAACAGAAGGCGGGTCAAGAGGTCAATATATGTATTAGATATTTTCCACCAAACTCTATCAGTTTCGGTGGAAAATTGCCTTTATTTAGGGAATGTTCAGTCCTTAGAATCCCAATGAAAAAACTAAAAGGAGATGAAGAAACTTCTTCTTCTGTTAACTATGGTTTGAGCAGATGCAGGAAGGAGGTTTTCAGTTTGTAATCTCTGTTTGGCTGGATTGTTGTTGGCCGTCTTACCTAGCAGCTGGACTCCGCGGGTCAGACCGTAAACATCAATGAGGGCCCAGAGCGGCTCCGCCGTCCGGACTCCGCTGAAGAACAGCATGGGACTGGACTCGTTAATGCGGTAGAAGACCCTGCCCTTCTTGTCGACCCAGAAGGCGATGATGTTTCCCTCGTTGGCAAACTCTTCGGGCAGGGCTTTGGCCCAGAAGCCGCTCTGGGACACCAGATCGGGACAGGCATACTTCGGCAGGTTGTCGGGGTTTATCCTGGAGGGGTCTTTGGAGGTGAAGCCCAGACGCAGAGCTCCACTCCAGCAGCACTGCTTTTTAGTAATCTGAAAGGAGAATAACATTCACTCTTACTGAGTTTATTTATAAAAAGGGAGCTCAACGCAAATAGCTTTAAAAGAGATCAGGAAATACCTTGAGGCGGACTTGCTCGTACAGCGCAATGGGCCTGTTGCTGAAGGTGATGGCGTTGCAGAAGCTGGCCTGCCTCTTGACAGTCTTCTGGGCCAGGTCCATGACTATTTGGGATCCCTTGGTGTTTGGGTGGAAAAAGGAGCGGGCTGACTGGGAAAGGTCCGCCGACGCTGCCGCACTGGATGGGCAGACACCTCTTGGGTTTGTGGTGACATCGGTGTGACGTGGACGGGAACGGGCCGAGGGAGTCTGAGAACACAAGCAGACAATGAAAAATGAACATTAGGCTGTCAAAGTTTGGTTTTTATTTTGGAATGTTTCACAAATACAAAGTCCCACATCTTTCAGTTTTTACAAATAAAAATGCGTTTGAAAACAAGCTTCTCTGTTTAACAACTGAACAAACAAACTGAAAATTGAGCATAAAATGTAACATATTTCATATGCTGCAAAGGTTTTATTTGACTGAAATTGTCATTATCCAAAGATGTTTGAATTTTGATCATTTCCATGTTGGTTTATTTGTGCTCAATAGGTCTCATCATATTAGTTTAATCCTTTTTAGTTTATTTTTATGCTTTGTTCCTTGTACATTTGAATTCATTTTTTGAATAATCAGTGTTTTTTTTGTCTCCTTGGTTTCTTGATGAGTCGTATTTCAACGTCTTTTGTTTTAAATTGTTTTCCTCCAGCAGCAGCTGTTCCACATCACCTCTGATTATTTGATTGAGGCTTTTTGTTTTTCATTGTTTCTTTGCTCCACTGTCTCTGCTCCACTTCCTGCTAACCTTGTTTCAAGATCTGTAAGTTTTCCTATTTTCATAAACCTCCAACAGGCGTTTCTTAACTGGCTTTCTAAAATTAACAGACATGTCATTCCTGCATGCAAAATAAAAATGTTTTCTTTACAAACCCTGATAAATTGAGCTTTTTAATCAAGTGCAAGCGTAGAAAAAGTCTGTGTGTTCTGGTGTAGAAGATGCAGAGTTCATGCATTAGTTAGGAGAACATGCACTGGAGTGATTAACTTTCAAGATGGAAATACAAAATTAACTTCTTTATCTGTGATTTCCTTCTGGAAGTTTAAACGTCTCCCTGAAAGTTTTATTATGAATTTTCAATCAATCCTGTAGCATTAGAAACATTAGTATTGTTTATAGTTGTGCGGATTCAATCCAGGCTTGATTTCCTTATTACAGAACTAGATCATAAGATTTGGCTCATTTTTACAATATTTGTAATGAGCAAAGGAGCATTTGTAAAAATGTTATTAAGTGTTAAATCTGAGAGAAGGAACCACAAAGCCACTAAATCTGTATTTGCAAATAGTATCGTTTTGTTTCCATGGTCAGTGAAAACCACATATTTATTGGGTAGAAATCAAAGTTGAGGTTTTAATATTGCAACACTGTTTAAAAGTGGAACTCTGCCACAGTAAGGTTACCTGGTAGAAAATACACACAAATAAAGAAAATAAATGTGATGATCATAACAAACCTAAAATCAGTCTGATTTAATGTGGGCAAAATCTGGGTATGCAGGACAGCTTCAGAGCTACAAATAAAAACCCAAAACTCTCATGGTTCTGCTTCTCATTTGACTCAATCCAAGTACAAAAACGAAACACAATTATATTAAAAGTTCTACCACTGCTTTGTTGGATTATAGGCCTTTTCAGAGCTACCATCATCCTGTTTTATCTCCTTTCTGATTGGCTCATTTCTGTGTGGAAAAGAGTTTTTCCAGGTTTGAGATTAACATGCTGTTGAACTTGGATATCCCATAAAGCAGTCTTTTTTTTCTTTTTCCCATTCCAGTGCATGTTTGGATAACCATCTATGGGAAGAAGAAAATGTGGATCATAAATCAGAAAGATCCAGTGAAAGATAATATGTTTCTTCCTTTATTAAAGTGTTAAAGAGAAAGCTGGGGTGTTATTCCTCCCCTCTCAGCCGCTTGCCTACAAAAACACGGCGGCAGTAGAAAGAGTCGAGGTGAAATTATGGTGAATGTTGTGTTTATGGTTGTGTGGATTCAATCCAGGGTTGCTCTCCTTATCACAGAGAACTACTAGATTTTAACAGCCCACTGGTTGGAGCAGATGTTCTGTGGAGACCTGATAAGAGGTCGGTGCCAACCGTCCCAGAATACAGCTTGCTTTATGTCCTCTCCTCTTTGTCCAGTAATGACCCTTTCCAGTTTTACACCCCGTTACCATGTCTACAGTCCAAACTGGCCGCAAAATAATAATAATAATAAAACAGAAGATGCCACTGAAGCCTTTTGTCTTAAGCAGAACCAACTCTGAGCAGCATGCATGTGCTGAATGAGGCGGGCACACGTGGTGGCAGCGCGGGCAGATTGAGCTGAATGCATTAGCGGCCTCTAAAGAGGCGCAGCTGCTGTGGAGGAAAACAGGCTACGTGTGAATTCATGTTCCTTAGCAACCCCCTCGTATCTGAACGTCTCAATCGGCTCCCTCTGCAGCCATCAGTTGGGACACAGATGCCTTTTGTTTACTCGCACCATGAAAATATATTTATAGACCCAGAATCTGGTCATCTGCAGCTTCTCTGTCTGTTTTCTCTGTAATCTGATCAACAGAAGCAACATCACTTTACAGAAACATCTCCCTTAATAACTTTAAGGCTCCATTTTAATCAGCCCAAGACACCTTCTGAAAGACTGTGGCAGATACATTCAGAATTACAAACAAAATTACAAGTGCACTAAAGATGAGCTCATATTAAAACTTTTGTGGGTTCAAACAAAAACAGCTCTGCAGCGTTGAGCCTTGGTTCCCACAGCAGAGGTTGTGATCTTAATGTGGGTTTCAAAATATCAAGTGAGTGGTCCTTAAGGGTTCGTTTCCACTAACCCTGTAATCCAACTGCAGGTCGTGGACTCAGAACATCCGGTTCGTTTGGAGAGGTGGGAATGCGTAACTGAAGCGAACAATAAGACGGGCGTTTAAAGCGATCCACGATTAGTTGAAGATGTTGGCCTGAATATGTTGAAATTTTCCTATTAACTAAAACAGTGCTGTTTGTGATACGTCAAGAGTCAATTACTTCAAAAAATGTATATCTTATTCTATATTTTTCACCTGTGCAATGCATGCTGGGTTGATGACACAGTTGGATCTGTTCTACTGGAATCTACAGAGTAAACACAGGAAGTTTACCGTTACCCGAGTTATTGTTTGTTTGGTGTAAATTTAGACAATGCCGCGCTGTGTGTGTTGGCTGCAATTTTTAAAAAATCAAATAAATAATGATTTATTTCATGGTGAGCCTGGATCGTGTCCCACTGGGGAAAAAATGAATGAGAAAGAACCAGGCACAACTTCCAAAGGAAAAAAAACATTCACTATTTTCTCAACTCAGAGAGAGAGAAGAGAGAAGGCTCAAAGTGACCCTGTTCATGTGACAATTATCCAACGAAAAGGGAATTTTCTATTAACATATTTACATGAAGACATTGTAAGTACAATCTTTCTTTACACAGTAATGTAAGCATAGAAAGGTGCAATGCCCTCGCCACGCCACTAGTTGGTGGTGGTTCTTTGAAACTAAGAGAGCAAGCGTAAAAAAAAAAAGTTCAACCTGAACCGGGAATTGTTGTAGCTCCTGTTGGCGTTGTCGGTAGTTTATGACTGTGGATTGAATGAACATGAGCTAAAAGATCCATTTATTCTGTTTACAAGACGACGGCGCCAGAACGTTTCACCAGAACTCTGGTGAAATCTGACAAGCCAAAAACCAAATCACGTGCCAACAGTTTTTATCCACAAAGCTAGGCCTAAACCAACAGTAAAAGTAGTCTTAATGAACTCATGTGATAAATTTAACAACGTTTTTGTATGTTTTATTTTTATTTTTTGTACTTTTTAACTGTAAACCATGCTTGTAGGTTGAACTTAAATCCTAACTTTCAAGTGATAAACTATGAATATGAACTGATTCAGTTTTTAACTTGATTCAGGTGAGTTTATAACTATTTTCATGGAGAACTGACTCAGTAGAACCAGACGGGTCAAACCTGTTTTTAATTTGACTAACAGGGCGAAACTCAGACTGACATTTCTAAGAATTATTGGACATGCAGCTCAGGGAAACAAAAAGCTGAAACAGGCATCACAGAGTCAGTTGTACTGGAATGCAGGTAATTTCCATTCATAACTTCTTTGTACTTATTTAGGTGTAACTTTCCAAGAATATGAGACAAATAAAATCATTCAAGAAATAGAAGAAAAGACATAAAAAGTTGGAAAAATAGGATTTACAAAGAGTCTTACATGAATGAAAAAGGAAACAAAAGCAATATAGGAATTAAAATATCAAATTCAATCTATGCAGGATTAGTGTGTTGCTAGATTAATTTTCAGATGAAAAATAACATTTCAGAGAATAGGACTTGTAAGAGACTAGAATATAACTAATGTTAGCTCAGCATTCAGCGAAAAACACGTCCACCCTGTTCAAAGTGCTGCTGCAGCTTAATTTGTCCCGACTTAAGTTGCGAACTGGTCCTGCAGCAAAGTCTGCATCTGTTTGGACCTGCAGGAAAAGCATCACTGCAGCATTAAACAGTTTGTTGAATCATTTTACACAGAAAATTACATAATTAACAACAACACACCTCAAAGTTTGGTAACTTAAGGCTTAGTGTTTAGAGTTCGAACCAAGAAAGAAAAGTTAAAAAAATATATACAAAATCTTTGTTAATATCTTTAAAATTACAAAGTAAATTACAGTTTTAAGTATTAATTATGAAAACTTGAGAAAAACAGAACTTAAATATTTCTAATTATAACGACAGGTTTTTCCAAAAATTGAAGGCAGAATTAATCATCAAATTTAGCGGAAAATCTTAAAAAATACACATAATGAACTTTTCAATACACACAGGATGAAAACATAAAACATTTACTAAAACATCTAAGGAGCTCTGTGAAGTATTCAAAGCTTTTTGTGATTTAAACTGATTGTAAGAGAAGAGAGACATTTTCCACGCCACATTTAAAATGTTTTTTCACCTGAGTGTTTTTGCTGTCGAATGGTTTTCTATTGTTCTCAGATACTTAAATTGTTCAGACACTCAAACAAGATTTCTTAGTTTGCTTTTGCAAGTGATGTGTAGCAACAAGCCGGCACCACCTAACAGGAGCGCCACCTCCAGGCTTCCAGTCAATCTGTTCAGTTAAAATGGTTTCTTTCTGCATGAAGTGGTTCTTGTTTGAGAGATTTGACCTCCCACCAGCTTTGTCTGGTTTGGTCCAGGTCATTTTAAACACTCCTTGTCAAATGTTAGGACTAGATAAAGTAAGATTTAAGTTGGTACAGGTCATGAGCCAGAATTAGCTAAAATGCCAAACCAGATGTAGTTTCTATGGGGAGAAAAAAAACAGAGAAAACCTGAAATAACAACAAATAATGCAAATTGCAGAGAAGAAGAAGTCAATGAGGAACAGCAGATCTAGACAGTGGATGGATGTTTGGTCTTAGATTTGTTTGTTTCTGATGTCTAACCAGTAATTAGTGAATATTTAGTAAATTTATTGATTCTAAAGTAATTTTAGATGGTGCTGGTTACCCTCCATCTGTCCATTGCTTTCATGGGGCAAAATGTACTGGTGTGATTTGTTTTTCTAAAATAATTCAATTGTAGTCTTCATTTCAGTCTTGAACTCAAGTGAATGTTAATCCTAAAAAACACAAATAAGAATGAGAAGTGACTCATTCTTTCACTTCTTCCAATAAATAAAGAATTCATTCCATTTGTGCTGAACATTAGGTTTGTTAATAATGCAGGTTTATGTAGGTCAGTACTTTGGGTTTGGGTTAAAAATGGCCTCTGTGTTATCAACACAGATCCTGCACTCTTTCACTGTTTTCGGTTAGCGTCGCTCTCACAGCTGCCTCATGTATAGCAGAGCGCCTGCGCCTGGCAGCCATTTCTCTAACGGTCACAGAGGTCTTATTAGGCCAAGCTAGGTAAGAAGCTTGTGTTTGATTGGTGCTGCAGGTCACCCCTCTAACAACACGAGACCCCAGCCTAATACCTGTCACACCTCACCGAGGATCTCTGAGGGACTGGAAGTTAATCTGTTTCATTCTGCTGACACGTCACCGTTTCTCTGGTTTAATCTGAAAACAAGATTCTATATTGCAGGGTGAGGAAGACACACTAAAATATCCAACATGTTTGGTTGGTCAAAGTTTCTCACTGGATTAAATGTTCCCACACAGAAACAGCAGTTCTATGAGGAACAAGGTTGAACATGTTCAACTGGAACTGAACCATACAAACAGAACAATATAAAAAGCACAGTCACTACAACATGTTCACTTCAAGTGTATCTCAGTAGCTCTGAATATTATCAAGAACTTTATGACCTCAAATTATATAATTTACACACAGTCCACATCTTGCAAATCTCTAAACTCTTGAATTGACAGTTCTTCTAAGACTTAGGTCCTCCTTGTTACTTGTGCATTTTTTTTCTACCACACTTTGTCCTTCCACAAAACTTTTGATGAATATGATTGGACACAGCGCTCTGTGAACAGGCTTTTCGTGCTGTCGATATTCTTTCAGTGACTGTTGTTGAGTCTGCAGTTTTCTCCTCCTTCTCATGATGCAAAGGCCAAAGTGTTATAGCATAATATTTCTGTATTAAAGGTCCATTTTTAATCAATCTCACATTTTTTGAGTTTCAATTTTAGATTTTCATTAGTTGTAATAATGAAAATTAACAGAAACAAATAATCTATGTGCACTGGATCTATGCAGAATCACCCTAATGAAAACAATATCTAAAATAAATGACTATTTAAATTATGTTTGTTTTATTATTATTTTTTTGAACATGCAACAGCAGATCAAGCTTCTGTCAGAAATCTTTTCAGAATATCTTGCCCAGACATGTTGAACCATCTGCTGCCAGTGTTGAGCAAGCTCTGCACTGGTGGCACCAGAGCAGAAGCTTGGTCAGCTGATCATTTTAGGCAAAAATGTAATAAAAACTTATTTTTTTTCTGAAATAAATATTTAAATATAGTAAAACTTTTTGCAGTGAGTTAATTGGCATCAGATCAATAATGAGGTATGATGTAAAAAAACAAAACAAAAAAAAAACACTTGTTCTCCTGCAGAACGCTTTGGCAGTCCTGTATGTATCAGTAGATTCTCCATTAGCTGTTCATGAGGAATCATGTCCAATAGGATCTAAAGTTTCTCTCTGTGTTGCTCTAAGCAGCTCACAGTCGCAGGTTGGTGCCAGAAGGTAACATTGTCCCACATTGCCGCAGTTATGCCTAATTTTAGCCCCGTGGAAAAACAACAGGTTGTGTTATTCATTCACAGCAACCTATCAGAGCCGGAGACGTTCAGGTAGCCCACGTGTCGACACACTCTGCACTTGTTGCTATGTAAAGCTCGGATTAACGCTCATCCGTGGAGACTGCAGTGAAAACACACACACACACACTGAGTCTGTGTGTGTTCATCAGAGCAGCTCATCTTAAATCTTTAATCCATTTAGGAACAGGGAAATAAGCTGCGTTGGGCGTAACGTCAAATAACAGATAAAATCTCACACCACTGTAAAAAAAAGCAGCAAACACACACAAGTCAGGAAAGCAAAGTAAGTCCATTTCATTTTTACAGCATATTTTAAAATTAAAATGGATTAGGTGCTTCACAACAACACAAAACCACAAATTGCAAACAATAAAGTAAATATCAACCAAAAGCAAATCTAATAAGTTTTAAGCATCACAATTTTACAGACTCGAAGTTCAGAAGTGATGAAGATCCTGAGTTTCAGTATTTATCTGACCCTTAAACAACCTGTGGTACCTGAAGACATAAAAGTTTGAATGTGTGACAGTCACAATATACTCTATGATTAAATACTGTATTAACACAAAAACAAATTTGATTTTAGAACATTAGTTAAAATAAACCTCAGACGTACAGGAACAAGCAATTTGTATTGAAAATATAAAGTTTGAACAGCATAGGACACATCTACAAAAAGTATTAGCGTATTTGCCTTTAAGAACACAAAGTTTAAAAGACACGAATGCCTTAATTATCTGCATAGAGGTTATGCAAATACCCAACAACAGAGGAGCAGGCCGTCTCTTCTTATCAAAAGACTCAGAATGAACCAATGAAATTATCCACAAAGCTAAAGCAGCTGCAAGGTGAACAGCCACAACCTTTTCCAAAATCAAGATATAAACTAAACCATGATGCTCATCTTAAGTATTTCTCTTCAAATAAGATTTTTTTAAAATCTGCTGGAAGCATCAATTTTTATGTGTCACCATTTATTACCAGGCAGCCCACAGGGCAGTGACAAACACAGCCGTAATGATGTTTACATAGTGCCATCTGCATGATGTATTCAGCCCCACTCACTCATGACAGAATGGCATTTCATCCTGATGCAAACGCAGCCGGGATGTGAATCGCAGTATAATAGCCACTATTAATCACACACATGATCATTTCATGCCTGCAGACCTCGTTTAGGGTTTACAGTAAACCCCCAGCTCGTCTGTGGAGTTTTTAAAAGTGCGGCTCGTGTTGCTCACATGTTTGACCGATGCTACAGGTAGTCGGCGTGAAACCTGATATGCAGATCGCCATGACAGTAACTGAAGCTGTGAAGCTGCTACTCTACCTGGGGCTGCAGGGATTCTCTGCAGGCTCATCACTCATTAGGCTGAAGTGCTGCTAAGCAACGCAGTGACAGATCAGTTTGTTCAGTCAGCTTTAGGGCTGATGGATGACTCATTCCAACGTTAATGTAACCAGAGCTGGGGGAGGGGATCCAACTGGAGAGAGAGAGCTTCTTTTCTTTAGACTAATTATAAAATTGTTTTTCCTAAAGCCTTTAAATGTTTGATGGTGTTAGAATTACATTAAGCTGCAGTGAAAACTGGGCTAATATTTTCCATTTCAGTTCAGCTACTTTCAAATTCACTTCACATATATTAAAACTGAATTAGCTCATGTTCATTACGTAGTTTTATTTTTCACACCTCATAATGTTGTGGTCTCATTTTTCATGGACTCTTCTGTGAAAACTTATTAAAAAAGATGGAAACATCATCATGACCCCTGACAATTATTTACCTTCATTTTCTTTTCTAATTTTGCTCAGATAAACTCAATTATAATTTAGCCAGATTTTCAATAAACCCACACTAATTCAAAAGCATGTTTCCACTGACTTAAATTCACATTAAAACTGAGTAAACAGGTTTAAATGCGCCATTTAAAAACATTTAAAAAAATGTTTTTGAGAACAACTTTTACAGTCCCAATCAAATGACCGATTTGCAGTTATTGTTTTCTTTCTATTTTTAAAATAAGAGCTCAAAAGGAATCAGCAAAGAGGAGAATTTTTTGGGAATTATTTGGAATCATATTCCACAGTCTGAGAATACATAAACCGCAAGCTGGCGGGGATCCACCTGGTTTCCCCCTTGTTAAGTCATGTATGACTAAGTGTAAACACAGCTTTTGGTTTGATTTCATTCAATCATCTCCCAGGCTTGCGGTGTGATGTTTGAGTTAAATCTCAAGCTAATTCTGGTTGTGCAGTTTAAACAAACACAGAATACTTCAATAAAATAATCCACTAAAACCTGAAAACAGTGAGGCAATAAAGATGGCTACCAAGGGCCTTAGCTGAGTGCGTTCTCAATAATTCACACAGCGCTGACCTGGTAGTGAAAGGTGAGATGCTGCACTGATGAGCTTCAGCTGACGTCGCCCCCAACGGTCCACCAATGTTGGACCTCTTCTCTTCACGCGCAGGATTATGCAACAGTCATCAATATATAATAATATCTGAGCCGCTGACAGCAGAGCACAATGATGTGGGGGGTTAATATGCAGCGTTTAGTGACTGAAGGCAGGCAGGATGCTATTAGCCACTGACCTCAGTCGTTTTGTGGCTGCTGCACTGAGGTGGCCTGTGTAAAGGTCAAGCCCTGGTTCACACACAAAGCTGAACAAGAGTTTTCAGGCCCACAGCAGCGTTGATCCCACTTCGAAACACCACAGCAGCAAAAACATGATTATGAAAAAAGAATTACCAGCAGCTTTTAGTTACAATTGAACCTCCAGAGGCGTATCGTCAGCAGCTTATCTCCTTATTTCTATCTGGTTCCCTCAGATTCAGTACAAACACAGACAGACGCTTCATGCAGTCAGCCTCAGACGCTGGCCCACTTTCAGTCAATCGGACCACAAAAGTGGAGCTCCCACACACTCAGCGATTACACAATTACCAACTCAGCATCCAAAGCCACTCAGATGTTCACACTTCCACTATATGAAGGAACCAAACTTCCGGAGAGGAAGTTCACCAGTAAAACAAAGCTAATTTCTTCTCACATGCTGAGATGTAAATTAAAATAAGGATGTCTGTTTTTCATTTTGTTTCACAGCAAAAGATATTAAAAAAACTGTGAAGAAATATGACACTTTCTGTCAATTGCCAGTGGGTTGTCATAGAAACAGTTGCTGTTTAATTTTAAATTTAGCTAAACCCACTCTTCTTATTCTCCTCCTCACTGGCACAAACAGACTCAAATCCATGGAGGTGATTTATCAGAGAAGGAAAAACGTCAACCTGCAGATTTAAATAAAAAATAAAACCATTAATGCAAAAGTTAACAGATTAAATCTGCTGTAAAATGAACAGCAAAATATGGTCTACAGTCGACCATGATGGTGGTTCGAGCTGCGTCAGAGCTTGACCAGCTTCACTAATCATAAACATTTGCTTTGCTAACGCTAAAGCTCTCTACCAGCAGCGCTCAGCAGAAGCTAATGCTAAAGCGCTAATTTCAATTCAAATTACAACTGCCCTTGAAAGACAGCAACCCTTGAACACCAACTTAATATTAACATTCTAATTTATGTTTTATATAATGGCTTTATATATTGTATTTATTCTCTAATGTCCATGTTTAATTTTGCTCCTGTATGTTTCTTGTTTTAAATAAAATTATTGAGGAAAAAGTGGGGCGATATGCATATTAATATGCATTAATACATTCAGTATTATTCACTACAGAACCTAACATCCATGGTCTTCCTTATGTTCTGGGTTCAGCCAATGAGCACCAACAAAAAACACTGGCTGGCGTTTGTTTTGCAAACAGCAGCCAATAGCATGTCAAGCAGCATTGAAAGTAAGTACTTCACCTTCCCAAACATTTTCTTTCTAAAATCTGCAAATTTTCTGACATTTTGGAATTATGTTCCACAGAAAAATCCTGTACAAACTGTGTTTAGATGGGGGCCCCCTGTACTGTGTAGCTGTAATAACAATAATAACTAAAATTTTATTTGGTTAAATTGAACATAGTTTCAAAAAAGGTAATGTTTAAAACTTTTTTTTTTAATTTAACAAAAAAACAAAAAAGGAGAAAGAAAACTTCCATTGACATTTCCAAATTACTTTTTTGCTTTAGCCAATAAATCATTACAGAGGACATCTGATAACTTTGTTCGACCTTGATCCTGCAGCAGAGGAGCTCTTCCTGCTGTCCGGCTTACAGTAATTGGATTCATCCTGCGGCTTTAATTAGACACGATCAGGTGGTCCAGGCCAGGAGGCAGGAGCGGGGTCACCGCTTGACCTCCCAAAGGTTCACCTCAACCTAACAAAGCCGTCTGTGGGGCACTCATCATTTCCTGCGTTTCTGTGGGGCTTTTTGCTATTTGCTGGCCTACATTTCACTACAGCACACTATTGATCTCCATTAGAAGCTCCTCATATAAAAGAGCTAAAGTCAAAGCATCCGGCTGAAAGCAGCTTGAGGCTCACAGGACAGGACATGACTGGACTGGACAGGACAGGACAGGGTAGGACAGGACAGACAGGACAGCCCGGCTGTCAGAGCGCAGCTGCAGCTCAAGGAGCGTCTGTTTATTAACGAGGGAAACTACAGCAGAGGGAAACCCCACAACTTCCCAAGTCCCGGTCCCGGTCCGGTCCCTGTCCGGTCCCGGATAAACACCTCATGGCTGCAGCAGCAGACAGCCGAGCAGGACCAAAAGGTGACGTCGTGTTTGATGACAAAAGAATGAGCCATGCGCCTCGAGACCTTTATTCTGATCACCGGAGTGACGTCACTGTGACCAAAGAATAGGCTGTAGTGGCAACATGGTACCTGCCGACTCAACCTGCACAACAAGCTCCCATGAATGAAGCATTTTATCCCCAAACATTATCGATCTGCACGTATTGATAATAATAATGACATTAGGGTTTGATCCTTACCGTACAAGGCATTTCTCGTTATCTGCCCTCCCATAGCTTTATTCCTTAATGTCCTTTTGTCGCCTGCGTGGATTATAACAGCCTGTTTTATTCAAATGATGCTCTCGTGGAAAGGCACGGCGCTCGTGACATGATTGCATCCAAACGAGTCGTGTGGGTTCTCTCCTCCGAGCTGATACAAAGGCTGGAACAGACACACACTCACACCCACGCCCCCCCACACACACACTCACACAGCACCGCACACCTCCGTGTACCGAGCTGCAGAGGGGCGCACATCCGTGAAGGCAACTCCCCCCGTCCGCCTCCTCATTCAGGGAGCGCTCAGCCCGCCTCGGGTCCCGCTCACTTCCACTGACATTTACATAGAGGGAGGAGACAGAGAGCTGAGCCTTTAACACTGTCACTGCCGCAATGACGGGATGTTTGTGGGTCAGGAGGGGGAGGCGTCACGTTGGAAGAAAACAAGCTCATATGGCAAGTTTTAGATTCAACCTAAAGATTCATTTCTCCTGTGCAAAGGGACACCATCAGTATTTAAATACAGCAGTTACACTGATCTTAATGTAGAGAACTAATTAGTGAGCAGGACTTGTAGTTGAAGAAAATTGTATATAGAAACAAAACCAACACAAACACTAAAAGATACAAAGAAGGATTTCAGCCAAATATGAAGCTTTGAAACTGTTCTAAACATGGAAAACAAAATGTTCTGTTTCTGCAAAAGCTCTTGAACTTCTGGGTTACTGAAGCCAGATAATGCCAGTGAGCAAAAAACAACATCCTCTGAATGTTTGCAGTCAAATGTCAAAAGAAGTCGCTTGTGCATCAGATTTACATGCGTACCAGAAACGACCAATTAATTGTGTTAACAAACTTAATGTAATCTATGTAATTAATGAATTAATCAAAATTAATGAGTTAAAGTCCTGGCCACAAAAACAAAGGTTTTCTAAGATTAATTTATTTCCCAGCTCATAAATGGACCAGCACATTCTGTCGTTATATACGAACAACAAAAAGTTTGTAAAAACGTGACAAATAAACAAATGTGTGAGGAGGTGCAAAAATACATCGATGGAAGAAATTTACTCCAGAGTGAGCTGAGATTCTCCAAATTTAGATTTCTCTGATTGTGACTAATAAAGGTGGAACACTCCAGAAAAGATCAAAATGATCCCTTTATTTATAGGAACAAATTAACATAATTTCAACATAAAATTGAACCATAAGAGACAGAAGCCTGGAAGCTCAGTGGTCACATTCTTTACTCTCAGCTCTCCATCTTTCACCTCCCATCCTTCCTCATTCATCCCAGACCGGTCTCTCTGGTGGAGAGACCGGTTGACCCTTCAAGAGTCGGGTCTCTGACTTGAACTGTCGTCACGTAACCAGGCTGAGTTCAGACTCTTGAGTTCAGACTCGTGAGTTCAGACTCACACACCAGGGCTGCTGCTGGCTGAAGCTCCTCAGACTCTGACAGTCAGGACTTTCAGCTCTAATTCAATAAAACTCTGAGGAGCTAAAGCATTTTTTAGCACAATCCCTTCATTTCAGGGCCTCAAAAGTAACTGGACAAGTTAAACAACTGAAAATAAAGTGTTAATATCTAATACTTTACCATAACAAATGCTGTCTTGAATTCAGTGCTTCGTCCTTCGTAATGCTCTGCCACGCCTTTGCTGTTTGTTTGTGCGCCTTTCTGCATTCTTAAGCTGTTTAATCTTTTAACAAGTGAAATTCATCATCAATTAGATTAAGATCAGGTGATGGACTCGGTCTTCAAGGTCATTCCATTTCTTTGCTTTAATAAACTCCTGGGTTGTTCTGGGTCATTACCCATCTGTAGTATGAAGCAGTTTGGCTGCATTAACTGGATTTCAGCAGGCAGTATGTCTCCAAACAACCCAGAGACATACTGCTTCTGTTTCCTGTCACATCACCAGTAAACACTGGTGTCCCAGTGCCACTGGCAGCCATCACACTACCTCTGCCATGTTTTACAGATGATGTGGTAGACCTTGGTAGATGTTGATTTTGATTTCTTCTTTCCAAAGAATGTTCTTTTTTTTTCTTTTTAGATTTTTCTTTACTGAAATTCAATCTAGCCTTTCTTCTCCTTGCAGTGAATGCCCTCCAGTCTTCTCTCGGTGGTAGTCTTGACCCCCTGCCTCCTGCAGAGTGTTTTTCACTTGGTCAGCTGTTGTGAAGGAGTTTTTCATCACCATGAAATTGATTCTGCAATCAGCCATCACTGTTGCTGTTCTGTGGACGTCCAGGTTTTATTGCATTGCTGAGTTCACCAGTCCGTTCTTTCCTTCTCAGAAATCACCAAACTAGATTTTTGCCGGTGTTCTGACTGTCAGTGCTATGCGTCCAAAACTGCTACCGTCATGTTTACAAACAGAAAACTTTACTGGGTTGTTAATGTTGAATATAATGGATAACATTATCTGAGTGACGGGACTGAAGTGGAAGCTTAGGAGTTATGTTTAGCTTAGCATTGGATCAATTCACATTCATGACGAAACCACAAGAAGATCACTTCCTTTATCTGAATATCCTACCGTTTCAAATGAAAAGCTGTAGATGTATGCACTAATCCTTTTAATATTTTAAATACAGAGGCATTTGTAAGAATAAAACGGCATCAGACAGGGAAAATAAGTTTTTATTGGAATTAAATTAAACACAGACAACAGGTCACCTCAACTCTTTTTTGTGCATTAATACTTTTGTATGACAGATTTTATCAAACGCAGCCACAATGTGTCACCGAACTGTGCAGGTCATTATGTTCCTGAAGGATATGATTAATATACACTAATATTACACAGCGATTACACAGCTTCAATCCCCCATAGTATCGTTAACATCTATTTAGAAAAGTTTAATAATTAAAAAAAGAGTATAATTAAACTAAAATATTTTAAATTAAAGGGACAAAATAGCCCAAAAAACAATGTATTTTGTCCTGATTAACTGCCAGACAATGACTTGTTTACAGTAGATGGCAAACTGAAGCCATTTACAAGCTGCCTGTCACGTAAAGTAAAACATAAAGTAATACAGCAGCTTAATGAAAGCCAGGTGTAAAATAAATTAAATAAAGCTTACCGTAATCTTTGATTAAATAAAACACATGAAACAAAACTTCCACAGTAGGACGTATTTATCAGAAATCTGCTGAGTAAGTGACGTAGCATCGATGGGCGCATTACCACGAGGTCGGACGGATTTACGGGTAGCACGGATAAACAGAATACCTGTTCTAATGTTGTGGTTTGTCAGCTTATGAATGGCTTGTTTCGCCTGCATTGAAAACACTTTTAACCACATGTTGTCTGAAAAATCTTCCACTTGCAAGCATCACACCTACAATCAACTCCAAGCCTTTAGTGGATATTGACATGACTCATGAATTTCCCACATCTGCCATGAAAAGCCTTTGAATTGTCCAATTAGTTTGGTCCCTTAAAGAAGAGGGTGGCCCATGTCAAACCCCTAAAGCCTTCCTCCAGTGGAACGCTGAATGCCTGCACATTATTTCCATGTCCTTTACATAATTACAACTGAACTAAGCTTCAATAAATGTGCAAGAACCAAAATACTTGATAACTAGATAGATAAAATGATGAAATCTTTTCTGAAGGTTTATATCGAGGTGGTTTGTCTTTTTCAGCATCCAATCAAATCGTTCTTTGAAGCACAAATTAACCACCAAAGGAAAGAGAAGCAACTTCGTCATCCATCACTGTTGTTTGTGAATTTCACATATGTGTCAGATTTAAGGGCGTACCGGAAATGCACAAAATGCAAAAGTTCTGGGTGGAGCCATAGTTTGTAAAATAAATAACATTTTTTAACTCATTAAATAGAAAGGATTTTCCTCGCATCATCTGGGTGAGTTAAAAATACCACTTTGCATTAAATGGGACACTTTATTCCTTTGAAGATATTTTAAATATGTACAGTTGTAGTCACGAAAATGTCATTTTGAAGTCATTCGGAGGTGCGATCAAAGCATAACGATCTGATTCTCTGGAGGAGACTAAAGAGCATTAAGGAGTTTAAATCAACCGTCTGTGTTGCTGTTCATGTCGAAAGAATTAAACACCAAATCTGGCAGGTAATAATATTTACACGACCCCATTTTCCCATCATTTTTAATGATTACCGCTACGTAACCATAACAAACACCCGGGCCCGGCTGGGTTGTTGATCAGAATGAAACCAGAACCAACCTCAAGGTTTAGTTTCCTAAATGAGAGCCTGCTGAGCCACACATGGTGCGCAGATTTGAGGTGAAAACAGTTGCCACAGAGTGCTTAGAGCACAATGAAGAACTAACCACCTTTGGTTTCATGTGTCAACGGCTGACAACTGTAGAAACATGGAGCAGCCAAAGGAAGACTGTCTATTCTTAGCAAAACAGCTTCCTAATGCTGAATAATGACTGCATCTGTCAACTCTGATGAGTCACGTCACGGAGGCCCTCAACTATTCAAATAAGAAACAGAAAAGCTAAAAAGTGTAAAGTTCATGCCTTTACTTTGACTAACACCAGGTCTAAGCTCTCCTCAGCGATGACATCACCGCACATATAGATGTCTGCGTCTGTAAATAAAAGCAGTCTTGAGTCTGGCCAGACGGGTTTCGGGGGAAACATTAGATGGTTGCGTCATGCAGCCTTGCAGATGCACAGCAGAGGAAGCCCTGAAGAAAAGCGAGCTTCCCCTCTTTGCCTGACAATTGGACTTTAATGCATTCCTGGAACATCCTTCCTTTGTACAGCACCTTTAGCTTCCTATTTTAAATAATGCAGCTACCACTCGGTGTTAAATAAGAGAGCCTTCTTTGGCCTGCAGTCCTCTGTAGTTTGCTTGAGATGCAGCTCTTTGAGTCTGTACATAAAATGGCATTATATAACTTAGGAAACGTGGCAGGACTCGGTTCACTGCAGGTCATCTGGGCTCAGAGGGGATAAGGCACAAACGTTTCACTGTATGTTCTGCCTGTATGACAGGATAGACATGATAAATGTGTAGCATTAAATCATTTCATGTCAGTCGAGTTTTGGGTCAAATCAAGTTTGTTTCTGAACTGTGCTTTGCAAATCAAAAATATTAACATTTTACCATGGTCCAACCACAAACTGTTTTATCAGAATTTTATGTAACAAACTCACACCAGTAAGAAGCTTCAAACACTTGAGGCTGGAGGTTCTACCTTCCAGTAGAACCATCCTAAAGATTTTGTGGTGTTGAGCAGAACAGGGTGTGTGTGACAACGTCCAAGACTTCAGCTCATCTGGGCTCATCTAACTGGACCATGTTCTCTTTGTATTCCACTGTATTGTTCAAGTCTTCTGTATCAAACCTCAAACAATATCCAACATGCTTTTTCTTCAGAAATAGAGTGTTGTGTGGTGAGTGTGCATAGAAGGCATTGAGTACATGACTTATTAATTTAAAGGGTTTGGGGTTTTCTGAAGCTCTCTGCTCCTTGACTCTTGGAGAAGTTTTTAACTCCTCTATTGGAAATCTTTTGAGGGTTTCCTGGTTGCAGCTGGTAAACAATAAAAACATTTTCCTTTCCTGTATTTCAGCTTCAACATTGCTGGAACATTTATTAGTTTTGAAATGCTGCTGTAATTGTTGCTTTTAGGATGATCTGCAACAGTATTTGGCTTTGTTAAGGTTTCTGTGCTTTTACCCAGTGTAAGTAATACTTGCATTGCAAAGCTTTGGTAATAAGACAAGAAATGTATATCAAACACTTGACCTCAGCAGGTTTTCCTATAACACACATAATATGAGCTCACTTTTATTTATTTGAATGAGCTGATCAAAACTCTGGCATTGGCACCAGTAGTAACTGACACAAAAGACCAGAGTTTAGTGACGGAAATTTTACACCAAGTATGCAAATCCTTAAAAAAAGCTAACATCCTGCCAACAGAGTGGGGCCTGTTGCCTCTTTCTGGCTGTTTTGTACGAGAGTGAAAGAGAATCTGTCAGCAGATGCCAAGTGGCAGAGAGGTCGACAGAGTCGGTCTCCTGCAGTTGGTATTGTCTGACAGCACCGTTTGGCAAGTGTGTGCAAACAAAACCTTCTATTCAGCGATGCCTCTGGAGCCCCATCTGGAGCCATATGCAATATGAGTAAAGGAGTTTGAAAAGAAAAGGGAAAGAAAGGACCTGTGTGACACCGTCCTAAATGTTGATGAAAAGGAACTTTGGATTGTTACGTCAAGAGAAATGAGAAACGTTGAATGTAAAGGTGCCATGGCAGGCAGGGGGCATTCTGATGGTCTCTGCAGCAAACTCTGGAATAATGATGGTCTCCCACTTTCATAAATCCAGCCTTATTGCAAATCTCTCTCCACTTATTCTGAGACATGCCCCCAGCAGGTTTCCAGATAACTACACTCTTAGTTATTAGCAAAGGTGAAAGTTAGTTTGAGGGCACAGAACGTCTGGTGTAATGTAGTACTCTTCATCAGAGCTGGAGCAGAAGAAGAGGGGAGGTGATAATTAGATCTGTCACTCTGCTTTAATATCTCAGAGAACGGCTTGGCCTTGGGCTGGCTTGTTGCAAAGAAATGCCTTATTGTCTCTGGTGCAGAGGAACCAAAAATACCGTTTCGGCCTGTTGCAAAATGTGTTGGTGAGGAGTGATGGCTTTCAGCACAGTTTCTGTGGAGGGAAACCAATGAGCTGCTGTTTTCAGTTAAACAGAGTAGGGGATGTTATGTGATTCACACAGTTTCTCCTGATGCGCACCGATTCTTTATGTACTGATTACAAAGAGATGAAAGTGTATTGAGGGTTTTTATATGAAGCAATGCAGTCAAGTTAAGTTTGTAATTCCAACTGGTCAATCTAACCCTGCAGGGAGAAATGGTTTGTGGTATTCTTCTAAAGACAAAAGACAAAACTGCTAAATTCTGTCGCCACTCCATTTTTGTTTATATTTCTAGAAGAAGAAAGTTGCGGTCAGTGTCTTCTGATGAAAGAGAGCACAAAGCTCAGCCAATTAGGAGAGACTCAGAAAAAACTTGATTTATAAAAAAATTCACAGACACAAAACCTAAATCATTTTTCTGAAAAGTAAATATTTGAGTCAATCAGATTTTGACCTTCATCATCTATGAAAAACACAGTTTCTAGTATTTGTGTGGAGACTAAATTATTCAATTCAATCTATTTTTACATAAAAGCATTTTAAGCTAAAACACAATAATACCAAAGTACTGTCCATAACCAGCTGTTCTGTGCTGTGGAAGATGTTTCTTGGAAGCAGTCTGGGTTTGTTCTGAACTCAGCATAAGTTAATTTTATCAATGCCAGTTGCAGCAAATGGGAATTGGGTTGCTGAACCATCTGCTGGTATCACTGGACCCACACTCCCCAACGCCTTGCAGCTCTTTTCAGCTTCAGGAACCAAACTACCTCAGGTCTTCTGATGCCACTGAGATTTTGGGATGGATGATGGCCTGCAGGCTTGTATTCAAGCACACAGTGGAGGCACTTCTGTTTTGAAAATGTCTCAGTGGGTCGAGGCCTTGGGACAGACTGGATTTCCTGGGAATCTTTGTGGTCCCCATGATGAGCTCTAGCAGGAACCGGGCCAGCAGGGGTCTGTTGAGTCTTTTGATGCATCGGCTTCCTCTGGCGCTTGCTGATTGTGTTTTTCAGGTGCTTGGAACTCGGCGTACAGCTGTTTTTGCTAGCAAGAGACGGGAACTTGTTACTCATGACCAGGACTGGTGTTTTCCCATGCATCAAGCTGACCTCACTCCGACACAGCGAAGGGGGAGTTCGTGCCATCATCCCCATCTGTACGGCCAACTTTATGAACTATACTTTATAAAATAGTTTTGATGCTGAAGTTTGTACCAACGTGGCGCAGTGTTTCATTCTGCAGCCACAAAGTGACTAAAAACATGTGTCCAAGAAACATTTTATGAGCAAAGTCATTGTTTCCTGTAGCTCCAGCCTCTCTTCCAGGAGGGAGTACATGTGGTTGTAATTCCTCCCGGAGCAGATCTCTGAGACTTTTAAACTGCAATTCCGATCATGATGGGTGTTTATTGTTCGTTACATTAGATTTATCCGGGGCAGCTGTTGCGTGGGAAAACAAATGAATGCGTTTGCATGGATTTTTGCCGCCATCAATCAGCGGCCCTGCAGTTTAAGTGGTTTATGAAGCACAACCTGTACGTACGGTGAATCCTCCTCGGCTCTCATTGGCTCCTGTCATGTTTGGCAGAAGAATACGTTCAGACACAAAGACTGATAACTGGAGCATTCTTTTATCCATTTTTGTGGCTCTCACCACTTATTCCTCTCATTTATCACACTTACAATCTGTGCTTGTCTGGGTTTTTATGTTGTGTTTAGATCTATCAGGCCCTGAAATGAGATTAAAGGAAAGTTCTTAACCGCTCCGTCCCAACGAACAGACAGCACCAATGAAAACTCGTGTTTCATGGATGCTCCAAAACAAGAGTGTCTTAATTAGACACAAGAGAGGCCACCAAAGGTTTTAACTGCAGCTAATCTGTTGATCTTCTCATTTGAGCATAACAGAGATAAGCAGATTGAGGTGTTTTTTAGGGGACATGTTTTTCCCTTTTTCCCAAAGCTCTGATGCATGGATGAAGAGGGAAAAACACATGAAGATGTCTGAATCTTTGTTATGCAGGACTGGAAGAAAAGAAGAGTCAAAGAAAAATGAAGCTGGAAATCAGTAGGCAGATTAGTGTGACCTGCAGCGCTGTACCGATCTCTCATGGTGAAGAGAAAGCTTAATGGAAAGGTGAAACTCTGAGTTTACCTGTCACAATATGTTTTACAAGCTCTGGATGGTGACTGAAAGAACGAGTTTCTTCCACAAGCTCCTCCAGAGGAAGAGCCAGGACGCGTTGGAGGGACGAAGTTTCTCAGCTGGGTGGGAACTGGGTGATTCCTCCAGGGGAGCTGGACCAAGTGGCTGGGGAGAGAGAGAACTGGGTCTCGCTCCTTTAGCTGCTGCCCCAGCGACCCTACCCATTATCTGCCGACTATTCTGCAGATAATTGATGAATGGAGAGATGGAAAATAATGCCTTCAAAACGTTACTTCAAATTCCTATGAGCATTGCTCATAGGAATGACAAAATCTCCCAACACTTCCATCTGAGACTCTGCAGGCCTCAGTTAGCATGTTGGATGTTTACATGGCAGAAATATCAGAAAATAATTGAGCAAGAATGCCTTCTTTGAAGAGGGATGAAGGGGAAAGCCACTTCATTCTGAAAAGTGCAGACCAGCACAGATCACTTCTGAAATCAGTGCAAGATTTTTGAGACTTTTGTCAGATGAAATCAATGTAGAAATGTTTGTCTGGCCAGACTGCACAGAATCAAACAAACCAGCATACCAGCACATACGCCTTTTATCAGCTTTCATGGCGGCATGCGGCTGATGAGCTGGACAGTTCTGCAGGGAGCTGGTGTTCATGTCGACCATGAACTCCTCTGTAGGTCAGAGGATTTCAGAGTCACATGAGAGTCCATCTGCCCAACAGTTGAAAAAGATCTTGAAAATATATAAAAAACAAAAAATGGTTTCAGGCAGGAACTGTTAAACTGCTGCATCTAATAAAATGTAAGATAGGTCATTCAGAATGCAACCTAGCTGAGCGAAATGTCCGCTCCTCACCAAGCACAGGGCAACAGAAAGAAGAAAAATCATGTTAACGGGACAAAATCTCCTGAAGAACTGAGAAAACTGAATGAAATGACAAAACTGACTAAGAGTGAAATGCAGTCTGCTGATGAAAGTGAATCTGCTCCTTGAAGGAAACGCCTTCAACTGACCCGAATTAAAAAGTACCAACAACATTTACTCCATAAATCCATTCATAAGTAGCACACTTACAGTTTACTATTAATCTGCAGCAAAAGACAAAATCAGAAATTCAGGCTCAACAATTCTAGAAAACTAATCTTTGGGAAGAAAAACGTTTCTGTCATTTTTCCAATGAACAACCAAAGTGTCTCTGCTCACACTAGAAGTGGTTTCCACAGCCTCACTATAAATAATCAGGATGTTTCAAGGACAATCAGAAGACACACACGATTATCGTGTTTCCATTTCCACTGCTGATTTCCTGCAGCACTTCCTGGGGAGAAGTCCAGTTGCTGATGACTGTAGCATTAATAAGCAGAAAGACTTTCAGGAAATCCCTGAAAAAAGATGAAAAACAAGCTCCAGACAAAAAACGAACATGGCAGCTGAGGATAAAATGCAGCTATGTATATTCCAACCTGTTGGCTAATATCTGTCAGCCAGGAGGAGACAATATGCATACCTTTGAATAATTTTTCCAATATTAATCATCTTTAACATCCGGTGGTGTGACGGACCTAAAACTGGACTGCTGCGCCAGAGGGAAAAGAAAGGAGGAAGCTTCCATGTCTGACAGCAACATTCCAACTCTGAAGTACGGTGGTGGCAGCATCATGGTGTGTGGGACATCTGCACTCCATAGATTAGATGGGAACATTAAGAAGGAAGACTTTGTGGAAATGTTGCAGAATCATCTCAAGATGTAAACAAGGAAGTTAAAACATGGACTAAAATGAAATCCAAATTCCAGATCACCTGACTGGTGACAAAGTGGCTTCAAGACAACAAAGTTATTTCTGGAAGGAATCCCAAAATATTTGATTCCAGTCAATATAATTTTACCAAATACTAAGGAAATGTATTTGCATGTTTACAGTTAAGAGGCATGAAATAAGATACTAAAACATTTTTTTCCAGTAATTTTAGGACTTTGTTTTGGTAATATTGTCTTCTATTAATATCATAACTGTCTTGATATATGACTTTATTCTCAAAAATATCTAAAACATCTCGGAGTCTGGCCCTCGTTCTCTGTCGCAGACATTATTAATATGCCCTGCATGTAAACAAGCCAACAAACATCTTTTTTTAAACTTTTGTAAAAAATTGATAACAGAAAAATAAAAGAGTAGATAAAAAAATATGTCAGAAAAGCATAAGATAAGAAAATGAAGGCTTCTTTTTGTATTTCTTTGATTAAATGATTCTATTTAATCATTTAAACATCCACTGTCATCCCACAACATCCCCAAAAAGCTCACATGACTGAGCCGAGGCCACTGCTGGTGGCAGATGGTGAAGGAGGGATGAAAACTCACCCAAATAAATATGTAATCCCCTCCTCACATGGACCCAAGCACAATGCTCAGATTATCCCGTCGGATGGCGAACAGCAGCTCTGCAGATCAGCAGGCTGTGCAGGGAGAGTCCTCCCTCTGTGGGATTGTGAAATGTTTTCAAAGCATTTGTGTGTTCGAGCTGCATGTCAGAAATAAATTGAAAAAAATTGAACTCACCGTATTCTTTAAACTTTGAAAAATACAATAGTGGAATTCATTACAGAAATTTTGTATTAACACAATAGTATAATGATAGATTTAGCCTCTTATGTGATAGTCTTTCTCATAATTTTGTAACTGAAATATAATTTATAATCATCCAATTCAAGTCAAAATTCAAAGATACTTATTTTAATCCCAAAGGTAAAATAAATGTTATAGCTCAGATTATCAAAGAATCCTCAACAAGTCATTGTGGATGATGCTGCTGTAAGCATTATCATCTCCAGTAGCAGTCAGTCTTGTGAAAAATCTAGAAGGCCTCTGACTGAAGACTTGCTTTATGACCGACTCATGAGCATCACATCATGCTAACAGCTCAACGTCTGAGCAGCAGAGATGACAGTCTGCAGATTCCCACAGTAACATGTCCTGGATGACATCATCAGTTGTTGGTAAGCTCTGCTAATCCACCCTATTTGCTTTTGCCGCTCCCCTGTAAATATCTGTCTGGTTAGGAAACCGAGCAGAGAGATGCTAGAGTAGGGGATATGGTCCTTCCCCATCATGACAGGCAGAAGAGAAAGTTTGAACTTTCTCTTTCTCTCTCTGTTCTGCATCCAGGAAGCCTCCTTTTGAACTCCTGTGGGATTTGGGGTCATAGTTCAGGTGCTATTGAAGGTTTTGAAATGCTAATCAGCTGCTCTCTCAATTTGTTGTTATGGTTAGGGATCGTAACAACTGTCCAAAGCTAAAAAAGCAAGAGCAAAAATCCATCCATCTTGCATCTAAAACCAGAGGGATTAATAGTCCAAACAAAATAACGCCTACAAATCAGAACTAACAGAGTGACTCCAACATCCTGCCATTTATCATGTCAGAGCTGGAGAGGTTTATGACAGCTTAGTGTGAAAAAGGAGCCAGCATCCCTCTGTGTGGATAGAGTTTAAAACCGGAGAGGAAGTTACCTCACCACCTGTAATTATCACACAGAGACAGCAGCAATAACATTTATCACAACATAAAGTCCAAGTCAACAATTCCTTGTCACACCTTCATAACTGCTGGGGTAGTTCTGCTTTCTGTGTGTCTTAAACTTGGACTTAAAGTTTTATCATGATATCTTAGTATTATTGTGATAACAATAAAAGTCGCAATAATAACTATTTATTGTATCATTTTTATGTATGACTGTTAAAATAATTCTCTTGAAAAATATTCCCAAGAGACCAGACTGGAGTTGGGATTAAATGAAAACATTATCAGTTTTACTTCTAACCGCATGAAGCAGATTTAGACAGAACTTCACTGAGAATTTACTTTTAAATCAAATTCTATCCAACAACTTTATGTTTGTTTGTTTTATAAAAAACTGAATCAAATGAAAAATGAAACAAAATGGACCCGAAATAATTTGGTGGATAATTTCTTTACATATTTAAATAAATATAAATACTTAACAGAACTGAATTTTGAAAGAAGTTTTTCATTGAAGTCTCAAATTTTTTTTCCACATATGTAAAAGGACAGAAAAATAAGGGGCAGAAAAAAAGGTCCTTTGTAATGAAACCTTTATGAACTTCAGATTTTATTCTCATCTTATTTAGTGTTAACAGTTCTCTAGCTGTTTGCAACTAAATGTAAATGGGAGTATTACTGTTAATTTGAAAATAATCACTGAAGTTGTTGTGATGTTCTCAGTGTCAGCGTGAAACAAAGTGTCGTCTTTCATGCTGATCGACTTGCCGCTCTGCCATCATTTATGACTTTCCCTCCAACAACTTCCCCTTTTTTTAATCAGAACTATAAATATGCCCAACAGGCTCCGTTTGATCCAGAGGAACCTGAAAAGGTTTGCTTCTTGGTGGTCTGCACCAAACACAAAACAGAGATAAAACAACATTCTGTTTCTGTTTAATTTTAATATCTTAATTCAGGTTACGTAAGGACAGGGTCTTCGTTGTGTCAGTTTGTTTCCCTCTGCAGTCCGGCTAACCGCACAATTCCCTCATTTCATCCGATGAAGTCCTTGTGAGTGATGCTGATTAATCTAATGCAAATTAAGCTCTTACCAGGTTTCAGATGTTCTTTCAGAATTATGTAAAAATACTATTACTTAACTTTTGTGCATTTAATTATCAGATTCTATCCCGGTAAAAACTTTAATCTTAACCCTAAAACCTTAATTTCTGAAAAAGAAATTCATATTTTTCAAGAGAACTGATTGGTTGATGTTTTCCAGAGTTGGTTACCACAGTAACCATCCCAGCTAGTAAATATACCTAAAGTTAGCATCACTGTGCCTCTAGTCTTTCTTCTTGGTTCAAGAATCACTGCAGGATCTTAGTGATCAGATTGATTCACACTAGATCCAAACCAAGCCTCCACTTTAAATTTCCTTTATTCTCTGACATAATTAAGAATGCAACAAACTCTTCATTAAGAACCCTTAAATACCTGCAGCATGCAAGACAATCTGAAGGTGTTGGACTCAAACCTTTACCAGGGCCACCAGTAAAAGCGAATGGCACACACCTCCAGATTGCACATATGTGTAGGTGTTCTGAAAGAAAGTAGGAGCAGAGGTTTATGGCAGCAGTTTCCTTTTGTCAGGTTGGCAGAGGAAAACTGCTGATCTAGTGATGACAAGTGAGGGGCAGGACTGTAAAGCTGTTGCTGACTGGGGTTCATGACATCATTAAGAATCAGTTCAGCTGATGAAACAAAACCAGCTTCCACGCTTATTCAGTAGGAGTCTCAATAATCTGTTCTCATGTGTCCATGACTCATTCTGATTAAATATACAGATGCTCTACGCAAAGTTCCTGTAATTTTGTCCATGTTGTATTGTCATTAAAGAAACAGGCGGACCAACAATAACATGGTCTTCACTCAGTAGCAGCCGGACAGGAAGAAGGGAAGATGCGGGTCCGGTTTCCTCTGGAGTCAGACCTCTTGTAAAACCTGCATCAGAAGTCCAGAAAATCAAAACACAGTCAAAGCTGTGTCCTCCATTTGAACTTAAGAATTAAAAGAGGCAGTACCATAATTTCCCGATTTTTGCATGACTCACCTTGGAAGACGGATCTTGCTGTGTTTGTACAAAACCACAAAATTACAATTCCAACAGACTTAATTTTTCCTCTTCCAGAACACAAACCAGGCTGCTTGTTCTGATGAAAAAGCACCATTAAAACATACATCTATCACTGTGTGCACAACATGCAATATTCCCCTCTTCATAGAGGGAAAGTCAATATATTCACAAGCTTGCATGACAGCTGCAATAGCTGAGACAAAGAAGGTGCTCAGATTCTGTCCTGGTTACCGTCAAGGTAGAGAAAGAAGACAAATTCTGTCCCCAAAACAAGAAACAAATACATTTATCAACATTTCACTGCTGCAAGAATAAAACGCTGCACTTTATCTATGTCATCGAATACTTCAGAGACAGACAAACTTTAATATGGCAGGTTGTTTTCAAGAGCACAACAATGCATCATCATCACTAAGACACCCTTAAGCTGCTTGCTGCACATTAATAACAATTCTGTGATAGCTGCTCGCCTTTGTGTCAGTTTATATAAAGATAACACATCGTCTAACCTGATGAGCTCATGAAGCTCAGACAGTCGTCTGCTTTTTATTTCTGTTGGTGCAGACTGAGCGGAGCGCTGCGGAACAACGCCTGAGGAGCCTGAATCCTCGCAGGAGTGGCGCTGTGCCTGCAACACCTCACTGTGTTTGTGCTTCTTATTTAGCAGGTGTTAAAGATGCTGGAGCACCAGAGGCAGCGAGCTGCTCTCTACTTACATAACAGAAAGCAAACGGAGGTCAAGGACCTGAAGAACATGGAGGAAATTCTTTCAAATATGACTTCACTCTAACAACAGATCTTTGAAATATGGTTTATGGTCCTCTAATTTCAAAACCAACAGACTAATTTTATTTAATGATCCCTAAAAAATTCATGTGCTTAGTTCTCATTAGGCTACGTCTGAACTTCCTGTGACTAAATGCTTCCTGCTACGCACAAACTCTGAAGATCATTAATATAACACAAGTATTAATCTGTTCAGGACAAAAATGTCTCAATGACTTTAGATTTCGCTCCAATCAACTTAAATGACAAAATGAACTCTGGACAGAATTGACTAGATGTCTGCAACAATAATGATAATGAACATATTTCAGGTGTTCTCTCTCTGATTCTAGATATTGTCCTTTAACAATATCCTGTCAGAATCCTGACAGGATATTGTTAAGAAAGAAAGCTGCACAAAAAAACTGTAAGACTTGGGAAAATATACACAAAAAATATAAACTACCACAGAGAAATGATGTATGAGCTTTATAAAAGGATATATGTAGCAGTTTCTTCTGCACTGTGAAGAGTTGTATGATCTTTAATAAGTGATGGAATCATGCGGGTTTTATTTGACGCCTGAAGTCTAGTTTTATATTCGATATTTCATTACAAAACTAATTGCAAAATGAAAACATTTTTATTAAGCGAAGCTGGGATTAATACAGCAATGGAGATTCAAATAAAAGGGGTTGTTTATTTTCAAAAAAACATTTTCCCTCTGAGTTGCAAAAAAAATGAAACGAATGAGGTTCAGTATATGGAGAAATGAATAACCCGTATTTTATTGTATTATTTTACCGTTGAGTGCTAACCAAGCTGTTAGCACTCAACAGAGTAACAACGCAGCTTCACATGAAAGCTGAAATGTAACAAACTGTTTGTCTAAAAGAGGACAAACAGGAAAACATACATTAACATCATCACTTTATCCACGCAAGATAATTCAGTTCAAACATTAACTGTTCTTAATACTTAACAGTTTTCTTAGTCAAAGTTTGGAAGAATTTCCTACTCAAATGAGCAGCAACGTCTGCCTTTATAATCTTTGGGTTGGTGTGTCGTGTTTATGTATCTTTTTGCAGGAGTCTGTGCTGGTATGAAGGAACTGTACGCCCTTGAGATGCCCTTGTAGTAACATCAGACAGGAATCCACTGCCAGCGCTCACTGATGAAGACGTGGCGATGTTCAGCTGAGCTGCGTCACAATGCAGCGAAGCAAACCTCCATGAACAATGAAACACTTTTCTTCTACCTGATAGTGGTGCCATAAACATTTCAATGGAAAGCAGCTGAAATACCTTCAATTCCTGATAGTTTGGTTGCTACTGAAAGGCATGAGACGGTTTTGACTCTGAAACCATTTCTTAATGTCCTATAATTGTTGACAGTAATAAAAAAATGGAAAGTCTTTAAAGCAGGAAGTTGCACGTCAAACCTCTTTTTGTCCCATTCTCAGAATTTTACTCTTAATTTAAATGTTTGTTTTTTTTGTCTGTGATTTACAAGCGATGATTTTAAACTTTTTTTTCAGTTTTTTGTCTCGTCAGAATGAATCGCATGTTGTTTTACCATTACCTCACTCGACACTGAGCAGGCAAATGATCTTGATGTGGCCAAACTTTTAACGACCATGACTTGATTTTTC
This sequence comes from Poeciliopsis retropinna, assembly GCA_010277075.1. Taxonomy (NCBI): domain Eukaryota; kingdom Metazoa; phylum Chordata; class Actinopteri; order Cyprinodontiformes; family Poeciliidae; genus Poeciliopsis; species Poeciliopsis retropinna. Next base: position 1,509,739 of record VMRM01000039.1, on the reverse strand, counting down.
CATCTATTTGATTTTTTTTCTCTACATTCAATCAGTTTCCATCAGATTTTCAGCTCATATGGAGAGTTTCTGCAAGGACTCATCTTCATCAAACTGACCACAGTTATCCATCATATTAAATTACATTTCCTTGTTGGCAAGTTCTGCTCTGCGATGATTAAAGCGTAACTCTTTTTTTTTGCAAATCAATTACTAATCTTAACTTTTTATTTTATTTATTGCACTTATAGAATATTCCCTTCTGTAAACATCTGGAGTTGGTCGACTGGGTTTTATCTGGTCTGATATGATTTTCCTTCAGAAGTTGTGTTTGATCAGCCTTCACATTCAGCTGACATGAGCCCTTTTAGAGGATCTATGGAAACTAAATGTTCAATATTCCATTTATTCAGTTATACACTTGACAGAATCATAGCAAAGAACTACAGTTTTATTTTTATTTTTCGGTATTCTGTCTACCCCCCCTCTCGTCCGAAACGTTCGCTGGAGGGACAAGGGTGTAAGGAAATGGACGGACGGATGGACGGATAGTATTCTGTCTGGCAATGGAGCAGTCAGAATTATTATCTGAGTGCAAAAAAGAATGAAAACAAATTTAGTTCCACAAGTGGAACATTACAGCTTTTGATATAAAACTGATATATATGACATATGGTACACATAATACGTTTATTTTAAATGTAATGGAAAGTTACACTGAAAAGGTAGGGAGAAAGAGGAAAGAGAAAGAAAAGAGGTGGAGGAAAACATTGAAAGAGAAGAGAAATAAGAACAGAGAATTAAAAATAGAGAGAACACAAGAAGACAAACACCATATAATCTGCTTCTGCACCTGCAGAAAGATAGTCAACAAACACAAAAAAGGATTTGGTACTAATTAAAACAAAATGTATTTAGTAGTAAACGCAGAGTGAACACCTGAATCCATACCCCAGTGAACATCTGGGCACATACAACAACTAAAAGTCTGCAGGAAATGTTTTTGGTGTAATTGAGGAAAGATGATGGTTTCTCTAATGATAGTTGTAGTCATGATGTAGTTGGTCTATGTGTGCATTAGTGTGTGTGTGTGTGTGTTGAAAAGCTGAGGTTGGGGGCGGGGGTACTCTACTCCAGATCTAACCAATCACAGCTCACCATCAGCCCGAACAGAATCACATCCTGGTCTTTTCTTCGCCACGCTGCTGCCGGTGACGTCACCTGCTCCCCTTTTCGACCTCCTGATGGCTCTTTTTATCATGGCAACCATCACCATGGGAACTGTTGCACACATTACTTGTGGTCGTCAAGGCAACCTGCTTGAATAATCCTGCCTCTTGTCTTGTGCTCCTCTTTGCCTCCCCCCTCCACCCGACATACTTGTTCCTGTGCTGTGTTCCTGCTCATTGAGAGGATGGAAAAGGGCAAACCGTGTACTTATGTTGATCACTCCACTGACAGTTTACATTTAATATGTTCCCCCACTACCCTCTGCTTCACAAATACAACAGCTGGCTTAAGATGGAGAAGGTGGAGGTGGATTTTTGTTCTGCCTCTTATGTGATCAGAGAAGCAGAGAGCAGAGTGAGTGTGCAGGGATAATACGTCCCTGCACAACATCATGTCCCCTACTGCTCAGCTTTTGATTAAAGCAGTCTGATGAACCGGTTTCCATTAACATGTGCTTTGTAGTTGTAAACACCTGTTGTACTTCTTTACTTCCCCCCATGTGGATTCAGACCATGTTGCCAAGCATTCACAATTACCTTAAGGAGTAGAAACACCATCTGCATTGTGGTCGGAGTGACTGATCATCAACAGGGATGTGTTTGTTTCCAACAGACACGTGTAACGGCCGATGTCTCAATTTAAAACAACATGTGTTAAATCTGCATTTACACCTGTCCGTGTTGCAAAAGCAGAACATTCTTGTCAACAATTACTTCTTTCATCATTCCTTGAACAATGATGAAAGAAGCTGCACCATCAGCAGAAAAACATTTTTTACTTCTATAAGCATCAAACCAACATGCTGGACCTTAAAAAAACTTGATTTCTCTTATTGCAAACAACTATTTACAGATTTAATTTGGCCCATTTCAGATTCATTGAAAGCAGCTGATTAGCATTCAAAAAAACAACAGCAACAGCGGAAGTTATTATATATCTCAGAGGAGCTGAACAGGAGGCTTCATGGATACAGAGCACAAGTTTAAACCATCTCTTCCATTCATCATAATGGGCAAGGACTGTATCTCCTACTCCAACATCATATCCCCTACTCCAACATCATATCTCCTACTCCAACATCATACTGGAAATCATTCCTACCCACAGCATCACCTTCCACAGTAACTCTATGAAGACACTGGATTATATAAGTTATAAAAACATTTAATTTTCTCTGGGATAAATAATGCACTCTTTAATTGAAATGAAAACATTTTTAGAACTATATAAAAGCATCTGTTCACAAATGTGAAAAAAAAAAATCTATTATCACCAAACAGCACCAAAAATGATGTGATTTTCTTTTGTGTTTCAAAGAAAGAAAAACATGATCAGCACCAATGGAACTGATAATTGGACTGAACTTATATAGCACTTTTCCAGTCATTTTGACCACTCAAAGCACTTTACACTAGCGTTGTTTACATTCACCCACACATTTATACACTGATACGCAGACCAGTAGGCAATTTGGGGTTAAGTGCCTTGCCCAGAGGCACATCAACATATGGCAGGAGGAAGTTGGAATCGAACCTATAACCTTCTGATCACAAGACGACTACTCTGTCATACAGCCACTGATCCCAGACCAACACCAACTGATTTTTAAGGTTTAAAAGAAGATTAACGCAATCCAAAAACCTTTTCATCCAAAGACCTTTTCCTGCACCATCAGTCTACTCCATTCGACAGCAGCATGATGATTCTATGTGTAAAATCATGACTGCTGTCAGATTCAAGCCTAAAACCCAGAGGGACGAAAGCACAAGTCCAGTCCTCGAGAGCTACCGTCCTGCAACTTACTCCAGCAGACCGGGAACAACAGGCTGAATTCCCTCACCTGCAGTCATTCAGCTCTGAACAGGCCTGAGACATTCATTGGTTCAGGTGTGTTGGAGCAGGATGCATCTGAAAGTTGCAGGAAGGCAGCAGTTGAGGACTGGACTTGAGTGCCCCTGTCCAGAGGTGTCATGTCTGTTCATATGGCCAAACCAAGCTTGAGTTTGTTACCATGAGCTCAGCATGCAGCTCCGTTTAGAGAACAGAGGACTGCTGATTCCAGATCAAAATGGGTGGTCTTGATTTTTTTACCATATTTTTTCATTCAGTATTTCATATCTTGCTGGCCATGTTATCATCCATTTCATGATTATTTCTCCAAGACTTCACGTTACTGGAATAACATCTAAATGTTTCTGCACCTCTTTGTTCATTTATAATTTTTATAAAAGATTGTTTTAGTTTGCAGTAACTTGTTTCTAAGTCAACATCTTCCCAGTTCTGTTGCCTCCTGACCGGCATCCGGCCCGCCTCCTGCAGCCCGGTCCGGTCCGGTCCGGTCCGGTCCAGTCCGGGAGCTGTTCTTCAGCACCACCGGAACTGATCCCAGAGCAGCGGTAACAAAATGGAGTAACCCAGCCGCAGATATCCCCTCTGAGCTTTAACTATACGGTTTATGTCTCTCCAAACTGCCTCCAGCTTGCAGCGGTTCAGTCACTGACCTTTGTGGTTCCGGAGCCGGTGGAAACCCGGCTGCTGGGATCTCTGCAGCGCCGATAGTCCCGACACGTTGTTCCCCATGGCGGGATGGATGCTGGAGAATTCCCAGTGAACGATCCGACCGATGACGGAAGAAGTAAAAACCATGAACTCTCCTCTTTACACTCAGACATGGAGTCGCGTCTCAGTTTTCATCCAACCACGGAAGCGGAAAAGACGCACAGGTGGGCGCAGTGAGCGGATAAAACGTGAGCAGAGACGCTGGAGCAGATTTGATTTTGATCAGAGATTTGATGCTTCAGTAATCCTACAGAGAGCGGAGGATGGCAGCGGTTTAAAACATGATCACATAAAAGCAGCTCAAACATTTCCCATAAACTGTTTTGTTTATTAACCCAGTTATGTTCAGTGAGAAGAGCTGAGCTGGATTTAGAGTTTATGGGATGGGTTTTACAGGACAGGTGTTCTCCTCTTTACTCCTCAGATCTGCTGGAATAAAGAGTCAAACACTAAAAACATAATCCACCAACTGTGTGAAGCTGCCATCTAGTGTAAATCAACATAGAAACAGGAACCAATCAGTTCAGGTTAAAAACTCACTTTCCATCTAAAATGTAAGGAAAATAATTTATTTTCCTTCCAGCTTCAGGTCAACATTTCCCAGAATGCTCTGCTTGAAATGAACCAGTTTTATGACTCATATGGTTCATCTCAGATCTGAAAAGACAGAAACAAACCTTCATCACTTCGAACAGTGTTCATAAATCCTCCTGTAGCAGGACTGTGTGATTCCATCCATCCATCCATCCATCCATGACATTCCTCTCTTCAGTACTTTGTACACAATTCCAAAATATTTCAATCATTAAATCAATAATCAAAATATTCACACTTTGTGCCTCACAGTGTGGATAAATAAAAACATTAAATCATTTTGAGGGAATTTCCTGATACATAAGAAGCAGGATATAAAATATAAAATGCAAAAGGTTATTGGAGAGGGATTCTCTGAGTTTGAAGTCTGGAAGAGGGATTTAGACTGGGTGAGGAGTATTGATGAACAACAGTTGAATAGATCAGTGATTGATTGTCGGATTGGATGGACGTATCCAGAACCTGTTTGTGGTTCCAGTCTGGAACTGGTTTGGATGAAAACTGAGTCAATGACTCCTGAGGTCTGTCATGAGTGGGTTTGTTGAAGGTCTGGAGGAAAAGCAGTCACTCAAACCTGGGACTAAAGAAGGAACGAGTTGGAGATTCGTCAGGCAGAAAGTTCAGAATCACTAGAAACTAGAGACTCAGAGAATAAAGGCCGATCGACAGGCGCTGAATGATCATCATGCAGCTCCTTAAATCACCAGCAGAAAGTCAGTCAGTCAGTCAGTCAGTCAGTCAGTCAGTCAACTGCAAAACTAAGTAAAGAAAGATTACAACTTAACAAATCAAAGAATTTCGAGACTAATTTAACTGAAAAAAACTAATACAAATAAAAAAATAATAAAAATCAACATTGGTTTGTGATTAAATGTAAAATAATACCAGCTACATTTTCTTAAACTGATAGGAATATCCAGCTTGTTATAGAAATTTCCCCTGAATGATGGATCTACTTCCTGTCTCCCTGATAGGATGATCTACTTATATCTAGGATTTTATATTCCTTATGTCATGAGTAAAGACTGGAATACAGATAGATTTGTAAATTCAGAGCTTCAACCTTCATCTCAGAAAAATTCTCTCTTCACTCCAAACTTATCCAGATTTACCTGCAGCTCCATCCTGCCGTCACTTAGGACCAGGATGCCTGAACTCCTTCATATTTTCAGCAAACTGATTATTACTCTGAAGCATTCTCCTTTTTATTAAATACACATTTCTCATCTCATAACATGCACTTTCACTTAACCGCCAACAGCTTCAAATGGAGGTATTAAAAGCTCAAACCGACATGATGACGTAGAATGATTTCACCTGAGGCGAGAGCAGCTCTTGACTCAGAATACTCCTGACAAGAGACAGAGAACATTCTGAGAGGTAAACGAAGAAGCTGTGGGCTGGAGGCCTTTCATCGTCACAGAGCATCGGTATGAGCCTGAACTCTGTTAGATACACTGAGTCACATTTTCTGCTCTACCTTCACTTCCACAGAAGTGCCCACCTTAGGTTTATTGTCTTTTTTAAAGGAGGTACATAAAAGAAAAGGCCAGTGGGCTTTGTGCTAAACAAACTGCTGAGATCAATAAGGGAAATGTTGCCTTGGACATGAGTAACTGCTGAATGCTGGAACAAAGAAACCAACTCTGCTTTGGAGAGAAGTGAGGAAGGTAAAAGTACAAAAGGCAGCAGAGTTTCAGCTCCACGCCAATCACAACGGTTCATAGAAGGCTGAGGTGATGTACACCTGCCTTTCATTGTTTCTGAATTTAGCTGCAGCTCAACCGCTTCTGAAGTGAAAAATGATGGAGCAGGCAGAAAAACATTTCACTCAAATAAACCCTGAAAATGTTTTGCTACAGATTTACTGACACAACATAACGTCCAAACCCAAAGAGCTTCTTCACATCTTGTCGCCACCTTCAATGTAACGTGTTGGTATTTTCTGCGTTAGTTTTGCATTATGTCACATAATATGATGGTCCACTTGGCTTTTCGTGTACAGAGCTAAAGCATGAATTACTTTCTGCTATGACGGTTTGCCTCCTCAGCATGCTGATGAGGTCTCAGCATCATTAGCTAACATGTCTTGGTAGACTATCCTGAGGCAGTGGAGCATCCATAAAAATCCATACTTTAAATAATCCTAATTCCTTCCTTTTTGTTCTGCTTACCTCAGACTCAGACTCATCTCTCACCAGCTTTAGCTACAAAAAATGTACCCATTTTGTTTCGGGCACGGACTTGAAGAAGTTGGATAAATGTTTGAAGTTTTCTCATGTCGCACCTCCCCTCAAGAACTCCTAGAGGAGGCACATCCCTCACTTTGTGAAGCCCTGGTGTATGCTGCAGTTTTAGGTGGGAATATTATCTTGCTACAGCAGCAAACCAAAATGACTGAAAGCCCAGAGTGAGCGGTGAGAGAAACATCGTTTCACAGAAACTTTGGGGGAAGTGCACTTTCTAAGAAAAAGGAAAACTGTTGTTACTGATCTGTCAGTCGGTTGTTTTAAACCTCAGCCTGAGCAGCTCTTCAGTGCAAGTCAGACCCAAGCTGTGTTACCGCCCATCCAGACAGCTGGTTTCATTAATGCAGGAGGGTATTTCTCCCAGTTTCCACTGGTCGGTACACAAATGGAGGATCAAAAATGATTCTGAGATCATGCAGTCAGACACACACTGACAGCAGCCTGCCTCCCAGTACTGTCCCTCTCCATCCCACCAGTGACTCCTGCCCCCCCGGGGTGTTTCCGTGGCAGCGGTCAGGTGCAGCCCAGCCAAGTGTTCCCTCCATGCCAATCCAAACTGTCCCTGGCATGAAGGGTGATAAACGCTCAGCTGTTGCATGCATCGTTTGGAGGCTCATGAGCAGATTCAGGTTTTTTTGGTTGTTGTTCTTGCTATTGACATCTGCAGTTTGTCACAGCTTGAAGTGACATTTTACTACCAGGCAGCTACGCTGACTCGAGAAAACGCTCTTCATTTAATTCACTTCTCGTTTGCTCTGTACCTGACAGATTTACAGCAGCTGTACCACTACAGCGAACACCGAGCTGCTCCCCAGAATGTCAGCAGGTGACCCGGAGGTAAACACACACGGCGGCAGCAGACCTCGCCCTCTGATGTTGTCTGTACGTGCATGGTTATGGATGCAGGAGCCAGGGAGACAAACAGGGAGCAGATCTGAGAGCAGCTTCTCGCTGTGCAGATGAAAGCCTGGAACAGCGCTCTCATCTCAAACAGCGAAGCAGTCCTGAGAGTCCAGCTCTGCCTCTCCTTCCTCCGTCAGCCAGGCAGGAACTGAACGCCGTTTGACCTTTCTGGAAAGCTGGACTGTAATTTTGTTTCTCGTTTGGGGGGAAATAAAATATCAACCCACCTCGAATGGAGAAAAAAAAAATCTTCAGAGCCTGAGGGGGAATGAAAAAAGGATTTTTGTTTGGCATTCAGAGTCTTGCATCGACATGCTGCTCTGTGCGCTCGCCCCACGTGGGGCTTTTTTAATGTGATTCATGTTCAGCTGCAGCCTCAGAGTCCAAACACCCCCTTATCATCTGATTTCACATCTACACCCATCTTCATTTCTAAGTTCTTCAGCCCCCAAACAAAACTAATATAAAGTATCTCTAATTAAGTTTTCACAGATTCTGTTTCTCACCTCTTAATCTCCAAATTCTTCATGTTTCGAAATGTAATTCAAACCATCCACAAGGGGGCACTGTTTGAATACATTAGAGTAACTCTCCTTCCTCTGCTGATGCTTTCTTCCTGTCAGAAGATGGTACATCATTTCTCATCTGAAAAATTTGCAATTTAGCTTAAATTTCATCTGGATGCATCAGCCAGTGGAAATATAGGAGCATCTGTAATGTTTCAGGTGTGCTGCAGGAGCGCAGAAACCTAAAGTGCTTTTTGATGTGCCACCTGATGTGCATTCTGATTTCACTCGGGTTGCTCTGTTCAAGCTGCTGCAGGATTTTACTCATTTCCTCTGAAGGAGGTACAAAGTGGAACATTGGACAACAAATCTAACAAAGTTAAAGACAGGCAGGAGGAGAAATAGGTGGTGAGATGATAGGGGGAGAAAAAACAGGAAATGAAATCTTTCACAGCAGAGAGGTGTCACCCTCCCCAACAAATCATTTTAGAAACAGGACGATCATCTCTTTAAGAGGGAAATCAATTATTGTTTCTATAGTTTTCTGTTCTGCTGATGTGATTTCACGGGAGGAAAATCAACGATGGGAAGACTTTAACCACAAAAGCTCCTCTGACATCTTCCTGGAAAACAAAGATCTGAGAAAGGTCACCCGGCTGATGATGTCACAACTAAACAACAGAGTCGCATTAATGCTGGGAGACAGAAAGAAATCAGTGAAAATAAAAAACAGAAGTAAACAGGTAAAAATAAATCAGTAACAGATCTTCTTAATTTGACCGATCTGATATCAAATCTTTTTCAATATTTAATCTTAAGAAGATTAAATACTGAAGATATCTTTTTCTATCATGTTTTATTCAGTAAATCAGGACATTATGAAAAACCCATTGAATGTAGGAATCACTAAGTGAAGCTCTCTGCATAGACTAATTACAGAGATTGATGTTTAAAAGCCTTTATTTCTACTAATTATGATGATTTTCTGCTTACAGTTAATGAAAACTTTACATTTAGCAAAAGCCTTTCAAAGATCCATCCGTCCGTCCGTCCGTCCATCCATCATCCGTCCGTCCATCATCCATCCATCCATCCATCCATCCATCCATCCATCCATCATCCATCCATCCATCCATCCATTCCTATCCTTGCAGGTTGTGGAGCGGTTGGTTCACATATGAATTTTCCTGACAGTTGGAACGCTGTTAAACAGTTAGCCTTCCTGGACAGTCCAACGTCTTTTCTGAGCAGAGTTATGAATTTCTTGGAGATGAAGTCATGTGACTTCAGCCACAGGTTTTCATGTTCTGGTCACTGATGCACGACACTCACACACACTTGACACACACTGGTCACACACATTTGACCTGGGTCAGATATTCGAAACCCTTCAGCTAGAATGCCAACTTTCCATCGTCGCTGTATCAGATGAGTCAGCATTGATTTATTGTCAGCTATAGCAGCAAATCCTTTGTTCATTTAACATCAGGCTTGGTGCGTTGAGTTTGGCTTCACTGTCAGACATATTGATGTCTGATAGACAACATTTAAATGATTGGGATGAAATCAGGAACACAGTCAGAGGAACGGTGCTGTGTTTTGGTCCAGCTGAACTCAAATAGATTATATTTGACAAAAAGTTTCAGAGAAGCTGAGATAAAATTTCTGAAACTAGATTTGCATCTATGTGCTTTAATATAAAAGGTAAAATTGTTAAAATGTTGGATCAAGAAGTTGCTCCAAATGAGGTGGAAAGGTTGGAATTGGCTTTGCTCTGAACATCTGGCGAAACTTTACTGGAAAAATTAATTTACACAACATCAAATCAATAATAATTTTATTATCAGATATTTTAATCTTCATTAAACATAAATTAAACTGTAAATTGCTGAAACACCATCAAGTCCCATAAATCATAAATGTGAGCTGAGAATTTCAGTTCAGCCAACTGCTTGTCAACATTTTATGCTTAATTATTATGACTTTTGTTTCCCATTTTTCTTGTAATTTTTCCTCCTCTCTGTTGTCCAACAGCTTCTGCCAATCAAACTCTTCTGTCTTCTTCTACAGTTTTTGTGTGATGCTGATAATTATCAGACTTTATAAGCGTTTAAGGTTCTAGAAAAATATAGTTTGGATTTGTATGAAACTGTTTTTCTCTTCACATGTTCTTTATTCAAGGCTGAACTAAAAAGTGCTTTTACTTTGGATGATGTAATTAAACCTTTAAAGAAGAAAAAGTATTCAAGTAGATTTAATGTCTGTGGATTCATTAACATTTCTATATTGAAAGACCAAAAAAAACAAGCTTAAGTCAGTTGAATTAGACCATAAAGTATCATTCATTTATTATTTTCTCTTTTGTCAGATTCCATCATAAAAGCCAACCAAAATCCATGTGGAAAGACCCTTTGGGATTTGAACCCAGGACCTCCCTGCTGCCAGGCACCCAGGCCTCCGACTACGAAACCTGAAGTAAGAAGATTAAAAATAACCACATCTAAAAATAGCTCACTTATTACATAATAGCCAAAATACATAATAATAATAATAATAATAATAATAACAACAACAACAATAATAATAATAATATGATAAAAATACAATTAAATTTAAAGAAGCAAAATTCATGTAAAATCAAAAAATAAAAAATGTACCTAAAAGGACAAAAAAGGAAATGTCAGATAAAATCCAACAAATAATCTGAATTCATCAACAGAAACATTAGTAGAAGAAAAGTGAAGCATCAGATTCTGATGGTCTAATCGAGCATCTCAATCCCCCAAATCTGCAAGGTGTCAGAAGGAGGTCAGATGTTACTTCCTGCAGGTTTTGAACTTCGATACCCACTCTCTTCAGAGTGCAAACATGGACGCCGCCCACAAGCCGCTGCGTGCTGAGATGAGAACACGCTGCCACGGTGGTACGACCCTGTCCTGATGGACAGAAGCCCAGGACCTGACAGGGAGGTCAGCAGCCACGATCCGCTGTGCTGCGACCAAAGGGAGAACACGAAATGTCCATTTCTGATGACGTCCTGAATGCTCATGCTTTCTGACACTGGATGCACTTAGAGATGTTTGCCGGTCTCTGTTGGGTTCAAAGACAGGATCTCTTGGGGCTGATTTCCCTCTTCCTCTCTGTCTTCTCTGCCCTTTGCCCCCAGTGTTGTCTCTAATTTGGACCGTGTTTTGTTAAAGTTTTCATGCATGCATTTCTGCTCATGACAAATGAGATACTCATAGTCTCACTGAGACGGACAAAAAAAGGAGAAATTATGAAAATATGCTGCAGCAAGTTGTTTTGACTGCGGCACAAACTTCCCGTCATGGGTTCATTGCGGAGGCCTTCAGAGGAAGCAGCTCTGAGTCGCTCCGCAGGATACTGAAGTCCACAGAGCAACATATCTCAGCTTGTCACTTCCATTTACCTCTTTCCGTTCCAGCTAACATGAAGACCATTCCGGTTTCACTGTAAAGGTCAGCGGTCCTGCAGCTACGTGATGTAACCGCTGCTCTACAACCTGCCTGGCCTCTCAGCCACAGAATCATGCCGGCAGCGTGGCGTGAAATGTGTTTTTCAGGGAGAACACAGAATTTATTCAAGTGCTGGGAAGTGTTGAGAGATTTATCTGACACACTTTGTTGAGGTCACATAAATCTGCTTGACTTGGAAGAGCAACAATAACCTGATGCTTGAGAAGCTGACACATTTTAAAAAGTTTTAATTAGCTTTTCTTACCATAAATTTTCTCTTCCTGGTGAAAACATTGATCAACTTTCTCACCAGGGACACGGTGCTCACCATTTTACTTCACTTGTTGTTTTTATGATCATATTTTCAGGACTAAAAGTCACACTTTTTTCATAATAATCCTAATCCTGCAACTTTTTGTCAGGTGTGACACATATATATATTTTGTTCCATCTTCAAGGTGTATTTTTTGACTGATAGGTAAAATTGTCATTTAAAGCCACTGACCAATATTGAGTTGTTCGGCTCTTTAACAGCAATTTTAAAAAGTCATCCACATGTCACCATGATATTAAATTTGTCTGGGACAATATTTTCTTTACAATATTGTCCACGATATTGTAAAGCACCAAACTGCCCAGCGTAGAGTTGCATCCAGTTTTCTCGTGTTGCAGTTGCAACGAAGACACACTGTCCCTTCATTGTGGAGACATACAGCAAGCATGGCCTAGTTTTTATTGACAAGAAACAAGCTGGATTCCAAAAAGACCAGCTCCGTTAGCAGCAGACTTTGATCTGAAGTACATCTACAACATGGCTCTTAAAAGTCCCAGCTGTCTCTCGCCTTCTTGGTGAAAAGAGCCCTAATTGCCCTTCAAGGCTCTCAATGAGAGCAGCAAGGCAAAGGAGAGTCCTCCTCACACAGATCAAGTGCTAAATATTGTATTGTTGTTGTGTAGCAGGAGATAAGTGGCCATTCATTTTTAATTGGCTCAGGCGGTGTTGAGACACCAAACCGGTTGCTGAGAGATGCAGGATCATGTGAATGTTGCTGTTATCCTGTACAGGACAGATCCTAGCAGAAAACAAAACCTTTGGACCCCCAAGACCCTCAGAAGGTCAGAGGTCAGCTCTACCCATTTTATTTTAGGGATAAATCTATGATGGATTTAAATAAAATCTATTGTGAACATATCAGAAGACGACTCTGGTTGTGTTATTTATTTTCAGCATAAATGTAATTGTTCTGTTTCTGGCTTCAGTGGTTCTTTTATTTATTTAAAATAATAATAAAAAAATCTTTTATTTTTTAATTTATTTAATTCTTTGCGGTTTTGGTGCCTGATGCCCCTGTCCTATGCATCAGCATGTTAGGTTAAATACGTCCATGTTGTTCCCCAAAAATTTACTATAACATCATAATTTTAAATAAGCATATTTAAAAAAACCCAAAAATATTAATACCTTGTGTGAATGTATGAGTTTTATATAAAGTACAAAGTACAACCAAAATAAGGAAAAGTGTTTTGCCCCTCCAGAATCTGCCAGATTCATTAATAGTTTTCACTATGAATGAATATAATAACCTCTCAGGTTATTATTTATTTTATTTCTGTAAACCTACATTCCTCGATGTTCTGTCACTTTGCAGCTGTTGCACCTGGATTCCCCAAATACAGAATATAACATCTGTATAATATCTGTTTTTCCATTCTACTTTGTTCCTAAGATTTTTGTTTTTACAATAACAGATCATTTTACTTTCTCTTCACAATCATGAACTAGATTTTGTTTTTTTTTTAAAAAACAAAATCCTAATTAGTTACTTTGAGGTTGTAAAGCATTTCACCTGGTAAAGGAAGGGTCACTCTATTAACTCTGAGTCTCAGATTCCTCTGTTGTGTCTTTCTTTGGTCATTTCATGTAGAAACTTCATCCATAACATCTGTTTGCAGCAGTTTTAGAATGAGTGGAGCAGCTGGAGGAGCAGTTTAAGCTGTCAAAGATCGCTGTGGCTCACAAGTGCATGAGAAAAGTCAAAATGTTACACATCAAAGTTTTTCACAATCTAATGCAAAAGAAAATCATTTACAGCTTTTAGATTTGTTCTGCAGCATCCAAGAATAACTGTGACAACAGAGTTTTTCTTTCCCGTGTTTCTGTGTTCTTCTCTCTTGGCTAACATTGACCCATATGGCAGAAACCCTCCATCTGCCACCAAAGCAGCACACAACAGGCTGCAGCTTATGTGTACCACAAGCTTTGAAAAAGTGTTTCCAACTCAAAAAGAAATCTCATTTTTAACAATTTCTGAAGCTAGAAAATAAAGAAGAATCAAATCAAAAACTTTGCCTGATGTGAATTTAAATATTGGGGAATAATGGTGTCTCTCCCTCTCTCTGCATCCATTTCTTAGAAGTTAAATCTTATATCGGATTTGGCATTTATCACCTGCAGTAACTGTGAGGAATGGCTCCTTGGATTTATGAATTTAGTTTATCATTCAGCGTACGCGCTCACACAGAACAGTCTTCACATTAGAATTCATTTCACTCACCGACATACGGTGCAATGATGTGCTCCATAAATTGTAACATGTAGGAGGGATGAACATAAAATATTTACACGTGTTGTGGACGAGGCAGAAGGGGGGAAATAAAAAAATGAGCTTGATTTAAATACAGTGATTCATCACCAGTGACTCCTGGCTGTTTGATGGGACTTTGTTCAGATTATTGGGTGAAACACAGACGGTTATCCTCAACTCGTCACGTCTGCCTTAGTTAAACCATCAAATCATGGAGCGAAACATGTCTGGATCAGCAGACAGACAGACAGTTTACTGAATGACATTTACAGACAAAATAATATTTTAAAGTTAATCTCTTTTATGGAAACCTGGTCTAGATGGATGAATGTCATTCAAACATTTAGATTTTTAGAAAACATAATTATTTAAGTATTTCACAGTCTTGTGTTGCATGATATCATTAATCGATTTTATGTCACCCATTAAAGTCAGTGCATAACTCAAATAGGTATTAATAAGAAAATGCAGCTTGAGAAGCTGAAATACAGAGGACCAACGTTACCTGACACGCTACTGGCTGGGATTTGTAAAGCAGCCAATCCTGAAACACTATTTATTGTCCTCGCTGCTGATTGGCTGCACCTCAAAGAACTGTGATGAGGAAGACTAGACATTAGTCTTTGCTTAGTGCTAAGACAGTTCCCATTGCCAGATTAGTACATATTAAGGTATAATTGGTGTTTGAAGTGTTATAGTAGGAAGCTATGAGCATGTTTAGAGGGGGTCTCAGGTATTGGCCTAAAACCGCAACTAATGCTGGGCTTTACTGTATGCTGCTTACTTCTGCTTTTATTAAACACACTGTTCACTCTCATTGCAGAAAAATGCTTCTAATAGCATCACTAGTCCGGGAAACTGCAATGACACCAGAACTGGACTGATGAAAATGGAGACATCTGTCCAAATGCAGTAGTTCTGGTAAATCAATATTGTCTATTTAAAAAGGGAAAACTATGAAAGCTGAAAGTTACACAGATCTCAGTGAGAGAAGGTACAGAGGAGGAGATTCCCCAAATCAAGTTGAAATACTTGGATCAGTTCAGTTCAGCTCTGACTGATATCCCAAATGGAAATTGGTTTGCAGCAGACATAAAAAACCCAAAATCAGAGAAAACATCCACAAAAGACATCACATTCACTGCATTAGTCCAATACAACAATAGATATCGCGACAATGTCCCACCACTCTACTTCTCACAGGTACTGGTACATCATGATAACCTGAATGTTTTCCACATCGTGCATTACGGTGAACTGTGCTTCCAAAATACCAAAAACATAAAACGCATATTATTTCGACACCTAAAACGTTGTCTGGTCTGGGTAGTGCAATTTAAGCCAGGGAGATTAACTCCACAATGGCAGCAGGAGTGACAGAAACCTTCACACTAATCTTAGGCCCCCTAAAGCAGCGGCCAGATGGAAGAAGATCAAACTCTCTGTAAAGTGGACAATAAATTTAGGCTTAGTTCTCACTCACTCAGAGTATATTTGCTGGAGCTGGGCTTGCTGTACTCCAATTGCTTGCCACATTACTGACCCCATCAGCCTATTTCTACTAAAGAAAAGAACCAAACCTCTGATGAAATAGTCATTAATATTTTAAAAACTTTTAAAGAACCTTTTCCTTATAAAGAAGAGGCACTGCTGAACCTTTTTTTACACTCTGTATTTGATTCAAAACTCAGCTTTTCATCAATAACACTTCCAATGTTTTAGATTTACTGAGAGGAAAAAGTCCTCACACTAAGTATTAGCTGGGTACGATCTAAATCAAGACTGGGATAAACTTTAAATTACAACCTGCTTCATACTAGACAGAAGAAACTCAGATATGTTGTATCAAAGATGGCTGATGGGTCTAAGAGCAAAAGAAAGCAGAATTTCCTCAATCTACAGTTGAAGTGAGACATAAAAAGTTTTCACAAATAGAATCAGAGACTAAAATCATTTAAATTTGGTAAGCATTTTCAAAAGCAGACGGCACAGAACCAGATGATAAAGACATGTTGACCAGAGCAACAATATTAGGAGCAATGTTTTGAAAAAAATAATTAGGGTTGAAGCAATGCTGGAGGCAGTGAGCAAAACGCTGCTTTTTACTTTCCATAGAGAATATAACTAACCCAAAACTGAAAAAATACCTGAGTTGAAACTGAGCATCTGAGATCAAATCCACTTGTCAGAGTGTAGTCAAAACCACAACTTGACTGAAATCACTCAGCTTGAAATCACTGAATAAAAATACAAAACAAAAACAAACTTAGTTTGTTTAATTAATTAATGCAATGTTAATAGCAGTTTTTTTTTTTTTTGTGGAAATGTTTGGGAAGCTTGTCTTTTTTCCACTTTCAGTGCATCTGACTGCACATCTGAAAGTGCCAACATTTTTATTTAACCAGGGCTGAGGTAAAGATTTGGTTTGTTTGTTTTTTTAGGGCCAGAATAACCTTAGCAATGGAATAAAAAGGTCAGAAAACCGGAGCACAACTGCTGCTCACAAATGTCGGTCTTTAAAATTGGTGGGAAAACGCCCTATGGTGTTAACTGCCTGCTTAGGTCATACAATAAACTGAACGTTGAGGGGAGAAGTTCCCTGAGAGCCTGGTGAGTCATAATACATCGACTTCCTCAAGGTTACAGAGAAGGACATGAACGTCAACAGACTCACTACCAGTACCTGGAAACTTATGTGAACAACTCATCCAAGGAGAATAATCCGAGCACTGTGCTCTTTTTTAACATTTCCAAAATCTTATGTCCAATCCATGTGACTGCATCAGACCGGATGCATGTCCTTTAACCCGACCAGACCTGTCAGCGACTGAGATGGAAAGAGATTTAGAAGTTTTTCCCCGAAGGCCCGGTGTCACAGTAAACATGCCAAACCCAATTCTCTTACGAAAGAACAACAAAAATTGACAAATAAAACAATAAATGGAAAGACATTAAAAGAATAAAAGTAAGAAAACAACATCAGCAAAGTCTCAGAGATGGAGTAGAAGTTAAGGGTGTGCCATACTGGGGATTTTCGTATCGCTTATACCAGTTCTGATACTGGTGTTTTTCCTAAAATTGGTGATTTACTTCACATATTTGATTATAATAAAATAAAAGACAAATATTTTAGGCAAATAATTGTTTTTGTTAACCAACTACAATCAGAATAGAAATAAAATTATTCCCTTTTTTTATTTTACTATACACAATTGCTTGTTAGAAGAACTGAGTCTGCAGCTGCAATCTGCATGAATAAAATAATTATTTATTATTATTTTATAATAATAAAATAATAGTATTCAATCTGCATGAATACTTATTTCTAAGTATCTCTGTTTAGATCAACATTAGATTCTTTTTCTTCTTTTGCTCTTTCCTTTGGTTTATTTTGTTTGTATTTCCTTTTAATTCCTGTAAAGTACTTTTTATTGCCTTGTTGCTGAAAATGTGCTACATAAATAAAATTACCTTTACTTTACCTTCTTTCCGTAGTTAACAGAATATTGTCATATTCAACCTATAGAAAAGAAACTGCAAAAAAAAAAAAAAATCCTATTACATTATTGATCCAATGCCAATACTCACCTTGCTATTGATAGTATTGACGTTCAGGTCAATATGCCCAGCATTATGAGAAGCCAAACATTGAAAATGAGTTTTAATCGTTGATGTAAAAGACTCAGGAGTATCGATCACCTTTACAGAGAGGAAAACCACAGTTTTGGTACAGGCACTGCAAAAAGTTGCTTCACTTTTATTTTTTAGAGAATTTAAGAAAAACCTTGCAGCTCAAATAGTAACAGACCCTGAATGAAGATCAGTTTGCTCCACTCCAGAATATAAAACATACTCCAGATAGTCAAATATGATTGAGAGAGATCAATAAATGCTAAAACATCAGAGTCTTTCGGAGACAGTCTCTGTCTTTCCATCCATGCTGTTGGCTCTCAAAATAGACTGAAGGAATCAAAAATACTTTCTCTAAAATCTTTGAAAGAATGGATATTTTAGATAATGGTCTATAGTTAGAAAACACTTCTGGGTCAATACCTTTTTTTTTTCATAGAGTGGCTGCTGGCGCGCAGCCTGATGAAAGGGAGCAGATTCACAATGGTTGAATCCATACTGTGAAAAATGTCCTTAAACAGACGAGAGGGAATAATGTCCATGGGTGAGTTAGAAAGCCTCATTAGATGAACAATGTGCTTCAAAGGAGAAAGTGTCAACGGCTCAAAGTTTTCAAGGCAGCAGAAGCATGAAGGGGATCCAGGGCGGTGAGGCACCCTGGACTGGAGTCAGACTCACCACAGAGATTTTATCCATAAAATACCTCTGAAACTTTTCACACAGAGCAAGAGATTCACCACGATAAGAAGCATAACAGGCATTCAAGAATGAGCTACGGTATTAAAATATTGGTTTTAGGCTGTTAGTTAAAACCACTTTTGATTAATAAGCAGTTTTACATGCTTTAGTAATGTTTGGGTATTTGAACAGTATCTGATTTCCATCTCCTCTCTGTGCATCTCCACTGACATCAGAGAGGGAGTATTTTCACTCAGTCTGAGCTGAGGGGGGATTCAAGAAATTGGTCTTTAGTGGATAAGCAGAGTTCAAGATATCAAGTACATGTAGAATTAAGGAGATCTGTGAGCTCCTCCAGCCTGAATAAAGTTAAAATGTGAGTTACTAGACACACATTGTGGTTGCCAGATCCATCCACTCCTTCCTCCCAGGCATCCCAGTTGTAAACAATAGAAGCAAATGATCAGAGAATAGAGTTTGTCTGACTTTCACAGTGCAGATGTTTAACTCATAGGACAACAGCAGCTTTAAAAGAGTCGTCTCTGACATGTGGAACCTGTTAATAAGCCGCATGTGTGGAGGGGTAAAAATAAGTATAAAAACCCCAACATTATTTTTCTTTTTCTATCCCTAATTTTTCTTTGTTATAACTTCTTCAGTGTTTAGTTATTCATTGCGGTTCCACATACAACCACTAGAGGCGCCTGTCGCATTGGTAGCAATGAGAAGGTTGGGCATACAGAAGAAGAATAAACCTTCCTGTTCGATGCTAGTGGAGGCCCGGTGTGTGTCTGACCTTTTCTGAATCACAGGTCAGTAACATGTATTTTGATGCATATGTATTGGTGACCTATTAGAGTTGAAGAGGTTATTGAATCGAGTGTCAACTTGTGAGTCACTTTATGCAGCTTGTGATTCGTATTGTAAAGGGGAGGCTAATCAATGCTAATGCTAGCGGTCTTTCTGCATGTGTGCTAAGCTAGTTGAGAAACAGCTGAATTCACTTTGAACTTATTGTATTTTGCACTTTTTGAAGCATTTCTCACACAAAAGACTTTATTTTTTGTGTGGTTATTTGGTTATTTGTAAAATGAACATTTTTTTAGGAGTTATTGGAATAACAGAACCCATAATTTTATGACATTTGGTGAGTAAGTAATGGCTTCCTGTGTGTGAAGCATTAAAGGAGCATTTCGCCATTTTCAGTTTTGTAGTTGCTTTTTTGTGAAAGATCAAATATAGCCATAATGTGAAAACAATGACTACATTTAAAATGCTGGTATATTTAATAAAAGTTGCAAAAGCTATTAAAATAGTTAAAAGCAAAGTTGTGTATTTTTGTTTTCATAGTAAAATATTAGATGGAAGCTGAATCTGTGTGTAAAATCTTTTCTATATCACAGCTTTACATGTTGAACACAATTACCACAATAGCCTCGGTTGCCGGGTAACAGATGATCAAAGGAGTGATTTTATGGATTTACAGGCACATAATTGCATTTTGTAGCACAATTAAGTAACTATGTTACCTTCAGTTATTATAAAAATTGTGATTTCAGATGTCACAATTTGATGCCTTGAATGTGGCCTCTGTCTCTTTAAGAAGCTCCTGTTCTTTCTACCTTTAGCATTTATATTTGTAGTTTCAATTTGCACACCTTATGGTCAATGGAAACACATCCACTGTTGCTGTTATCCCTCCTTTTCTGAGGACACCACTATTCAACTGGTCAGCATCTGAACAAACCCACACCTGCTTTCTGGGTGCTTAACTGTGAGTGTTTGCATCCGTTTGTGGAAGACAGTGATTCAAGTAGAAAGCAGATCACTATGAGGCAACGCTCGGCCAGGCAGCCACCTGCAGTAAGGCTTTGTAGCAAAGCATGGCAGTAATAGGCAGCTTTACAGCCCTGAGCATTAATTCCTGGTGACACAGAGCTGCTCTGCAGCCTCTAATGGCCACTGTACAGCTGTCAATACGCACTAATTACATACAGGACCAGTGTTACTGTGCTTCATCAGTTTTATCCTCTGTGTTATTGTGTGGTGCAATAAAAGAAAAACAATACAATGAACTTTTCCCGATGCTGCACTCATCTCTTTCAGGGGAGGAAAAAACCTCAAAGTGTGTTTTCTCCCCCACCCCCTATTTTTACCGCGGCACTACCTGAACAGAGATTCTTTTTCTTTCTTTCTTTGTTAGGAATACCATCTCAGTGCTGTATTTCTCTCCTGTTTTGCTTCACTTCTCCAGATGTGGTATCAAAAGTCGACGTTCTCCTCCGCTTCCTGCCAAACTTTCTCTTTGATTCTTAACTCTGTCTGCGCCTCACATTCTGCCTCCTGCTTATGTCACGGCACATTATCATGCAAACTTCTACTTGTTTTTAAAGTGTCACTTTTGACTCAAGTTAAAAAAGAGGAAAAAAAAAATTACAACTCCGTATTTCAGTCTGAACTTTTAAACCGGTTGGCGGTATTCCCCTGTTGGCCATTAAAGCGATGCCGTGCTGAGGGTGGTGGAAAACATCTCCTGCAACTCTGAGCTGCCACAACGGATGCTTTCATAAAGCGCCGTGCAGGACTCAGCAACCAGCCTCATAGTAGTAGTTTTCTTATTGTTTCTTTACCTCAGACGAGCCGCCACTGAAACAGAGAAACGTTCATGAATATTTCCTTTGCTTAAAAATCTGCCTTTAGTGCACAAAAAGCTGCTCGATAAATCAATCCCACACTGCAGCTGGGAGGCAGTGAACATAGTTAAAACAATAAAATTCTACTTGAGCACTGCAGTGCAGCTATTGATTTTAATCCAGTGTTCGTCCTTTAATCAATCATCTCTTAGCAGAATTAATTCCTGCTTCTTTATTGCACTGGGCGGTCGGCTGCATGGCGAAAAGTCAGACCACTTCTGAAGTCCTTTCGTTTTGTCAAAGCAACCGGACAAGTGTTTCGTAGCGCTTCTTATTGATCTCCTTTGAATTAAAAAGAAAAATATGTGCCAAGAACCTTATTCAGCTCCATGAACTTGAGAAAATATCAAAAATTGATTTGCTTGGGATTCAGAAGAGTTGGCCTCTTTGGTTAAACCTTAAATGTCAGATTTTAGAACCAGAAACCCATTTCTAGAAAGTCCTAATGGGAATATGGTGGATTGATGCCTGGACACATGCAGGAAATGTGCGTGAGATTTTTTTTTTTTTTACATTTATTTTTTTTAAGTAACAACAGTAATTAGGTGCAGTAGAAATTCGCTCTTCAATAACTTTTGGTCAAGTTCTCAGCAGCCTTGTCCACAATTTCTTTCATGTTTTGCATATTTCTTGATTTTTAACACCATAATGAATAAAAACTATTGCCTGGACACAATTGAAAAGAAAAAGTTGTTTAAAAAAAAAAAAAGATGGTGTAACTGGGATGTGATTGCAGCAAACAGGATCAGGGAGTCTTTTTGTGATTGCTTCATTCATATGAAACATTTCATTTTGTGCATGTTATCTTGGAGTGGGGAAAGAGTCTTTGCACTCCATGATTGGATTAGCAGACCTATGCCCGGGGAGCGCTGTGATACATCCCAGAAATCTAATTTGATTGTCAAAGCTTGGGAGATTGTGGTTTCTTATCTTGCTTGGTGCTGGACTGAAGTACAGGTATTAAAAAAAAACAGAGAAGAGCCTGCGTTCGAGCTCCATTGATCTCATTCAAATTGAAATAGGCCCGAGGTCCTAAAAGCAGCCTTTACCTCCCACCTGTAAGCCCACCAACAGCGGCGGGAGCAGTTAGGCTTACACCAAGGTTGTCAACACTCCTCGGTCTAAAACTGCTCTTCCCCTCCAGCGCTGTTAACATGGCAGAAATCTGACAGCAGCAGCAAAAATAAAAAGGAGGCCTTTTAAAACTCGGTTGTAGGAATGTGTCAGGTGGGGCTGATGGACGTGGCTGACGGTGCACACGCATGGAGGATGAGCATCAGCAGACACAACAAGCACTTTATCAGGAGCTCATGTCTGTGTGTCTGCTTATTTAAGCAATTATGTGGTCAGTCCATCACAAAACGGCAACACGATGCTTGTGGTGCTTCAGGTCAGGAGCTCCAGCTCCATCAACCTGCAACTGTTTGTTAAAAAATACTGTAATTATTAAAGGTTCAGTGAATGCACAGCTCTGACCTAGTAGAGCACGTTTACTGGCTGATTGGGTTTGTCTGGACTTTTTGTGGTCTGAAGTGCTTTTATTACTGCTTTGAACAGAATCCAGTAGAAAATGAAAGTTTTACAAAATTATTTTCGTTTCTGCTTTTCCTAAACTCAAAACAAGGAAAATGCTTTACAGACTAAAAACTGTTTGAAACTTCTTAATGAAGAAAAATCTGATTATTTACTAAAGACCTGAATAAGCAGGTAAACGTTTAAAATCACTGGAGTCACTGTTATGTTGTTACACAACAGATTTCAGTGAGCAAACCAGGATAAAACACTGGATTACTATTGTGCAAAAATGTAAACTTTCCTCACTTCTCTGTGTTTGCTTCCCAGGGACCCAAACTTTCCAGTTTCTCAAAATGCCCTTCATTTTGTCCGAGTCCATTCCATGTAGCGCTGTTTTCTCTCCGCTTTCCACACTGATGCAGAAAGGCAGGAGCTGATTCTACATCCTTCACAACAGTGGTGAGTTCACTTCCACTTGATAAGTTTCTTTTTAGCACTTGTGCTAATTTTGAAAATATTTAGTGCATCTTTATCTTCCCTTATCTTAGTTTTTTCTGTATGAATTCTGAAGAGCTCTTTTAAGTGGGTTTTTTGTAAACTTGGTGTTAAAGTTTTAGATATTGACTATTCAAGTAGTCAATATCGAGGCGAAATGGATCAACAATCTACAGCTACAAACAGGAGGTGTGAAAACTAACAATGCCAGAGTTTGCAGCACTCACTTTCTAACAGGTAAAAATGGCATCGTTTAAATTGTATTTTCAGATGTTTTATTGGACAATTACTTAGAAAGCCAAGCATTCCTTAAACTTTGACATAATTTACAGTTCTGAGGTCATGGATTGTTCTAGCCATCAAAATGTGTGACCAGTGTGATCCTGGCTGTTTGAGGGTTAAATATTGTTATAAACACACTCAGATGGTGGTAAAGAGGTGGCAGAACTATGAAAAACCTAAGTTGGACCTGAATCCAGTCCTACAACAATTCAACATCAAGGTACAACTCTAGCATGGATTTGGGTTTCAGAAGCTAAATAAATTATTTACCAGGAGACCCAAGCTCATAGAAATAACATGGGTTAGTTTGTGTTAGCAGTAGCATCGTTATCATAGACTATTTACTTAAAATAGCACAACTCACTACTTACCCTGCAGAAACAAGTTGACAGCCATTTAATGCTTCTTTTGATCCTAAATGTTTGACCCAACTTGAAACTAAATGATTGTATTTTCCAGGCTTTTGAAAGTTTTAGTGTAATCGTGATCAATTTTGCTTTGTTTTGAACCGGAGAAATCCCCTTCTGGCCCTCCATCTGAATGTCACGGGTCATCGGGGTCACGTGTCTGAAACCCAGCAATAGATCTATAGAAAAGGCATTTATAGTCTCACCTTTTTTTCCCCACTAACTTTATTTAAAACAAGAAATGTACAAGAATAACATAAAACACACAATAGAGAACCATTTAGTACAATATCTGAGGACGTTATACAAAATTTAAATAATTAAAACATTTAATTGGTGCTGGAGGGTTGTATTTTTCAACAGTAGAATTTAAATTTGGAAACTCAACGAAAGAAATAGAATCGTCATATAAGTCTGTGATGACGTTACTTTACGTAATAAAATCTCATGTCGTTCAGGACATTTATATTGCTCTGCCAAACTCACTAACTGCTAATGTTTGTTTGCCTCATCCCCATTAAAGCTCTGTTCCAGAACAAATGGGCCTCACCAATTGATGCTGCTAGTTTTAACACGCGACATCAGCCACTGACACAGAAAGGTTTGATTGTGAAAAGCTTTTATATGACAAAATGGTATATCACAGAGGAGTTCTGATTCCGTCTAAATCAAAGCCTCCTTTTGATTCCCTTCAGTCTTACCTTTTGTTTGATGTCAGAGTTTAGAAAGAAGACTAAAGCTTCAGCCTTCATTTTCTTTCCTGAAGCCTCTTCGCCTGACAAGTGCTGCAACTTTGCCATATTTTTTCCACTGCATTTCCACTGGGTAATTAATAAATGTCCTGATGCAACCTAATAGATCAATCTCCTGATGCATGCAGTGGCCAAGCAGTAGAAAGTAAGTACAGAGTCACATTTTATGCAATGCCTGGTGAAATTGTATAAAATTATTGAACCCTGGTGGGGACAGAAAAACAAATGGATCCTTACTTTTCAAAAAAAACTTTATTTATCCCAAAGGAAAATGTAATTTTATAACACATATCATCCAAGCCTTAATAATAATAATTAATTATTAACATCTAAAAAAGCCCGGTGCTGTTCTTTTGACTTGTACCTGACAGCCAGAGGAGCATTTATACTGAAGAATTTTATCACTAGAGGCCACAGATGTGTGCATGAACTGACAAGAAAATTAGGAAAGCTACTGGGTAAATACTAAATAGTAAAAGAAATGCAATTAAAATTCCGACTGGTAGCCATTTACTGTTTCTTTAACGTTGTGTAAAGAAAGAAATATTGTCTTATACATTATTACCAGTGAATTAACCAGTGCAACAATTTGAAACAAAACAAATGAAAATTTAGCTGCGCCTCTAGGAGATCTATGGCGACCATAGATCTCCTAGAGCCCCCCTATCACAAACAATAGCAGAGGGAACAAACCGAACTACATTTGTCTCTGCACCACTTGGAGGAGTTAGGGTTTTATAGAACTTCCTGGCAACATGCTTGCCACCCTTTAACCATCAAGATCATTTATTTTGTGCTTCACAGCGTGATAAAGTTCATTCTGTACTTGGAATAAAAGAGAAATACCAGAATACCAGAAATGAACTCAAACTTTACTGGGATCTGAGTTTTTTTATGGTTATGTGGAGGATCTGCACAATCTGAGTTTTCCTCAAGGCTTTTTTAATAAAAAGAGCAAATAAAGATAATCTAGAATTTTTTTGTTTCATCCCAGATGATTTCAGTTGATGGCTGATTCACAGGTCTTTGCTGATCTGCAATCACCTGAACCTGGAGCATTAAAGCAGGGAGACATCTAGAACATGCAGGGCAGTGCGCCATGAGGATCAGCTGTAGGCTAAAATAATCCACAATATTAATTCACTAGAATCAGATGACTTCCCAGATTTTCTAAATGATAAAATTGACCACTAAAGCCTCCCAGAATCAATGAGAATGTGATAACCGGCTGAATTTTAATAACAGAAACAGATACAGAGATCCGTGTGAGGATCTCTAGGCTGGAGCAGATCAATGATGAATGAGAACTGTTTCATGAATCAATCAGCTTCTAGGAAAACCGGCACGAGACCGTACTGTCTGGACACATGTTCACATTAACCAGAACAAACACCAGACTGAGACTACAAAACAAAGTCTGGAGTCTACCTCTGGTGTAGATGAAGAACTGTATTCAGGTCATCAATATCTCATTATCACAGGATGGAAAGACAATGTGCAGAACATGCTGATGGCAGTCCAATCCTGGAGGTATTTGAGCTGAGTGGAAGCTATAATGACCCTGCAAACATTCCTCAGACTGGAGGAAATGGAGCTCTTGTTAGAAGTTATTTCTCAGCAGTACATTAATGACCCTTGCTTCTCTTGTGAGTGATTACAGCAATGGTACTCAAAAAAGATTCAGTGTTTGTGTTCATGAGACCAGAGAACACATTATGCACTGGCCAGTTTCCATCCGTATGCAATAAAACCTGTTTGAAATTAACCACAATTTGTAATAGTGATTACGTACAGCAAGGAGAAAAAAATGGGTGATTAAAAGATAGAAGCAAAATAATTTTTCTTGTACATGGTTCTTAACTGGACGACTGTGGCCTGCTCTGTTGCAAGCTCTGGGATCAGTCATCTTACTGAGGAAGCTCACTTTGTCAGATTCAACCTGCATCTAATGACCACAAGGAAGGTCAGAACGCAGACAGACCAGTAAATGGAGAAACTTTGCTTTTTGGCTCAGGTCTTTCCTGATCACAATAGACCAAAGCTGGCGGAGTTCAACTTTCACTGGGAACAGCGATCCCAATGAACAGTGATCTTAACATGTTTCATTAAAAACATGTTTGCACAATCTTATTCAGAAATTTCTTAAACAACTCTGGTCATTTGAATGTGGCTTTAAAAATTGTGTAGTGGTTTAATTCACTGACGAAACCCATATCTCTAGTCAGTCTACAGCCCGTTTTCTGAAATCAGCTGTTTGGTGTTGGGCCGATCAGGGTTGGCTTCTTTGTCCTGGCAAATTGTCCAGTATCCCTCATGTCCTGCCAATTGTTCCCTGGAGACAAGAACCAGAACCACACAGCCATGTAAGAACTTATAGTGTATAGTTCTTGCATGGCTGGCCAGTTTCCATCATATGAAACAATAGAGACAGAAATCTAGGCGTAGAAGAGAAAAAGGGTTCAGCCTTAGATTGGCATGAGTGTCTCTCTTTCAGTTTATCAAATGTCATCTGGAGGCACTTTACAAAAATCAATTCAATCACACACACTTTCCAAATTATTCCAGTTATCAACAGTACAGTATACTCAATTCATTATTCAAAGCAGCTTAAAGAGCTAATGATTAGGGAAACCTAGAAAATTTCTAGATGGTCAGCATGTAATCAAGCCTGTTGCTTTTATTTTACTGCCATAACAAAAAAAAATTGCTTGTTTACCCATGAAGGCCACTGAACTTACAGTGTCCTCTTCATGAACCTTCTTCCCTTGAACTCGTGTGTTGGTGTGTGTTCGCGTGTGTGTGAGCCTGAGTTACTGCAATCAAAGGGATCTCATAGCCAGACTGAAGAGTGCTGGCCCAAACGTTCCCTGCTGACTGGAGCCAGTGCTGGTTCCCGGTTCTGAAGGTCTGAACAGATGGGTTTGTCGGGGCGGAGTGCTGATGTTCATGGCTGGCTGACTCAACGCCACGGGGCGCAGGAACCAGTCTTTTGGAGGGTTTATTTTGCATTTCTTCTTTGATTTTTAAATTTTTTTTTTTTTATGTTTATCATGTTCTGGCTGTCAAACAGCGGGCTATGATTATGAAAAAGTAATTATGATGTGTCCGACTGAGCACATCATAGAAAAGTGCCACCAACCAGTGAAATTAGTTTCAGTCCAAATGGAGTGACACTGCGCCGTCGGCTGCATTAGCAGAAAGCATGTGAATGGAAGTTCAGTGCTTACTGTACACATCTATCATTCATTTATCTACAGCGGGTGAGAGAAAACCGGCACCACTGAGAGAGAAAATGTGGAAGGAATAAATATGATTTCCATCAAAAGAAGCTCAGGCAGCAGCAGCATGAAATAATTAGTGAGTGGCAGAGCTCCGCCGGGGCTGGGGCTCTGTGAGAGGCTGCGATTCCCCATGAGGAGAGCGGGCCCTAAGCCACGCAGTTCAACTCATTAGCAGTTGACAAAACAAAACACATTAAAAAGCTAATCAAAAAGTGCTCGACGAGCAGCACAGTAAAAGAGGAAATTAATTAGGTTAGTTTGGATCGAGTGTCAGCCCTCTTCCCTGATTGAAATATCTTGATTTTCTTTCCACCCACTCCAAAATTTTCATTACAAAAATTCCAGGTCTTTTTCATTTTTATGCAGACACACTAATAATTTTGGATAAAAGCAAGATACTTTTTCATCTTGGTTTTGGGAGTTTGAATTTCTACAATGAAAACATCTAAATAGGAGCGAGGTGGAGGGTGCTATGCGGAGAAAAATATAGACAAAATGTGAGTCAAGATGTTCCATTGTAAATTAAAATAATTCTGTGAATCTCTCATGTTTTTTTGTTTTTTTAATCCTATCCTCCTTAACATGTACAACACCACACATCAGTAAGGTGTGGTGCAGTGGGACTGGTGAAGCTCTATGGAGAATAGGGAGTTAAGTCTTGCACAGTCCAGCCACAACCCTGACTTTAATGCATCTTATGCACACCTGATTATACATGTATATCATGTAAACAGCGCTGGAGCCATATACTGAATCTCATGATATTCTTTTTAGTGGTTTATTTGTGGTAATTTGTGCATGTTTTGGGACAAATGGGCATTTGTTAACCCTAAATTATCTTATCAACTCTGGCATAACTATCTCTTTTTCTGCCTCTTGTAAGATAATACTGCTTGTCCTCTTTTAGTAATTATCTCATGTACACTCAATGTCTTTGTATACAATGAAGCAAAAGAGAACATCATCCAGCATACAGATAAAAGCCGCACATACAGGGAGAAAGAAACAAAGTGTTTGTTTAATCCAAGCTGAAATAATGCAGCCTTTTCTCACCCTGCAGGCAGAATGTAGATGTCTACATCTAATGTAGATGTAGATGTCTCTGACAGACATCTACATCATTAGAATTCAAAGCAGAGTCAAATCATTTACAGCTGTTCAGACTTAATCACATGCATTATCATTTACACATGGATGGTTTTTTAAGTATAAGCCACATTAGCAAATATTAAGTGACATTTAAAAATGCAGTTCTCTGTTTAGGAAAGGATATATGAAGAGATTCGTTCGTGAAGCAACCTTAATGCTGCTATGTAGAACAATGTGATGGAAAGTGGCAAAGTTGACCTTATTAAGGTGAAAAAAAGATTTTACTGTTAAGGGATGGTGATCACCTGACATAATAATATTCATGTTTGACCCAGAACATTGTGTATGATTAACCCAGTAGTTACATCCACAGATTATCTTAAGTGATGTTTGCAGTGCCTCATATGTCAATAAACTATAATAAATAATAACTAAATGTTCTGCGACAGAGAGGCAAATCTTCATGAGTTCTTAATATAAATCATGGTTTCCCCAGGCTTTAGCTTTTTAAACCAAACATTTTGTTTCACATCATAGAACAAAACATGTGCACTGAATGAACGAGAATATCTTTTTTTCGAAATTGTGTGCAACTTGTGTAGAGAGATAGTCCATGTGATCTCTAAGCTCCAGATAACTGAGAGAAATCGTTTTGTCATCCGTTTTCACATAAACAGATCTCTGAAACTCAGCAATTTATATCAAATTCCAATAACTGCAGGGACTATTTCATCTGCAAGGAATCTCCCATGTTGACTGTCCTTCAGGTGCTGCAGTAACTGCCTGGTGACACTCACACATCACATATGCCCATAATTAGTCTGCTTAAGAAATTCTGTCCAAATGGTGTAATCTTAATGGACACATGAACTGATTCTTTTCTTGTCAGCCAGTGTTTTCTCAACAACATGTTAACATTTAGCATAAATCAGGATCTCTTCGTTAATATACAACTCAGTCATCTTGAAAAATATCAATTTTAATACA
This sequence comes from Poeciliopsis retropinna, assembly GCA_010277075.1. Taxonomy (NCBI): domain Eukaryota; kingdom Metazoa; phylum Chordata; class Actinopteri; order Cyprinodontiformes; family Poeciliidae; genus Poeciliopsis; species Poeciliopsis retropinna. Next base: position 1,479,849 of record VMRM01000039.1, on the reverse strand, counting down.
TTTTAATGCATTTTTTTGTACAAAAGGTCATACAAAAATACTTTTATACCATCAGTCACTGTAGCTGGTTGTTATGTATGCAGCTGAGTCACATGACTTCTAACAGCCAATCACAAAGGAGAAAAATTGTCTGATTTCTAATAACAATCGAACAGTGAGATGAAAATATGTTGGTACAATCTTAAGACTTCCAAAATTCAGTGGTTCAGATGATTTTAATTCTATAAACTGATTTATCAGCTGCCAGGAAATAAAAAAAAATCACCTGTTTGGAGCAACAATCACATATTATGTGACTTCCACAGGATAAAACATTAATGTCAACAGCTGGAGTTTAGGTTTTTAAAGGTAAATGACTGAGTTATGTGACAATAAAAAGCCTATTTTACCTAACTTTACTGGGCTTGTATAATCAGACAGATGGTAGATTTTGCCTCCATCCTTAAGAGAAAAATGATATTTTATAAACTAGAAAATTCCTGGAGAAATTTAACCGGGGCCTGCCAAAGTGTGCCCGTCGGATTCTGATGCTAAACATTAGCATCAATGATAAAACAATGCAATGTAGCATGTGGACAATCACAAGAATGTTCACTAACATGTACTTGCACCATTCAGTATGTTAAAATGAGTGAATGAGCTAAAATTAGCCAAAATGCTAATGTTAGCATTAGCAAATGCTAATGTCAGTAGCATGTGTGGCATCACTAGCATGTTGTCTGTATTTGACTTACTCCATTCAATGTTAACCTGAGAGAAAATTATACTGCAGGATAATCTTATTGCACTGCCTACGGCAGTGCACTAGTGGGGGACAGTGAAATGCTAATGTTTGTGCTAAAGTTGATGCACCGTCTTGCTGCGCAAGACCTGAGAGAAAAAGATGATGTAAGATAATATCATGGCCCTGCTGTGTTCATAAATGAGTTATCTATTGGTTAATATAGCAAGTAGTTCTACATGTCAGTTCTGCCCTCTGTTTTAACTGATTTTTATTTAAAACTACAAATATGGAGTATTTGTAGTCCTAATCTGTAGTCCTAATCAGCTGCTCGGCCCTGCTGTGTTCATAAATCAGTTATCTATTGGTCAAAACAGCAAGTAGTTCTACATATCAGTTCTGCCCTCTGTTTTAACTGATTTTTATTTAAAACTACAAATATGGAGTATTTGTAGTCCTAATCTGTAGTCCTAATCAGCTGCTCGGCCCTGCTGTGTTCCGTTGCTATGGGAATGGATCCTCTGCCAACTGTCATGTGTGTGAAACAGAAAGGTGGAGAAAGAATTCTATCTTTGTGAGACACCCAGTCAGTTTGAATGGAAAAACCATTCCGAACAACTCCTTCCCGTTCGGGAACCGTGGCACGTATCGGAAAACGGTTTGAAGCGTATGAGAGGGCTATCTTTCGTCTCCGATAGTACCGCGAATCATATCTGTACATCACTCACAGTAATAACAGCGACGAGATAGAAATGGTTGTGCGCAAAGGTTTGACATTTTTGAGAAATAAATGGAAGTCAATGAGGCCGAGGGTGTGAAAATCCTGTCGCATGACTTCGCTCTAAAGCACCTTGACAGAAATCCGTAAGCCCTAGAAAAATTTCGAAAACATTTTACCGGAGCAGACACTCGTATCGATGTTTTGACCGAGTTTGATACCGATAGGGCGATATTTGTGGGCGTGACGGCAATTTCAAAATTTATTTGGGGGTCAAAATCTCTCTGCTTCCCACACTCTAACGAGACGCCGGCTACACTCTAGTTCCCGCCGTTTCAAACCGACAAAAATTTTAAATCGTTTTTTGCTTTTTACTTCGCCATCGTAAGTCCGAATCCCCATAAAAGTAATAGCTCCAATGCCGGCGCCGAGCCGCACGTTTCGATACCACTTTTGTGGGTGGGCACGCAGCGGTATGAGCCGCATTAACGGTCACGGAAGAAGAAGTTATAATAATAATAATAACTAGAAAATTCCTGGAGAAATTTAACCGGGGCCTGCCAAAGTGTGCCCGTCGGATTGGACCCAGCGTTCTGATGCTAAACATTAGCATCAATGCTAAGCTTGGCTAAAAAAATCACAGTAATGTTTACTAACATGGACTTGCACCATTCAGTCTGTTAAAATAAGTGTATATGCTAAAATTAGCCAAAATGCTAATGTTAGCATTAGCAAATGCTAATGTCAGTAGCATGTGGGGCATCACTAGCATGTTGTCTGTAATTGACTTAGTCCATTTAGTACACGAAACATGGCTAATAAGCTTTTGACATAGCTAATACCTTATTTAAGGTAAAATGCTAATGCTAATGCTCTGTCTTGCTGCGCAAGACAGAGCCCTAACCTGAGAGAAAAAGATCATGTAAGATAATATCATTGCAGCGCCTGCGGCGCTGCACTAGCCACAGACGTATGTCAAGGCTTTTATTTTGAAATTTTCAGTAAGCTTCATTTTAAATGTCCAAACTAATCCCATGATTAACATTCATTGGGTTAAATGAGTTATAAAATGCCCAAAACAAAACTGAACTGACTTAAAAGTTTCAGGGCTTTTATTTTGAAAATGTCAGAAATCCTCGTTTCTAAGGGCCCAACTAATCCCATGTGTAACAGTGATTCGGTGAAATCAGTTATATTTTGCTCCAAAGAGCAATTATCTGATGTAAAAATTTTCAGGTCTTTTATTTTGAAATTTTCAGGAAGTTTGATTTTAAAGGGCTACACTAATCCTATGAGTAACAGTGTTTGGGATAAATCAGTTATCTATTGGTCAAAACTGCAAGTAGTTCTACATGTCAGTTCTGCCCTCTGTTTAAACTGAGTTTTATTTAAAACTACAAATATGGAGAATTTGTAGTCCTAATCAGCTGCTCGGCCCTGCTGTGTTCATAAATCAGTTATGTATTGGTCAAAACAGCAAGTAGTTCTACATGTCAGTTCTGTTTTAACTGATTTTGATTTAAAACTACAAATATGGAGAATTTGTAGTTCTTATCAGCTGCTCGGCCCTGCTGTGTTCATAAATCATCATAAATGAAGTTATCTATTGGTCAAAACTGCAAGTAGTTCTACATGTCAGTTCTGCCCTCTGTTTTAGCTGATTTTTGTTTAAAACTACAAATATGGAGTATTTGTAGTCCTAACCTGTAGTCCTAATTAGCTGCTCGGCCCTGCTGTGTTCCGTTGCTATGGGAATGGATCCTCTGCCAACTGTCATGTGTGTGAAACAGAAAGGTGGAGAAAGAATTCTATCTTTGTGAGACACCCAGTCAGTTTGAATGGAAAAACCATTCCGAACAACTCCTTCCCGTTCGGGAACCGTGGCACGTATCGGAAAACGGTTTGAAGCGTATGAGAGGGCTATCTTTCGTCTCCGATAGTACCGCGAATCATATCTGTAATCACTCACAGTAATAACAGCGACGAGATAGAAATGGTTGTGCGCTGAGGTTTGACATTTTTGAGAAATACATGGAAGTCAATGAGGCCGAGGGTGTGAAAATCCTGTCGCATGACTTCGCTCTAAAGCACCTTGACAGAAATCCGTAAGCCCTAGGAAAATTTCGAAAACATTTTACCGGAGCAGACACTCGTATCGATGTTTTGACCGAGTTTGATACCGATAGGGCGATATTTGTGGGCGTGACGGCAATTTCAAAATTTATTTGGGGGTCAAAATCTCTCTGCTTCCCACACTCTAACGAGACGCCGGCTACACTCTAGTTCCCGCCGTTTCAAACCGACAAAAATTTTAAATCGTTTTTTGCTTTTTACTTCGCCATCGTAAGTCCGAATCCCCATAAAAGTAATAGCTCCAATGCCGGGATCGAGCCGCACGTTTCGATACCACTTTTGTGGGTGGGCTCGCAGCGGTACGAGCCGCATTAACGGTAACGGAAGAAGAAGTTATAATAATAATAAAGAGGCGTTCTATTAGGTGAAGAACAATAGGTGCCTGCCATGCAATGCATGACAGTGACTTTGTCACTGTCTCCTATGCATTGCTATGGGCAGGCCCCAATAATAATAAAGAGGCGTTCTATTGGGTGAAGAACAATAGGTGCATGCCATGCAATGCATGAGGCTGTGACTTTGTCACTGCCTCCTATGCATTGCTATGGGCATGCCCCAAAAACTGAAGTTTAACAAGAATGCAAACATTTACTCCCAGACTAGTCTGACACTCCAGCTGATGACCTTGCAGTTAATGGGCCAACATGGTCACTTTGTTTTGTTTTAGTCTAAACTGAATGACCCAACTGTTAATACCCCAAACACACACCAACTGTTGCAGATTTACTTCACCGTCCAGATGGGTGGGTAATTGAACCACCTTTCTGTTTTTACACTTTTCACATGAACATTAAATCCATGCGAGCTTGAATATAAAAGTCATTCTTTTTAATTAACTCCAGTTGGTTTGTTTGCATGTCTCTTCCTTTTTACAAGACAAAAAGAGCATTTAAGAGCCAAGTCATGGTAACTTTCAGTGTGTGTGCGGCTGTATCTGATCTTACCAACACACAGCATGAAAATACTGGAGACATCTCAGGGTAGTCTGGGTTGATAGTTCAGGTGGAGGCTCTGCAGTGACTCCACCTGAACACTGTGAGCCTCCTGCAGTTTGTTGAAACAGTTTTCTGGTAGACCTGCAATCAGTATGATAAATGATAAAAAGCAAGACCACCTGTGCTTCTCATAGATTAAAGGAATAGCCCACCAAGGGCTGAGGCTCCTTGCAGCGCCATCATTGACCTTTGAAGTAAAAGTTTTGGCTGTTAATAAATGTGTTTAAAAAAGAAAGCTTTCCTCAGTAAAAGAGCTTCAACACAGACTCAAGTTATGGTTAAACAGTTCTTAATGAAAAAAATAATATGAATGTTTGAGTTAGAACAGGGCTGGGAGACAGAAATCCCAGCCAGGACAGTGGCGAGCAGAAATTCTTGACACTTATACCATATGGATAAGAGTGTCAGTTTACTGGGGATTGTTTCACCCACAGGACATGCAGAGAACAGATCTCTGCACACTGAAAACTAAAAGGAGCAAAACTAAGTATGGGTTTCGATAGCAATTTGGCTGGCATGCACTCACCGCTACTGTCAATTGGTTTCAGCAAGTGAGAGTAAATTATCACTGCAGTGGAGCAACATGGGATTTGACTGGATGACCGATCTAGAAAATACTGGAGGACAGAGAACTAGTCAACTGGTTATTTGTGGTTAGGCCATCCTAGTTTGTGTTTGGGGATAAACTCCTCAGATTGGAGGTGTAAGTGGTTAGGGTAAAACTGAGGAGATGCATCTGGAGCCCTGGAGAAACTTAGGATTTGTTACAAGGAGAGAGATAAAGTTGTAGAAACAGGCTGATGTGCACTTGGTGATTAATCCAAAGCTACACCATTTCTTTCACCACGGTCTTCTCTATGATCTTAACTTTCCTGGTGCACTAACTGTATGTCTGCCCTTCAGCTGTACCCCAGCGTGCTTCAGGGCCCGGTCAGGGTCCACTCACAGAACCCGAACCAGAGGAAGCCAGGAGCAATCCTTTAACCTGAGCATGCTGCTGGAGCCCTGGGCTACTGATAAACTGCAGCTCTGCTGTTATCTGCTCAGGCTCTCAGGACATAAAACCTGCAGCAAGACTGACCTCAGGACAGTTGGTCTCCAACCTGAGACCGCCGCAAAGCGTCCTTCATCACCTCTGCATCACTCAGAGAACAGATGTGCAGGAAGATGTGTGAAGACTTGACGTTTCCATGACCTTTAAATTGCTGATGTACAATCAACAGACTTGAAACCTCACAAACAGTAATTTCTGTCTGAGGACATAATTCCAACTGCATCAATGTCTGAAAGCTTTTCAAAAGCATAAATAAAAGCTCTGGACACTTTACTGGATTAATCCATTCAACACATGGACTGCTTTTGTTAGACACACCTTTATGTGAGCCAGGGGCTCAATTTGTTCCTGTGAAATCCAAGTTGGATGCAAAACTTTCTGACAAGACTAACAAAGCGTGCAAAACAGAAGCCGCTGCAGCATTTAATCAACTTTATTTTTTCCTAAATGTAAATAGAACATGGATCTTGATGTTTTTCCATTAATCTTGTCTTTTTAGTCTTAATCTCTTTGATGCTTGTGCTGGATTAAAAACAACCTCAGTCCTCTGATACTGTTGCTCCTGCAAACGTTTTCATGCTAATGCAGATACAGTCATTTGAATTCTGACTGTTGATTTGCTGATTGCTTTGATACAGTTTATCCTGGATGAGCCTGTCTTGTTTTCATGTGGAAAAATCTTTGCTTGCATTGATCTGATTTATCTTCAGGATGTTTCACCTGAGAAGCCATCTCTGGCTCTTTCTGTTTGGGTTTCTCTTCACAGCTTAACCCCTTTCTGCCAACATCTATTATTTTGTGTTACGATTAAAAGTAAGTGCACCCTCTTATTTTAATTCTCATCGATGGTCTGGCAGTCGAGGCGGTCATTGTGCTAAGGTTTTGTTTCAGAAATGTGGACTGTTTTCATCCCAGTTCAGTGAGCTGTTTGAACTGATGTCACATTTCCTGAACACACTTTCATGTTTATCAGCAGAAAGGATGTGGCAGACGTGTAAAACCTTGAATAGTCCCAACAAAATAAGTATTTCCTCATAAAGATCACTTTTAGTGAAATTTTTGTGTGTGATGTTTTCTTCTTCTGAAACAGGTGGCGCTGATGACAAACTACAAACAAAAAGCTGTAAAAAAGTTAGAAAAAATGTCATTAAATGCTTATATTAATGAACCCTTTCCAACCACATCAGTAAATCAGAAGGTCAGACATGGTTTTGTTCTTTTCAGTGGATCATTAAAGGGCTCCAAGTTCTGTCTGTTAATGAACCATGAGATAAAGTTTAAACTATTTTTTTTCAGGTTTAGATTTTGATTAAAATTTTTTTCCTCACTGAAAAATAAACCAAGATACAAGAAACCAGTCCAGTCCTGTTGATTAGTGGTTATCAAAGTCGAACCTCAGAACCAACAGAACCAACAGAACAATTTCTGTTGTTTGTATCTTAGTATATTTGACTTTTTATTTAACTCAAGTTAAAGTTATGATCTTGTTTTATTTTGTGGGTTAGAAAAGATGACGCTTTCAAAAATATCTGATTTAGTACCATATATGGAAGTGACAAATAACATTTTTGGAGGGTAGAAATGATTAGAATTGGGCCATTTAGTTTGAATAAGTTGGATAGCAGGATGGGTAAAAAAAAAAAAAAAGAGAGATTTGGGTTTGGAACTTAGCTTTATATTATAATCATCTTATTATTAATGCATCAGCAGTAATTTGTTGAGGTGGATTAGAGACACTTTACAGTCAATTAAAAATACATACATAGCATTACGTTCAAACCTTTTGAATTATTTTTCCTCTAACTAAAACTCTGTTGTTTTAATCTATTAATGATAAATTTAGTTCATGTTCATAAACTATTAACTCCAACTGACTGATATAGCTTAAAGTTCCTCCTAAATGTGCCTCAGAAAAGAAACCCCCAGCAGGAATGTCCTTGTTGTAATTTCCATTAGGAGCATGTTCCCTCTTTGACAGAGGCGTGGGTAACCATGAGCCATTTTTCGCTTTGTTTCTCTTTAATTCGAAGCTGTCTCACCGTTTCTTCAGACGAGATTGGTGCAGATGAGGTTGGCTGACTTGGTTCTTGAAGAGGCAGTAGGGGGGAAAACACAGCAAAAAGAAGGTGCTTTTACATTAAAGAAACGGCTTATCATGAAAGCTGATCAGCCAAGAAGAGCTCTGTGCTCCACCAACTTGAGATTTTTCTTTACTTTGTCGTCTGTGGATAAAGAAAGCAAACTGCATTATCTCAGTATGAGCGTACAGGATGCAATCAAATATTTTTATTATTAAAAAGCAATAAACTTGCATGTCAGAACACATTCACTCTCAGTCTGATAGAATACATAGCCAGACATAGTGCTAAAAAATCATTTGGTATTGCACATTGAAGAGTCATTGCAGGTCTGCATGTTCACCAATTAAATCCAAATCAGACTATTCTTCTGGGTGTTAAACTGGTTTTTTTTTGACAGTAAATGTAGATATTGACATTTAAAGCCTTTTTTTAAAGAAAGATAATTCCCTTCTTTTCAACTCCTCCAAACCAATTTTTCAAGTGTCAGCCCCTGCCCTCATCTCATATTTCATTCTTCACTTAGCAATTACCCTCCAGCAGGAGAGTTAGATTCTCCTTTCTGGACAGTCTAACAAATTTTCCTCCAGGTGTCCAATAAAATGTGAGGAAAATATCCTTTTGTCTTCCTCCTGTTACTATCCTGGTATTTTGTAGAGGTAATTTCCGGCGTGCTCTGACTTTCCGTCCTGCCAGAGAGCATCCCCATCAGCAGGTTTTCCACAGCCTGCATGAAAGCTCTTGTTATTTGCCAGCACTTCAACTCTAAGTAGATTACCCCAAAGTGAGTGTTACACAGTTCAGGTTCCACTTGTGTGGTCATAAAATGCCAGCAGCACCCACGTGCCACACTTATACCATCCCTTAAAGCAAAACAAACCTGTCTGTAAATCAACCTGAAGCCATAAAAGTTTTTTTTTCTCCTCTAAGTTCCACAGACTTTCATCCTTTCAGACAACCACTGCAGACATCCGTAGACGCTACACTGGATCTGAGATAGTTGACTTTTTGCCCTTTTCTCATCTGTCTTCCTTTGCATGGTCGACAGTCTTGTTAGTTTAATATTTTTCTGCTTGTTGGGTCCTGAAAAGGTTCAAATTTAGATAAAAAAAAAAAAAAGAAAACAAAAATGTTCTGTGACTTCTGGTTATGTAAGCAAATAAATTGAAAGCTTAGCGGTACCTGGGAGTTCACCCAGTACTCCCAGTGTTGAGAGTCCAGTGTTGTGGACTCACAGCTCTTTTGACGCTTTCTCTTTACGGGAAGCGTCAGAGCAGACTCTACCTGCTGAGGTATTCTGGAGTACAGCGGTAACCTTTTTGACTCTGCTGAGTGGTGTCAGCCATTTTTTATGGTGCAGTATGAAAACAGAACAGCAGATTTGTACTGAGATTAAATTACACTCAGGTGAAGTTAACTGATTGGTTTACCTTCATCTCCTCCAGTAGCCCCCACAGTTGGACCGTCTCTGGATGACTCCTTTCTAGATTCCTGGACCTTAGCCTCACATTGCCTCTCACAGGTGTGACACCCTCTCCTCTGCTTCTCACCTTCACCTTTCCTCAGATCCCTCCAGTAAGAACACCTGCCGGGTTACATCGTCAGTCTCCAGCCGCCTGTCCATCCTCCAGTGCTCTCCATTACCTTTCAAGGAGGAAGAATCACTATCTGAACCGCTCACCCCTCCCTGCCCAACCTCAGTGGTGAAGATTAAAAACTAATCTAGGTAGATTAGTTGAGCCACTTGATCCCCATAAAGAGTAAGACTAATTCCTCGTCTTCCTCGCCTGCCATACTCAACGTTCCTTCACATGTGGTCCTGGGTCGATCCTTCCTCACCAGCTGCTTACGGTCCTAGTTGTGCAGTAGGGTTGCACTTGTTGTCCTCACCAGAGCCTTTGGAAAAATAACATTAGAACAAATTACCATTAGTCTCAAAATCCTCCAGGATTCTCAGTTCAGTAAAAAATGAAAGACTCCTGTTCTTTAAACAGAATAAATTGTACTTATTATTTTATAAGATCTAAAGATTTGAGACTTTCTTTCAAGGTTCTGTTTGGCTTTAATTCCAGTAGTCGTCTTAACGTCTTTGGACAGCAGCATGTTTACCACCTTGTTGCATCAGCCTTGCTTTTAACAACATTTTGGACGGGTTTGAGAACGGAGGAGACCAATTGTTGCCGTTTTCAAAGCAGCATGTTTTCCCATTTGGGCTTTCTGTGAAATTTTGGCTGCTCAGTCGTTCTGACCCCCTTTTTAAATGCATTTCTTGCTCCAATGAATGACAGCTCTGAACTGCAGGGAGACCAAATTTCCTTTGGCATTTTTCTTACCCTGGAAAGAAAAAGACTTTAAAAAGTGCTTGTCACATGCACTAATAATTACAACAAAATCACAGAAACTATATTTAAAATACTTTATGCTGATTTTTTTTTTTCCTTAAATGGTGGTACAGTTGGTAGGTTCTGGGTTCTGCACCGAGTTTTCATGTTCTCTTCTTGACCATGGGTCACTCTTTGGGACCCATGGTCAAGAACATTAGGACATTAGGATGGACGGACGGACGGACGATTTGGGAAATGAGAGCAGGAATAAATTCTGGAAATACAAACATTTCTTTTATTCTTTCTTAGTCTTCGTTGGATTCCGATGGGTTGATTGATTGAAACCCCAAAGTGATTGGAACACTTTGGGGTTTCCATGAGCAGTTCTGGTACCAAAAGACAGGGTTGTCATTTTAATTCACAATTTTTTTTACATGTACAGATTTTATTTGTTTAAAGTGGAAAAACTTCTGTTACTCTAATACAGCTTTTGTTAGAAACAATTTAGAAGCAGTCTGAAGCAAACCGTTTAGATGACTTTCAGTCAGACTGAGGCGTCCCTCTCTGTCTGACGTCTTAGACCTTCTCCCAGTTTGACCACAGCAGCCAGCGGGATCTGACCTGATCTGGGCGCTAACGAAGAGCTTTAGCTCCATCAGTATGGCGCTCTGTGGCCGGCAGTCTCCCCTGTCCGCTTCCTGAAGATGGATGAATGAAGGTGGAAGGCTTCTGGCTTATTAGATGGAGGAAAACCCCCCTCTTCCCTCCCTCTCTGTTTGATCTGCAGCCCCGCCGTCTCCCAGACTCTTACATCACTTCTCCCAGATGTTTGCAAAGTGTATCTCATGTCAGAACCATTTATTGAAGGAAAGAAAAAAGAGAAGGAAAAAGACAACAAATAAGCAAAATATTTCACTTCAGATAGCTTTTGATGTTCCATTCCAGACATTTTTTTTAACTCCAGCTAGTGCAGTGATGTTTATTTGCAATAAGGAATGCATGTCAAGGTGCCTTCAAAAAGCAGTAATAAAGCAGTAATAGTTCACTGTGTCAACATAGCAGGCGTCTGCAACCTTTACAATCCAAAGAGTTATTTCTGCTCTCAGGCCATTGAAATAAAACTTTAGAGCCACAAAAGTTACCTGACCTATAACATCAGACAATTTATGATTTTTGATAAATATCTACAAAGGATCCTTCTGTGAAGGGTTGACATGAATAAACAGTTTTTAATCCAACGACGAGACAAATAGCTTCAGATTGTACTACGGATAGTTTTACTTTCAATCTTTTGTGTAAATTCAATGAAACATTTGATTTATCTGTATTTAAAACCATTATTTGCTTCTTTATTGGTTTTAATCAAAGTTTTTAAGAGCAGTTGTAAAAGGTCCAAACTGCCTCTTGAAGCTTTTTTTCTCTGCTGAAAGGATCAAGCTGTGACCCTCTGTGAACATCGCTTTTCAAGTCTTGCCATAGATTCTCAATTTAATGTAGGCTCAATCTCTGTGTGATGCCTCTTGATGCACTAAATCCAGCTTCAGTCCACTTCCTGTGAAACTCTCCCAAGCTCCCAAAATCATTTTGCTCAACAATCCGGTCGGGGCTGAAGTTATTGTAGCTACTGGTGAACGTTTTCCTTCCTCAACTCTAAATATGTTTGAACACGGCAGTCCAAAAACAACCAGCGTCTTTAGCAAAGAGCCTTTGAGTCTTCCCTGGACTCATCTGTCCAGTCAGCAGCAACTCCTGACTGGGACTACTGGTACCAGTTAGGTTAATGGAAACCTACCAGCTGTTTGGAGTTAATTAGCTGATTAGGGCGTGACATCATGAGGTTTCAGTTGAATTTTTTTGTAGTTTAATTTTCTGAGACATTGAATCTGAGTTTTTCTTTCTGTAAAACAAAAAGTAGTGAAATTTACAAGGAATAAAGGCTTGAAATATTTCACTATGAGTTGAATTTGTATAATATTAGTTACATTTTATGAATTGAGGGAGAAAAATGGGAACCATTTTCCATAATATTGATATAATTTTGCCTGCTGTCCAATTTCTGAACCTGTTAAAACGGAATAAAGGTAATTAGTTGAGTTCTGCAGTGGATTTTACTGAAGGGTATCAGAGTAAAGGAGTGAATGTAAATGCATGCCACACTTTACAGATTTTTATGAGTGTGAAATAGTTAAAAAAAAACATTTTAATTTCCCCATTATGATCTGATTTGTGTTAATGGAATCCTGAAGTTTGTGGTTGTGATGTGACAGAAGGTGAAAATGCACACGGGGTAGAAAACCTGAATCTGAGGGAAACATGGCTAATGAAGCAGCAAGCGGAAGGGACGGGGCGCTTCACCGATGGCCGGAAGGCACAGCAGTAGATCCAACAGGGGAAACAAATGGACCAGGTGAGGAAATGGCCGAGAGATGCAGTTAGACTCAGGAGAGACAGAGATGTGAAGAAGATGGGACAGCTTTGGGGGGACTCGTGTTTTACCGAGCTAACTGGTTGCATTAGCAGTGACAGGGATGAAAGAGACCCAAGTCTGGGCTCTTTCCAAGCTCATTAAACACAGAGCCAGCCTGAAGGCCTTCCCCACCACGCAAACGCAGCATCAACTCCCCAACGTTCCTGTTGTGACACACTGGAGGGGGCATTTGTCACGCAGAATGCCGGTGCAGCCGGTGACCAAGGGCGCCGCAGCCACACAGACACAACAGGCCGAGTAGAGTTACGGAGACGCGTTGAGTTTGATGTTGAATGTCACTGTAACCGGCCTCCCTCAGGCTTTCTGTCTGCGTGGGTGTGCGCCCGTGTTTTAGATTCGACTGTGAGCGAGACCGACTGCGATTTTCCTCTTTGAAGACGGCAAGAGCCCAAGACATTCCCATCAATTAGCGGCGCAGTTGTGATGCAGAGTTTTTACAGAGAGCCAAATATAAGCGTGTTGACGAGGCTCCCGATGTTCTCCTTCCTGAGGCTTAAATCACGGCTTAATTAGGTAATGAATCCTGACTGGAAACGCTGACAATAGAAACACAGCCACACTCGTAGCTTCAGCGTCTGACATGAAGACCTCAAATGTTTTTCTGGCTCAGATTTAACGCTACGCTGTCAGAGAGTCTCTTTAGGCCTTTGAATCTGATTGATGCAATAAGCAATAATAAGGTTGAAAGGGTTATCCTCTTCCTTTGACGAATAGACGGCAGACATGAGACTCAACAGTAACTGATCTGCTTTACAACATAACATATATTACATTAAACTCTTGTCATATATTTTAATTTTCTGGGTTTTTATGATTTGCATTCTTTATTTTACTTCCATCTGATCAAATCCAAATAAAAAATGTAGTAAAGTGGTATCACATAAACAAAGTATAGAAAAACAGAGAATCTGAAATATTTATATTAAAGGGGTGTGTGAGCAGTATTACACATTTCTATGAGTGTGATACAGAGGCTGCTTTTCAAAATGGGAAGGAGCAGAGAACATGTCTGTCATGTTTCTGGGTAATTTCCTCCCACATGTAAGATTGAAAGACTTGAGACTGAGGGCCTTGCAAAAGGTTTTACAATAAAACATGAGTTCGTTTAAGACTCACGCATATTTACCTGGGCAGGTGTGGATGGTGCAAATGTTTTAATCACAAATGAAGACATTTCTTAATATTTTTACTGTTTCATTGTTCAGAATAAGGCTAAGAAAGAATTATGCTTACAGTTAGATTTAGTCATTTTTCCATTGCTGTTTTTGCTGTATCAGGATTAATATTTGATGCTTTTTGATAGAAATCTGTTGCTGTTTTCACTGAACAGAGACTGATATGATCAAACCCGGTGAGGGCGAAAGCAGCTGAAGGCATTGTGGAGGTTTTCGAGGTGAAGGAGACCCAGGATGGTCTGCAGGTTGATAAACACGTCTGGTATTAAATCCTGCAGCATGTTGTTGTTGTTTCCTGTGATTCAGCTGAGAGCTGTCATGATGTGGATTCCTGTTCTTTCCCAAGGAACTGAACATGTTTAGAAAACAATAGCTACACATTTTTTCACATTTTTAAGTTGGAGGTAAATAAAATGAGAAAAGACATAAATATGTTCATGTTCTCCTGGATAACATTGTGATCTGTCTGAAACTAAACAGACAGATCACAATGTTTGTTTGTGACATTGGCTGAATGACTGAATTCAGCCAATTCAGTCATTGGCTGAATTCTCATTTTCTTCTCCAGCAGTTAGATAATGAGTCTCACTTTAGCCTACTACGTTTCAAAACGAGATCTCAAACTCAAATAATTCCCAGATTTCCATAATGTTTGTACATTTTGTTTTATCTCATGCTGAGAAATCAAAGCGCTATTCTTTTGAACTCAACCTTTCTGCTCCAGGGCATCTGTCAGCTCAGGTTATTAATCTCAGTCTGAGCTCATGCAGAGGAAATAAAATCTTTGTACTTTCTCTCAGTGCTACCTCCTACAGTATCTTGTTGGCTGTCATTGTTTCCATGTCATGATTTCTCCGTGTCTTGCCATGTTTCATGCTGATCCTCCAGTTTCAGGTAATTGAGATTTTTTAGATTAACTCTGAACGTCATCTGGTTGAACCGCTCAGTCAACGTCCTTCAGCTGCTGAAGCTCCACTTTTGAAAACAGAGTTGTGATTTTTGTGCTTGACCAGAAACTTTTTCTGTCTCTTATATTGTATTTTTTGGTTTGCTTTGTTTGTTTAGAAGCTACATTTGAACAACTTCAGGATTGTTTCTGTGAAATTTATTCTGGAATGAAAATCCTGATGGAGCATTTGGATTCAAGCTGGGATTTTTAGGAAATGTGTCACATTTCAGTCCACAGTAAGTTTATGGTGTGTGTGTGTGTGCGTGCGGTGTGTGTGTGTGTGTGACAGAGGTTTCTGGCCTTGGCTTCAAACATGCCGTTCTGGGCTGAGGGTGTAGCTTTGAGGCCAGATCTCAGAGCGCAGCAGCACAGCGATGCATTGGTAGCATTGTTGCAGGAAGCCGTAGGAACATTTGTATCTGCTGAAATAAACTTGACCGCGTTTTGTAACTAGAATTAAACAGGAATGTGTATGTAATCATTTAATGTGTTGATATATTTCTGGATCTTAAATCTTTTGAAAAAACATTTTTTGGGACTGGTAACCTTGTCCTATGAAAACTTATGTTTCCTGTAATATAACTGAAAAAAAGGTCCTAAATCCTGACAATTGGTGCATAGAAAAGCTTAAGATCATTTTCATTGTTTGTGTGAAATCAAATTTATCATGATAAATTAAAAACTAAAATTCAGCTCTGGACTCTTATTCCTCTCTTTATATTTCTCCAACATAGAAATATTTAGACCTGCATAATGTAACTGGGTGTTTAATTCATCACATGTTATAAAAGCCTTAAAACAAAATAACTGTAGATTTCACCAAAATGCATGAAATGCTAAACTGAACTGGACTCATTTAGATTTCTAAGGACATAAAAAACAACCAGTTTAATTTAATTAAATTCATGTTTTATTGATATTTTAATCATTTCTGTAAATCATAAATCCCAGCTCCACCTCTGATAATAAATACTCCAAAATAAATCAAAGTTAAAGACAAACAAATACACAAAGTTCAGAAAAACAAAAAAGTGACCAATTAAAGCCTTAAACGATCCGCAGTATATTAATATTATAACTGACATGATGAGAAAGAGTGTGGGTTTTTCTCCTAAGCATTCCTTTAATTCCCAGTTCAATCTCTTCCTACGTCTGAGTTATTTCTGCAGCTGAAGATTTTCTGTATAACCTCTAAGACTGCAGCCTGTCCTCATCCGGTTCAATAAATAATAAATGGGCCTGAATTATGCACTAATAAAAAGGCTCATTTTGGAATATTTTATTTTTAAAGTTTAGGATTTCAAAGTTTTTCTGTGCTCTGCAGGGCCTCGGTTCTGACAGATTCAGGATGATTTTATTGTTATTAGTGTCCCGATTATTGAGCTGCTTTTTCAGTCAAATTGAAAATACACTTGAAGGAGAAATTAAACTAAAACACTCGACATCTGTAGGATTAGGTAACCTGTATGACAGAACCTTTCATTACAGTTCTTATTTTTCCATTATTTTCCACTCAGTGATTAATCAGCTGCTGGAAAACTAACTCAATTGACAATTCTTGTAAAACACAAAACAGCAGAGGTTTCAAAACAAAATACCAAATAATTCCTGCTTACTTCACTGCAATCATGAGAGCAACCGTTATTTCAAAACTTAGTGCCATCCAGAAACAAAGAGCCGTTTTTATGGAAACGCAGCAGAGAAAGGAAACAGCATGTAGGATTAGAATAAACATCTTTTGGCGTTTTTACAGGATTGTTAAAAAACTTTCACAGCCACTTATTTGACAAATTAACTTTTCTAAAAGTGATGTTTACATTTTCTTAGATGTTCAATAATCATGTTCTACCAGAGGCAGTTTGTAGAAAATGTTTCAGAGCTTCATGCAGCTCTACTGGGTCGAGTCCTCTACAGCTGGCCCGGGTTTGAGTCCCGCTCCAGAACCAGTCTCATTGATGCTGTCATAATAGTCTTTTACAAAATATCATTTTTAATCATTAATATCATGAAAACGTTCAGCTGTAAGGATGGGGGTTACTGGCCTGATGGAGGTGTGGTGCTGCTGATGTTCAGGTCCGGGTCGGATGCTGTTTGTCTGGAGTTCAGACAGAACCTGGAGCTAAAACTGAACGTCCTTGACTCGCGCTCCATCCCATAAAAATCAGAGCAAAGAGAGGTCAATAATATCTACATAACAGTGCTTTCTTCAGCAGACAATGCATGAACAAACTGCTCGGCCACCAGGCTGGAACCTGGAGGGTTCTGTGAGAAAAAGTTGGGTTAAAACTTTTTCTGTTCTCCTGAACAGACCTCAGGTCAACGAGGAGCCACTGGAAACAAAAAGAAATGTATTACTCAGCTCACCACAAGGAAAATGAAATGTCTTCAAAACTTAATATAGTCTTCATAGAGGACGAAGTGTTAATAAAAATATTTCATCTGGGGAAAAGTCCCACAGAGAGCAGAGCAGTGCTCAGAGACTGTTGCAGTGTCATAAAGCAGCTTCCCTGCTTTTCAGAGAAACAAGAAAAGTCAAAGGCTTTGAGGTGACCCATGGAGCTGAGGGCTTTATATTTGTTTGTTTATCACAGTCATGAAGTCTCTGAAAAGTTCTCAGCTTGATGATATTCTAGGGGAGTAGTTAATATACAGCCGAGCCTGTTGGCTTGCCATAAGGTAGTTCCAGCTTTAAGTTCCCTCAGGTGAGTCATTCATTAAAAATTCTCCCTGAAACAATCTGCATAAATCCCCTTCATAAAGACAACATGCTCCCTACCTGAACGCCATGCGTAGCCTTAATTAGTCTGACATTCTCTCTTATTTTTTGGTTAGATACTAAAAGTTTTAATGAGCAAGAATTTTTTAAAACAAAAACCTTCCTTTAAAATTGTCAGTCTGCACCAACAGGCTGATTTCATCCCTGATTAAAAAGTGTTTACGTTCTGACTTCATCTAAAGTTGACTTTCTAATGATGCAACACACACCTCTCCTTTCTCTGTGCAGTGCGTCTTTGCATCTTCTCCATAAGATGACCCTCCCTGTCTCCACATCTCTCCTGGCTCTCATCATCACTAATGGTGCAGCCCGCAGAAACCACAGCGAACACGCCATATGCTGCTTCCAGTAATCGGCTCATTAGGTGCCCAGCCTGCCCGCTCTCAGCCTGAATGGAAATGTGAAATATCAGAGACGGCCAGATGCCCCTGTGCACTTTCACATGTGCAAAGCAAACAAGCATATGTGCAGGCATAAACGCCGTCACATGTTGAAAACACAGTCTGCTGTGCATGGCAGTGTGGAAGGTTTCATGGTTGGTAATGACCACATTACTGCGCCTGTCTGTGCTCAGCCTCCTCTTCATTGTGCCGAGTCTTTTATAGAGATGTCTAATTTTTCGAAGAGCTTGGGAACATTATTAGAGTGCCTCTTTTGTCTGGCTGACAGAAAGTGAGAAAATAAGACGATTTGTACAGTGTGTGTCTGACGTTTTATTAGCAAACTATCAGTAAATTATGGTTATTGATCATGAAGCAGTGACTTTGTTTGTATCTATT
This sequence comes from Poeciliopsis retropinna, assembly GCA_010277075.1. Taxonomy (NCBI): domain Eukaryota; kingdom Metazoa; phylum Chordata; class Actinopteri; order Cyprinodontiformes; family Poeciliidae; genus Poeciliopsis; species Poeciliopsis retropinna. Next base: position 1,461,659 of record VMRM01000039.1, on the reverse strand, counting down.
TTCCCCCAACAGAGAACTAAAAACTTAAAGAATTTCTATCAGCTGTCAATTCTGACAATAAATGATTAATTATTCTTTTAATGCAAACATAAGCTTCTTTCAAAACTCAATATTTATTCCATTAATGCTCATTTCTAATCCAGTTTTTCAGTTTACCTTGTGTCTCTTGATCTGTTGCTATTTGCAAAGATTTCACACAAAACCAGAGTCAAGAGTTCCTCTCTTCAGTCAATGTTCCTCAAACTCAAAACAAAGAAATCTGAGACAAGCATATTAAAATGAAAGCAATTAAAACATAAAAAAAAGGAGTGTACATATTTCTCAGTTTGTGCTGAATATCATGAAACTGTTAAAAAATGTTCTCATCAGTTCTGCACTGAGCCGATCTCTGATCTGTCCAACAGAAATGCGTCCAGACATTCATCAGTTCATGGAACCGCATCGATAAATGGACCGACCTTCCTCAGACAGGTCGGTCCCAGACACCAAACCTCCCACCACCGACACACAAAACTGTTGAAACTGTAGCTACTCAGCTCAACATGCAGGAGTAACGCAACTTAAACTGAGCCAGATTAGTTTTACACCTAAACAGCTTAGCACCACACAATGAAATAAACATTCAATTTCTTTTTTACCAAAACAGTGCTAGAGTTTATTTCACCAGATTCACAAAAAACATTATGCAGTTTATTTAACTAAGTGAATTATTAAGAACAGGTTCTTATTTCCAAAAAGGTCCATGGCACGTTAACTTGTGCCAATTGTGGAATCATGAAAATCAACAGAAGACATGATTAGAATGGAAACAAATTGAAAGTCCTGGTTCAAAGGAACAGATTGCAGCTGGTAGTAAAATGATTACAGGCTAAAAATTAAAACCCTCGGACATTCAGACACCATGAATGGTGTCTGAATTCTCTTCATTTTTAATTCTCTTCTGATATCAATTCAATCAGCTGGAGTTGTTTCCTCTTGAGTTAAATGCATCACAAGCAGATGCAACCTAAAGGGTTGCATAATACAGGAGCTCATCCTCCATGCAAATCAATTTCTTCCATCTCCTCCAGCAATGAAATGTTGTGTCAGCTCATGTTGACATCCATATGGGAAATTCGCAGTCTGCCACATGTTTCGATTGTTCCTGGTTTGCAGAGATGTGGACAGGTGGTGGAGGTTCTGAGGCTGCCAGCGATTAAAGGCCCTGGAAACAGATTCAGATTTTTATGCCGAGTCATGATGGTTTTGAAGGTAATTTGACTGTAATCTGTAAAACGAAGACGTGGCTGTTTGCTGCGGCTTGTTTTGCCTCTCAGGTGTTTTACATATGGCAGCTTGACATCATCAATGCATCTTTTTGCAGAAGGAGGGCATGCAGGGAAGGCATGTCTCATGAAAAAGAAACCCCTCATAGGGAGAGGCAGGTATTTAAAATGCCTGGGCTGCACCACCAGCATTTGAAAAAGCAATTGATTGGACCACCACTGCTGTCTGAATCACAATCTCATCCATTTCCCTCTGTTTCAGCTCAGGGCACGATGATGAAGAGGAGGAACAGTTACAAAGCGGAGCGCTCCCAAACACATTACTCCACCTCACCGCTTCCATTTTAAATAAGCTCTCCTATATTCTCCTCCAACACCAGAGGAGGCAAAATTCAATAAGATTTTATCAATAATTCAACAGTTTGTTTTGTTTACAGTCACCTGAAGAGTTTGACTCCAAAGATTTGAAGCAACCTCAATCAGCACTGCATGAGAAATGATTTAGCAACAACAAAATGATGCTCATGTCTGTGATAGAAGTGATTCATCGCGTTTCAGATCCTTGATTTTTCTGTCTCCCTGCTGATGAGCAGCCAAGAAGCAAAAATCTCCTAAAAACCTACAAAACATTTAATCATGAAGCGTTTTCAGATGGTCTACTTAAAAACTTGCAGATGCAGAGAATAACATAGACATTTTAAATTTTATTCAGGATCCAGAATAGCAAAAACCAGCAACAACGCATGTTGTCTGGAAGAAAATAAAAAAACATAGTAAGGTCATTTTTCACATGTGGTTGTTTCCCTAGGATAGTTAGTGAATCCTGAACAAAAGGGAGCTGGTTAGACTCTGGGACCAGACTGATTATTGACTGGGTTCAGCTGTGAGGGGAGAGGCGAAGGCAGGTTGAGGGAGAGAAAAGGAGGTGGCATAGAGGAGAAAGGTGCAGTGTATACTAACAGGGGAAATTATAAACCTAACCATAACAAAGAATAACTAAATGCAGTAAAACAGAAAGAACTAGGGCAAAATACTTAACAAGAAAATCAAATCTATAAACCCCCAAATATCCAAAAGGAACTGAAGATCTTGGCATTATTTGATCTTGAAAACATATCCACTGCAGAGGGTTCTTTTCAACTGAAAACTAGATACAAGTCATAAAACTCCAGTTATAATTTCAAACCAGGAGTACTGTACTTCACATGCCTAAATGTCTGGTGACCATTGCATTAAGGGGGTAAAATATGCAAAGATCATTTTAATGTTGCTAATATAAAACATCAAGGGTGACTTAATGAAGATAAAAAAGCCAAAAGTTTAATATGCAATATTGTAGATATGAAAGGACAAAAAGTCCTCCAGCAAAGGAAGAACAAATAACAGCATAAAATAACCGAGTGGATCAGAAACAGACAGAAAGTAAACAAAAGCCACTCGACAGAAACACAGAGAGATAAGAAAACGACAAAGAGAAATAAATCACACCTGTGTCACTCACCGTGGGCACGTGGCGCCGGGGGTAAACGCCCACGACTGGAGCTGAATCTGAGCTTGTATCAGGAGACGGCTGATGTAAAGCCACAGAGAAAAACACGGCTGGATCAAAGTGATTGATGATGACCCAAAAATAAATTAGACAACTGATTATGAAGTCTGACAGAAACATGTGATCCGTCATCATTTGGTTCGTCCCCTGGATGCAGACACAGGACATATTTTCTTTTTTTTTTGTGTGGTTCTTCAGAGGTAATTGTAGGTAAATAGTGTGGCAGTTTGTGGAGTGGTGGATCTCGTGTGGAGTTGCTGCCATCAGGAAAAAATAGTACTTCGTACTCCAAGCCTTTGATCTTGGAAATAACGCATTCTCTAAAGTGAATCTGGAAATTCAGCCAATTTAGGATCTGCAGGGGTTGTGCACAAAGCTTAGAGATGCTGCTGCTACAAAACCTGCAATCTTTTCTTTTTCCTCGTGACTTCACTCTGTTCCGCTCTATAAATTCATTCTGTGGCTTTAAAAAATAGATGAACTCATCCAGATGATTTGCTTTCTGTAGGCTTTTATGGAAATCAATGCTGTTAAAGTGATTGGGAGTAACGTTAAGATGATCAATAAAGGCCGTTTCTCAGGAATGAAGTGATGTCAAAAGATTGGTGACCCCTGTTTTCCCAAATCAACATGTTAAAATGTAAATAAATCTAATGTCAACAAGAAACGAAACCTGATTTTGTCCTTAGTAAATCATTTAAAAGATGTGTTTGAGATGCAAAATGAGGTCCATCATTTGTTTTCTATAAATTCTTTCAACAAGTATTTTGATGATTAATAACATTTCGGGACTTCAAGTGGAGTTGGTTAATGGTTTATGATTAGTGCAGTAATGGTTTGAATTGGAAAAAGACACAAAAAGGTTGAAACATAAAGAGAATTCACTCCCCTGGATGTTTTTCCCTTCAGTCCTGCTACGTTCTTCACTTAAAGCTCTGCATCTTCAGTCGACATAAAACCCAAAGCAGCTTCAGGTTTCTGTGATCCCAGTTTGACATTTAAACCAAAGTAAGCAGGTTCAATATTCCTGCTGCAAAACCTTAAAGGTTTTACTTTTCCAGTGATCTACAGTCATTTGCATTTTATTGTATTTTTTCCTCTTTCAGTCTGGCTTTAGTCCAAAGTATTTCTATCAGTTTGGTTTGTATATTTTTCTTCATTTAAGTCTAACTCAACAGTTAGTACTTCCTTATGATTTGCACTTTGGTACAGTCAGAAAATGATGCTTTTGTGTTATTTTGCGCTGCTGGTGGTGAAGGGCGGCTCTGAACTAGATGTAGATGTTTTTACTTTTATCCAATAAGTATTTCTTTTTTTTTATCTCTAACTTCCCGTGTTTATTCCCCTGGTCTCTTGTGTGTGGTTGGAGCAGATCATCGTTTCAAACGCACAGCTGGACCGAGACCACGCTGCTTCGCTCGTGGGTTTCCTCAGACAGCCACAGGCTTGCAACAGATTGCATCAATATTACAAATTCCTCCACTGCCAAAAATCATTGTTCTGTTTGTCGTTTTGGATTTTTCACCACCCACTGCCAAAACAAAATGATATTGATGGAAAATGATCCCACTTATGTTGCTCTGCTGCAGTTGGTTTCAAGGTTGACATCTGCAGTCTGAGCCAAATGTTTTCTCAGGATTCTTCCACCTGAACATTTTGCATCTTTTTATGGCAGAGAGGTGGAGAAACAGCCTAGTTTTAGTAGAAAATACATCAAACCTCAGGCCGTTCTTGATAATTCTCTCTCATGGTTTGGATATCAGCTTTTGAAGTAAATCTGTCTGATGTGATCAGTTTCTGGACCACAAATACCAAATTCGTCCGTTCAGATATTTTTCATACTTTGAGTCGGACCAAACCGTTACTGAGATGTTGGAAGAAGTTACTCCTGGAGGATGTTTTGATCCCAATCTTTCTTCCAGCTTTGCGTCTCCCTCTTTGTGCCACTCTTATGCTTCTACTTCTGGCAGAATTTCAGTCTCTCCTTGATGTTTTTTTTTTTTTGTCCTGCAAAGAAATTGCCTCTTAAATGCCATCACACCCACCTGCTGCCTCTATTGTGCCTGCTCTGCACGACTGCTAACAAGACTATGTCCTGGATCGTATTGGACCCTGTAGGACCTCCTGAAGCGTTCTTCTCTGTACTGAACCTCTCATCATGAAGTTTCTGGGGATACACACAACTGTTCTTTCTGCTGCGATATTCTAAGCAGCAGTTTCCTTTTTGTCAGTAAAGTTTATTTGTTCACTTCCATTCAGATAAAACCGTCAAAAACAAAAACTGGAGCACCAAAGGGAAATTGAGTAAAAGGAAAAAATAGTTTGAAAGGAGGATTTATGTAAACCAGTAAACAGGTCAGTACAGTAATCTGAACACTGACACAAACAGTTTGGTTACAGCTTCCAGCTCAGCTGATAGCTGAGATAATGTGACGCTTTTTAAAAATGTTTCATAAGTGAAAGAAACAAGAAGAACAAAAAGATTTTACAAGTGTCTGAATGCTGGATTTGGACTATAAAATAAAGAGGGACTGATTTGTCTGTGTGTCTTAGGAGGAGCTTTGTAATCATGGTCTTTGTGGTTTTGGTGATTAACAGAAGCTAATTGCTGAAAATCCAATTACTACTCTGTGATAAACACTCGACCAGTGTGGACAAGGCTTAAGAAAATATCATCTGCATAAAAGTGATAAGAAATGTCTTTAAATGGGAGAATTTTGTTGCAGTGATTTCTTCGAAGGTACCATTGCTGACATGAGACGATGATTTTGCTGCACTTGCTTCTCGATTACAGCAACTAGTCCACTGATTGGACTGATTGCTGAACTCTTTCACAGCTTCACAGTAATAACAACTCGACTCTTTGCTGCTTCAAACAGTTTGTCCTAAACACACGCTTCACTCAGACAGACATCTGATCTGTCTGCAAATTACACTTCTATGACTCTTTGCTGTGAAACTCTTTAAGCTGGGGTGGAGGTGAGATTAGTCTATTAGATCTTCAAGAACATTTTTCCACCATAGAGAGATTTTCCAAATGGATGAAAAAACCAGGAGGAGAGAGAGTTGTAATAGACAGAAACGTGAAGACCCGCTGATGGCGGGGGAGGAACTAAATGAAATGTCTCTACATGGACATGAAAAGGTTGCCAGGTTGCCGTGTGGTGGGAATTGGACCAGAGCTGCATTTTGACTCCGACCAAAGAGAAAATGAAAGGGAAAAGATAGCAGAAATGGAACACGAAGCGCCTATCATGTCGCTGCTCTAATACATGACTTTGCACACCAACACACACACAGACACACACACACAGGAGCAAGAGCCACCCTCTTCATGTTTGCTGCTGTCTCAGTCACATTACCAAAGGGATGCAGAGGACACAAATTACATTTTTCACACAAACAGATGCAATGAGGTGAGAAGAGTTTGAGTCGTTCACCAAAACAGGAAATCAACACAATAACCTGCAGTTTAACTGATACAACAGCCTCAGTGTTGCACTGTCTCGCTCTGCTGCGCTCTGCAGTTCATGACTGGTTTTGAGTAGTCAATTATTTTCTGTCCAGAACTGACATAACTGCCTGACTTGTCTGAGATGACACCATCAGTCAAAGCTGCTGAGCAGACACTCCTTCTGCCTCCAGATCCCATTAAGTTAAACAGCCTCAGCTACTTCCCCACTACTTCTCTAACACAATGCATTTTTATTGCTGCGCCTCTGAAATATGTTGCATGACGCATAGGAGCCACAGGGGTAAAGTTCCCACTCAGAGTGAAGGAGGAAAGATTGAAGACTGAATTCCTGGTAGGAGCACTTTTGGACATTTTACATTGATTTGATGCAAAGTGCAGAAAATTTGGCTCCTGATAAAATTGAAACGAATCAAGGCCGAGTTTCATTTTTAAGGCTACCAGATCTGTTTTTAAAACACAATTTCTGTTTGTCACACAAATACCACGTCATGTCGTTAATGACACGTTTACTTTATTGGAGCAGAAAAAGTAGCTTTGGCTGCCAAGTTCTGATTATATGGACACATAATGGCAAGCCATTATAAATTAGACCTACCAGGCAATAAAATCCTTCATTTAAAAATAATTTTCTATGTTATCATTTCAGGTAGAATTCACTTTGACAGATAAAGCTGATGCATTAATCATAAACCTGCGTTGTTTAATCCAATGATCTTTAAATCAAGGCCTCCGGGTGTCTTGCAACTTTTAAATGTGTCTCTGTTTCAACACCCAGTCAAATAATCAGGTCATCAGCAGGACTCCGGAGAACTTGACTGCATACTGATGAGGTGATTCAGCAACAGTAAAGGCAGTTTTACTTCCAACTATGATAAAAATTATACTCTGTGCAGCAGCTCCTCCATAGCATCCAATAGGTTCCCATGCAGACTCACAACTCATGAAGGAAAAGCCTGTCAGATGCAGGCCAGAAAGGATTCATAGTTGCTCAAACGTTTTGGTCTACACCAGGTGAGTCGCCAGCGTCCTGAGCCTTTTGGTTGTGTTTTCAGAGCTGAATTGAAGAGCTGAATTACATCAGTGACTGAAGTTCAAAACATCCCAAAGCGTTCCTCAGACAGGAACATGGCTCCACTTCTGCTTTTCAAAGATGTACAGCTGTGCATCTGTTTGCATCCATTTTCACATGTGAGTGTAAAGGTGGTGCTCCGTCCTCACATCACTTTTAAACAAGAGAAAGACGTCTGAGCAGTATACCTGATTCTCGTTGTCGGAGGCAGAGAATGTAGAACATTTCATCTGTTTTTAAAAACGATGAGCCTACAGATGCTGACCCATACAAGATGCTAACGAAGCGTCAGCAGAGTAGAGATAGTTGGTCACTTATCCATGAAGTCACCAATCAGAAAACAAAGGAAAGAAGGTTTGTTTGGAAATTGCTCCACTTTCTCAGTTGTTAATATAAATACTGGTATTTTGTGGTTCAAACATAGTTTTTTTTCCCTGTACATCCCAACGAGACACAATGAGGGAACGACTCTTGGCAGACGCTGCTCTCACAGTTACATCAATGCCAAAGCAGAAACTCAGGAGAAGCTTTTGGACTGAATACAAATAAACATCAGACTGTCCTTTATGTAAAAAAATGCACTCAGTACTGACTGTAACGTCAGACAGAAGGTATTTTATATTACATTTAATCTCCTATTCTGTATGAACTGACTGAGCTTTGAAACGCTGGCCAACAGCCACTGACAGAGTTTGAAGCTAAATGTTCTCTTTTGATCACTTGTTGAAGATGTTTGTTTGATGCTTTTAGGTTCTTCAATAATTTATCAGTTAGAAAATCACAGAAACTACAATAGGGAGAACAAATCTGTACAATCTAAAATAGAGTGATAACAGAGATTTAGAACTTACTCCTAATTTTAAATTTATTTGAGTAAAAGAGTTGAATAAAAAGTAAAAGAGCAACTGTAGCTCAGCAACAACACATCCGTCTGTCCGTCCAACAACCAACCAAAGTCTCTGGAGAAGCAGCCATATACAGACACATTCACTATTAGTCAAATTTTGTGACTGTGGGAAGAAGATAAAATCCACATATTTTCATTAACTGGATTTTTTTCCCCTTTAAATCATGCACCATGACTAGAATTATTCATTTTTACTCAAATAACTGAAATAAATGCCTTTTAACTGAATTCTAATGTATCCTGTAAACCACAACTGAATTATCTGAGGGTGGAAACATGAGAATGGAGCTGATTCATCTGCAACACACTGAGCTGGAAATGGTTGGTCAGTGACGCTTCTCCCCTCTCAGCCAGATTGTTCCCAATCTCCATCATCTCTTGAGGTCCTTATTAGTGCACAATTAAAAAGACAAGTCGTGTGTGATATGCCACTGTTGCCATGGTGACCACCAGTTTCCCCCCCTGAAGCCATCAATCAAACTGGCAACCTGTAGATGTCACTAACCTCCCGCCGGGTGTGCAGAGGCATCCTGATGCATTATGGTGATTATAAACAGCCATAATTGTGATTGCGGTGGTTGGCATGCAGGCTGTATTTACCCTTTTCATATTCAGAATGCATTGTTTGCTGCTCACTAATTTACAGTGCGGTAATTTATTTATATTTTTCATCTGGTCTCTTTTTTTCTCTCTCGCTAAGTGGCAGTCGATATGCAGCCAGTGGTTTAATTTTCTCAGCTGTTTTCTTTATTTCTTTCTTCGCTCTTCCTCCTGCAGCAGCAGCAGCACCGCAGTTAGTCAGATTTTAAATGTATTTGTGAAAATTGCTTTCCTTTTGACAGTTTGACAGCTTACATCGTTGTGGGCTTCCAATAAGTAGAAAGTCAGAGTTCCTGGAAAGATTGATTGCAGTGAGAATATTCACATTTTGCAGCTGCGACACCATCTTTAAAGCAGAACTGCAACTGAACATCATAAGTATTGATCACTGTCATTTAACTAATATGTTAGCACCCTGCTTCTGTACTAACATGCCAGGTTGATCCATCGTTATTTGCACCTCTTAGTTTGAATAAAGGACACTGATGAACTGCTCTGGATGCAATCGGTGACCAGGTTTGCTGCAACATGATTGTTCTGGTGTGAACTCTCCATAACCCTACATGTGCCATTAAACAGAGTACTTTGGCTTTAGAGTTAACTCATGTATTATGGGAAAAGTGCAGCGTATGGCTCCCTGCTCTTCAAACTTTCCGATTGCTTTTAATGGTCTGCAGTGAAACAACATCCTTCAACCAGAAAATGTTTTTGCCTAAGGTGTAGTGATTGGTCTGGTAGAACAGGGAGAATTTCCTCCTGGATGCAGATTTGTTCATACTAACATTTTCACCTCACTTTGCCTCATTGATGAAATGACAAAATGAGGTCAAAGGTCACTCGGCTAAATTGAGACAATGACATCTGCAGGGTGTGGCATTGAATCTTTATGTATCTAAAATAATTCTGAACACTCTTGTAACAATTATTTGTTATAATAGGTTATACATATCATGATTCTTCTTATTTTTTTATATGTATAAATAGGTCAGGTTTGTGTAATTTAGACTGCAGTTTCCCACCGGCAACAGTTGCTGCAGAGTATAAAACCTACATTTTCACTAACCTAACCAACATAAAATGTAATAATTCATAAATATCATGTGTTGGGGAGGTCCGAGGACTGAAATGCATGCACTTATTTTGCAGGAAGAAATCTGGGATTAAACGGGTGAAGTATGTCTGTGTGAGCTGGTAAACATCAGGATGTTGCGGTACTGAGACCAGACAGTCCAACACTGACATTTCTCTTGACGTATCCTCAGAACTTCAAGCTGCAGTTTAAGTGAAATGAACAAGTCGGAGGGAATAATGAGGGGAAAAGCTCTCTGTTCCCTGCGCCTTCCAGGAAATCTACATTCTGAAAAATGTCACTAAATCTTCAAGCACCAGATGCTTTTCTCTCCCATCTCCATAAAAATATTTGATTTTTGTACTTGTGGCTCACTGTGACAATTAACACACAAGTTAGGATAGACATTTGCATTTTCAGTCCTGCATACATTTGTCATATAACAGTAAATTGAAATACACCCATCTCTGGATGGTTGGCTGATCTTTTTTTCTGCTGATTTAAAAACAAAAACATGATATTATTTGGGATTAATTGGTATAATAAATTATCAGAGAATCTAAACTAAATGGTGAATCATCAACATCATTGAGATCATTTGCTAGTGTTACCTCCCTCATGTTTGAGTTAACCTGTGACCCGTGAACAGTTATTCTGTGTCCCAACAGGAAACCCACCCAAATAAGGCAAACTCTCCCATCCCATCTGAAGGCCCAGATCATCTTTCTAAAAATGTCTAAATTATTTGTGGAAAATTTGTTTGTTCACTTATTTTTTCTCTCAGCATATCTAAAATATTTCTATCAAAAAGATTGAAGAAGTAAAATACTGCAGCATAACGCTACTTGCCACGCTATTGACTGGCGTTTAAACACTAACCAATCCAGAAGTGACCCATTTTCCCTGATGCTGATTGGCTGGACCCCAATCAGCCAATCAGAGATAAGATTCCTTATCTCTGTTCCCTATCTAGGAACAGAGATAAGGAATACTGCAGATGTTAGCTTGTCTGGGAGCATCGATACATTTCACTTTATTGAACATCTATTAGCTTCCATAGCCAGTGTCATGTTCCTGCAGTATGCACCTGCTTCAGCATCCGTGTCTTTAATTACTTGTATTAATGACAGATGAATATGCCATAAATATTTATTGAAAACTCACATAAAACTGTTTGATCTGAAACATCTTTGATCAGGAAAACAGGACAGCTAGTAAATGTTTGCCATTCTCCAACCTTAAGTGAGTAAAATCACAAAACCAGGTTTGCTTATTTTTGTAGCACTGAAATTGCTTCTCAGACAAGAAAAGTATCTCGAGGCCTTTAGAGCTGGGGATTTCTGTGACTGTAGTGAAGGAACAGAGAGAGTTTAATTTGTATTCTGCTAGACAGAAAGTGCATTTACAAGGAAAATCAGATTAGTGTCACATCTCTGCATTCGAATTCTCTTTTAAAACATCATGTAAATGAAACCTTCAGGAGTGAGATAAAGCTGCTTTCCATGGCTGGTCTCACTCCTCAAGTTTCCACTTACTTTGTCATATAAAGTACAATGTTTGCCCAGACTTCAACACGTCCATTCCTGACGATACTTTGACCTTGAAGGTGCATTACAAGATCTCTCTGGATAAAGTGTATGGTACGCAGCTGCAGTGATCAGTTTACACCCACTCGGTGGGTCACGAATGCTATCTCAGTGTTTGGGCTTTCAGTGACTGAGCTGCTCTTTTTCCAGGGTGGAGCTTCTACAAACAACCCCAAGCTACTCTGCACAGACAATGAGCAGAAACAACCCAGGAATCTAAGGCTGCGTCCACACAGCAGGTCCTGATGCTAAATTTTAATTTGCTGCTGAAATCCAATTTTCTTCTTTGCATCATTGTTCATACTACTAATTAAATCTGACTGATCAGGCTCCTTTGTGAATGGTTTATGACCTGCAGGCGCAGGAAAAGAACGTTTAAAGAATTAACAATGGATGTGTCCATCAATGGATCGATTTGGAAGTCGATGAGTGATGGGAGCTGACAGCATTATCACAAGATCATAAGATGAAGAAAGACAGTAAAAAAGATTAGATTGCATGCACCCAAAAAGCTGGTGGTAAAATTTTGAATATATCTTTATTTTGTTTGTTTCTTCTTTGACTTCCATAACATCTCAAAGTTCTGGTCTAATTTCAGCTTTATTACATTCTGGTGTTGGTCAGAAAACCAGCGTGACTCTGAGTCTACTAAAAGTTCCTGTTACTCATATCTCAATTAAATCTGTGCAGGCAGCTGTGTGTTTGCTCTGTACGAAGAGGCAGCTGCTCTTCTCACAGCAGCATTTACAAACACAGCTTATCAAACAGTGTCTCATCTCTGGATGTCAACCTACAGCTGCTGATTTTTTCATTTCTTGTATGCTCATCTCTGACTTTATTGTCTGTCATATATTGCTGCTGCACTTTGTAACCTCTGCCTTGATATGAGCTGTACAAAAAGGTACATTTCTTTCAAACTTAATAACATCTAAGAATCACCAACATCTTGAGCTAACATTGTAAGTTTTTAACATGACAAAGACATATGTCTTTATCATTGTAATCATAATGTGATTTCGTTGCAAATGAAATCACAATTTTGAACAATTCTAACACAAAAGAGATGTGCTGTTCTCTTGAAATAACATCAGTGCATTGCTCTCAAACGTATCCATCTGACAAACTTAGTGGACTTCCTGCCTTGTCTTCCTTGCAGACTGTACGCTGCTGCTGACCAACACTTGAAGAAGGATGATCCAACTCCGAAACGTTGTGCAAGTTGGTCTATTTACTCTACTGGCCTGTAAATCAAAGTCCTTTGGACTTAGTCATATTTTAGTTATACGGACGTAGCCTTTTCTTTTTTAGATAATAATAAGTTTACTATCTTAGCATTACCCTTCCGTGTCCACCTCAAGGCATTAACATGCCTATTTATTATGTGGAAGATGAAGAGGTCCCGAGGTGGACGCGGGTCCGTCCACTCCCCCATCGTAACCATAACCGCCGCCACAACGTTGGACGCCTGAGGCCCGTTATCCAAGATGGACGCCCGCGGCCCAGCGGCAGCCTTGGCCACCAAAGAGGACCTGGAGGCTAGTAAGTCGGGCTCATTTTGAACCAGAACTACAGCCCTGGCCACAGTCCCATCCTAGGCCTCACAACACACGTTTGCTGGATTAGTTAAGTCACAATTGATATGGTTTCACAGAATTTGTACACAAAAATCAGATTTTTATGAAGTAGTTAGGGTGGTGTTCTCGGCTTTGTCCAGTGGTGGGTACCAGAGGTCCTTCTTAAGAAGGTGTTTAAAGTCCTTTTCTGAATCCAAGCAGCCATGACACACCTGCTAATGCCGATCTGGCCCGAGGTTTGAGACAAACTTTTGTAGGATTCCAGTCTGTTAGTGGAAGGCTGAGCGATCGGAGGGTCATAGCTGCTTTCCGACCAAGCAGGATCCTGAAGGACTGTTTTGTTCACGCCAAACTCAGATCATGGATTGAACCGAGCACAGTTGGACAGGGGCAGCCAGGAATGGCTGCTGAATCATTGTATCCACAATCTTATAGAAAGTGTTTCACTTCATGAAACACATTACCTATCAACTTAAATAGTGCTGCAGTCTGAGTTCAGTGTTGCGCTTTCCCTCTGTAGTACCCTGTGGTTCCCAGTACAGGAGGCCAATCTGCTGGACTGTTGAGCTACCAGTTTTTCTTGTTATTCATAGCTCATATAATTAACATCTGATGATGTCTAGCGATGCATTTATGCAGAAATATAAAAAGACTTGAAGAACTCCCAAACTTTCAAGTGTCACTGTAAAAAAGGCTTTGCTTACAGTAGATGTTCACACATGCATCTGTCACACAACATGAAAAGAGGGCTCACATAAAAGGATTAAGCCTTTGCTTCGGTCCGGATTTTGGGATTTCTGTGCTATGTTCTCCTCTCTGAAGTGCTAACCATCCTGCCCCTTGAACTTTTTGTCAGCTTGTGCTATTCTGGACTCTTTATATGTATCTCAATGCTGCAAAGACAAAAACTTTAGGACACACACACACATCTCAGCTACAGCAATAAAGGCTATTTTGACTGCTGCAAACAGTCATTCTGAAGAGCCACATATGAACGGCGGGCTGCTGTCTGCCCCCCAGACATGAGCATATGAGTTCGCAGGAAGAGAAAATCTCTCACCTTACCATCAGCATCTATCAGGAAACACCAAGTTAGAAAAACAACATAAAATAACCATTTTTGAATAGTACTCACACTGCATTGATATTTTCAGCAGAGAAACAGAACTTTATCTCAAACTGAATAGATTCAGCATTACTATTCTTTATGCGTGCTTAATATCATCCTGTTTATAAATGTGTTTTCTATTACTTGTTTACATAAATCTAAGTAAGATGTGTTGAGCAACAATAGCTTTGTTTAGCTATGAATAACTTTTAATGTAAGCTGAAGGCAGTTCTGAAGAAAATCAGTAATACTGAGCACGATTACTCACACAGGTGTTTGGATTCAGGGCTTTTTAAAGTCTCAATCTCAGTTGGGTTATGGTTCCCAATAAATAAATCTTGTACTAACTTGTACTGTGTACTTTACAGTGATGATGTAATTGTATTTGTCATACGGTTGTACAGTCTTTCTGTCACGATTTGTGGTTAGAGGTGTTAGACGCAGAGGACCCAGGTTGGTGTGCAGAAAATGATGATTTTAATGATGAAAATACCAATACAAAGTCCAGGCAGCACAGATTGAGCAGAAGGCTCAGGCTCAAAACTGTTAGCAACTGGTCAACAAGAGACATCTGACAAAAGACTAGACTGCTTGACACAACAGATACTCGACTAGGAACACAGGTGGGATTAAATACACAGAGGGTAATCGGGGAAACGAGCCAAGCTGGGAACAATCAAGGAGTAGACAGGACAACATGGAGACTATATTTACTGAAAACAACACAGAAACCTAAATTAACACTGAGAAAAACTCAAATCCTCACACTTGTATTGTCTAAGCTGCTTTCTTTACTCTTAACTTTCTTTTTCGTTCTTTTTGGTCTATATATACACTATATTTTAAATAAACCCAAAACGATTTCTAATGACACTCTAAATATAGAGTATATATCATAGCAGAAGCCGTAATGCATCGCTTGTGAAAGTAAAACTGTCGGGCTTCACTTTGGCATTCAGACAGTTCTGAATGCCACACTGCTGGACAGGACATGTAAAAAGTGAAAGTCAGAACAAAAATAACAGCCAAATAGCTCAGTCTCTGTATTTGCTTATTAAAACGTTTTTTTTAGTCACCAGTTGCTGAAGTGGGAGATTCCTTTTGATCCAGAGATTCTGGAAAGAGTCAGGATCTTTTTCCCTTTGCCAGTGAAGAAGAAAGGGGTCATGTGATGATCTTCCTAATTCCATATATTCGCCTGCATCTGGTGTTTTCAGCCCCATTGAATGGCTTCCTAGGAGCCTCAGGAGGCTCCACCAATTCTACCAGTTCAATAAACTCTATCTAATTTACATTACAGATGAAAGTTTTTCTGATTTCAACAAAGCGTTTGTTTTCCACAGTTTTTGGATTTTCTATTTATTGTAACTTTAGTATGATTTGGGGAAAACAGTGGATTGCAACATTTCCATGGATTAGAGACCAAATGGCTAAAATCTGTGAATCTTCAAAAACTGCTTGTAACTGCAGACTTTAATACAGTACACACTAAATGTGCCTTAATACATATTAATATGCAACGTGGAAATTGTCTTCCCCTGAAGCTGGGACAAGGAAGGAAAGGCACTCCTCGACTGGCTGCTTTGCTTTGTATTTCAGCTTCCCACACCACACTTCTTAATATTTTATGAACAAGGAAAATCCCTGAAGGTAAGTTTTCCAAAAGTAAATTGGAGTTTCACAGTAAAATCTGCCAAAACCGGAAAATTTCCATCCACTGTATGTTTATTGGTGACTAAGCATTTAGGCTCCATGCTTTGTAGCAGAAAACTACAAACACTAATCACATAAACACATTTTTAGTGTGAGTTGGGATCTCAAAGATTCTATCAAAATGCTGATCATTCCCTTTGAGGATGAAAATGTGTGTAACACGTTTATGGTTGAGCTGGGAACCAGTTACTAGAGATAATCTGCCAACAGAAACTGAGGACGGAAATTACAAAAGAACCTGGTTAACTGACACTTCCCCTCCAACAGCAGACTTACTTTCTGTCACCAACTTTCGAGAGGAATTTTCAGATATACTAGCCCCAAGAAAATTTTGAATCTTTTAATGGTGTTCGAGAAAGAACCTTACAGACAGCATGGCATCTGCTTTGATCAACTGACTTCATAAAACAATGAGCAAACCAGAAATCACTGATTAAAGGTAACGCTGAGCTGCTCCCTGTGAACAGTGAGCCGAGGCTTTTTACAGAACCAATGTGTCCAGTCAGAACAGATGAATTTTATTAGTAACTGGACTTTCTGTTACACCTTTTAGACATTTCCTCACCTACAAGCTGAACTAATCCTGAAACAACAAAAAGTCAGTGTGTCTCTGGTGATACAAGGATAATTAATTTAAAGTGTTTATTGCTTACAAGTTAAGCTCTATGGATTGTTTTCCCGTCATAGTCAAATATCTTGAATTTAAACAAGTTAATACGCTGTTTGTTTAAGTGGTGTGGATATAAGATGTTCATTTAGCATCTGATAAAGTTCTAGAGGTTTGTAAAATGTTTGAACATGAATTTACTGGCCGTGAATTTGAAGTTGTCTTTATGCTGTAGGTTAGTGTTTCCATTTAGCCCTGGATTCAACATCTGAAGCTACCATACTGAGTTGCTACTTTGAACTGTTCCAGTAAGTTTTGCTCATAACTTTATCAACATGACAGTACATATTGTATAACGGTCATCAAAGAACCAAGAGGTTTATATTGCGCATTTGATGCCAATCAGATAAAATCACTTTGTCACAGTGGTTTAGTGAGTTCACTACTGTGTAAATTCACAGTTTGTCCACAGATAACAGCTTTTCATTCAAAAATGATAGTTTTTCACTTCTTATAAACACACAAAAAATTATGGACAGACACAAGCGCACACCCCACAATCTCTCAGCGTCTCCACTTGGCGGTCCCTGTCCAGTTTACTGTATGCATAATTGCTTTGAGTCATTAATAACCTATTAATATTGATGCATGTTATTTAAATGTGCGGGTCAACGACTCGGTGGACCTCATTAAGACTTGATGGGGTCAAACTTGGCCTGAAGTCTCACCACTGTGTGCCTGATTACACTTTTAATAGGATGTGGCTTTGATTTAAGAGGCTCCTTCCACCACAAACAGCCTAAAAAGTTTAGATTAAATTGTATAGATACGTTTAAAACCAGTGTGAGCAACCAAGTGGCACCAGATATTTGAGTGTGTTCTTTATGAGAATCTTTATATCTGGTATTTTCATAACACCACACTAGTATTTGTATGGCTGAACTTTGTCAGATTCTGTCAGATTAGTTTGTAAATACAAACGGTGAACATCTCACAGAGTTCTGTTGAATCCATTATCTGAACATGGAAAGAATATAGAACTACAAAGACACAGAAAATCACTCTGAACACACATTACAATGATGGTGATGGCAGTATCATGCTGGGGAAATGCTCTTTATTAGCAGGGACAGGACAGTAAATGTGTTTGTGGGAACATGGAGAGAGCCTGCTTGAAACTGGTGCAGAGGTTCATCTTCCAGTCATACAGCAACACTATGCAAACAGTTAGCGCTACAATGGAATGGTGCACATTGCCATGTGGCCTAGTCAAAGTCCAGGCCTAAATCCTACAGAGAATCTGTTGCAAGACTTGGAAAATGACATTCCCTCTTGTTGTTTTATCTATCAGAAAATTATTCAGAGAAGATCAGCCATAACTAATGAGACCTTTATAAAACTGAAAGCATTTGGATAATCTCAACAAAAATGTAAAATATAGTTCATAAATTATTTAAAACTGAATTTTCTTTATACGTTCCTCCAAGTACATCATTTCATGAAGCAATAAATACAAGTAAAGATGTTTATAATATTTTAAATAAGACAGGCTTTCTGCCAAGCTGTCAAACTCAGTAACACATTAACACAGTTTTCCTTCAAATCCGTGAAATATTTTCTGGCACAGAACCCAGGAGCTCTGCTCCAAGCCACATTAGTGCACAAAGGACACAAGCTTAGAACCAACATCAACAGTGTTGATGCTGATCATATCTGACAAACTATAACCTGCACTGTGGCATGACAAACAAAAAGGCTTCAGCTCCAAGAAAAGTGACGGCAGTCCTGGTGTCCTGGAACCTGAACTCATTCAGCCACTTTGTGGCTAATTAGGAGTAATTTAATCCCACCTGTCAGCTTGCATTTCTCTGCAGAAAGCTCTCCTCCGATGTGACTCTGTAGTGACAACTCACTAACATCTCATGATGACTACATCAAACAAAATTACCACTTTTTCAGAACAATAAGCTTGACCCACAATGTTGTATTTGCATGTTGGACAGCAGCCACCAGGAGTCTGGTTCTTCTTATCTCTGCTCAAGGTGGAGAATAGAAGGCAGATAAAAAAACATTTCAGCCTTCACAATTAACAGGATAGAAAGAAAACAATTAGAAACATTTTGAGAAAAAATATATCTTCATTTTTGGAGACATTTCCACAGTAAAACAGGCCTTGTACTGACATGGGTTGAAAGGTCACTCAGCAGGGAGGAAGCCATTACTTCAAAAGAAACATGAAAATCCAGATGGTATTTTGCAAATGAACACAGAAACAAAGATTACAATTTCTTTTAGGCATTTCCTGTGGTCTGATGATGTGAAAGTGAAACAGTTCGGCCATTATGACCGTTGTTAGATTTGGGGGGAAAAGCAGGATGCTTGAACTAGGAAATACTGGAGTGGCAGCATCATGTCTTGGGAATGTTTTTGCTGCAGGAGGAACTGGTGCCTTCATAAAATATGACACCATAAGAAAAAAATATTATGTGGAAACGTGAGTGAGTGAGTGAGTGAGTGAGTGAGTGAGTGAGTGAGTGAGTGAGTGAGTGAGTGAGTGAGTGAGTGAGTGAGTGAGTGAGTGAGTGAGTGAGTGAGTGAGTGAGTGAGTGAGTGATGAGTGAGTGAGTGAGTGAGTGAGTGAGTGAGGAGTGAGTGAGTGAGTGAGTGAGTGAGTGAGTGAGGAGTGAGTGGAGTGAGTGAGTGAGTGAGTGAGTGAGTGAGTGAGTGAGTGAGTGAGTGAGTGAGTGAGTGAGTGAGTGAGTGAGTGAGTGAGTGAGTGAGTGAGTGAGTGAGTGAGTGAGTGAGTGAGTGAGTGAGTGAGTGAGTGAGTGAGTGAGTGATGGTGAGATGAGTGAGTGAGTGAGTGATGTGAGTGAGTGAGTGAGTGAGTGAGTGAGTGAGTGAGTGAGTGAGTGAGTGAGTGAGTGAGTGAGTGAGTGAGTGAGTGAGTGAGTGAGTGCGTGAGGTGAGTGAGTGAGTGAGTGAGTGAGTGAGTGATGTGAGTGAGTGAGTGAGTGAGTGAGTGAGTGAGTGAGTGAGTGAGTGAGTGAGTGAGTGAGTGAGTGAGTGAGTGAGTGAGTGAGTGAGTGAGTGAGTGAGTGAGTGAGTGAGTGAGTGAGTGAGTGAGTGAGTGAGTGAGTGAGTGAGTGAGTGAGTGAGTGAGTGAGTGAGTGAGTGAGTGAGTGAGTGAGTGAGTGAGTGAGTGAGTGAGTGAGTGAGTGAGTGAGTGAGTGAGTGGTTTCTTTAAATAACCAATTGGAGGATCCAGTCTACAAATCTGAATTCATAACCAAACAAATCCCTGATATGTTTTTTCTCATTATTGTAGAATTTAGCAAATAGAAATACTTTAGGTAATTCTGACTGATCTAAAACAAGAGAAATTTGGTCTGATTTCACTTCAGACAGAAAGAAAGATAGGGTGGATGTGTCTTTTTATCCAGTGTATGTAAACTTCTGGTTTCATCCATAAATCAGGATTTAATCAACCTGAATTAAATCAGGTTAATTCAGTAAAACCAGATATTAGCTGACAGCCTCAGCTGAGCAGATAAAAACATCAACAAAAACATTTCCACATTCTCTACTTGCCGTTTGATGCTGTGAAGTAATCTTACTGCTGTGACACTCTGTTCACCACCTCTCTCAAATCAGAGACTTACAAGTCTTAAAAGGAAGACTTCCTCTGAACCTTTCCGTCACCTCTCAGATCCTCCGGATGGAGAATGAATCCAAGTGAAAGCTGATGCAATCTGTTGGCTTCTTCAGATAACCAGTTGGAGGATCACAAGTCCAATCCGCAGCCTAAGTGCCCTTTAGAAATACATTGTGTGTCAGTAGCAATAAGTATTGGCCAGCTAATATAAAATAATGGAGTCAATTTGAATTAATATGTGTGATGCATATACTCAGTGGTCCTGGCAGGTGGAGCTGGTGTCTCTCTCCAGCAGTCATTGGGTGTTGTGTGAGAGGCGGTAAACCATGGAGAGGTCGCCAGCCCATCAACACGGAGACACATACAACCATGCGCACACTCTCATCATCTCAAATTCTCTTGAAGCAAAGCCACAGAATTTTAATATAAATTGTGCTGAATTTGAGTTGGAAATGAGCAAAGATGAACTACAGAAAAATGTTGCTGCTCCCGTTGTATACATCTCTGAATTCTTGGTGCTTTTGAAAATGGAGATTTTAAATTGTAAATGACCGCCCTGTAAAAACATAGCTAAAGAGATTTTGAGAAATTCCAACAAAGAGGGTGGAGTCCGGAAACACTGAGGGGCCAAGTCTGGGGATGAGCAGAGACTTTTCAGACTCCTCTGGTGTCTTGTCATTAAAAAAGCAACAAGTGACCAATCTGTCAACTTTTTTCTATTTTGGAGACTTTTATGGAAACTTGTGAAAGCAGCTCTGAGTTTTACCGTAAGCTCCTCTCACTTCCTAAGTGCTGCAGTCAATCTTACACAGTCACAGCATAGAGTCAGCAGGCAGAGCATATTCCACTCTGTGTCCACTTCGCTAATAAGTCAGAGCAAAGCTAAGAAGCGCTGTCCATCAATATGAGGCTTTTATATCCAAACAGGAGAATTCAACTGCTTAGATATCATTCAATCTGTGGAGGGCAACACTGAGACAGTTTTAGTCAAAAATATTGGAGAATTAAACAAATTCACACTGAAATGTCAACATTTGCACAGAAAGATGAAGACAGATCCCTTAGTAACATATTCAGACAGTTTCTAAGCAGAAAAAGTTGATTTGTGGGTTAGTTACACTTTAGAAACTGCGATGTGTATTTCTCTGATTTCTGTAGCTATGGAAATAGAGCTGATTGTGCTTCTTATACACAGTTTTGTTGTTGAGAGGACAGCAACTTCTACATGTTGTCCACCATTGGACATTACATCTGTCATGATCTTGAATTCTTCATGTCTTTGGTTTGGTTTGGTTTGGTGCTCCTGTAAGTCTTTTGAAAAAACTTGTTTTTCTGTATTTTGCTAGCATCTTGCCTGTACTCTATAGTTCCTAATTGGACCTTCCAGATGTCCTAGGCTTTGGCTCTTAAGTTTTTCTTATTCGCTAATTAACTCACCTGTGTCCACTATCAAAACCCCAGAGGCTCCTGCCGCACTTGTTAGGTTCTCTTGTTATTTCTTTATTTCCAGGCGGCAGCTTGTTTGCCTTTGAATGGGTGTTTAGAGAGATATTGAAGTTCTTAACTAGGAATTTGTTTTGGATCTTTCAACCAACCAAGAATCATAACTAATCACTCAATTAGGTTTTCATCAGCAGGCAGCATCTATACTCTTTTCTGTGTGAACATCAGCTTGACTGTCCAACCACAACCTGTATCATCCACTGGCCTAACTTGTTTGTAAAAGGCTATAGGTAATTAATATGCTAATTGCAGTAGAGAACCTGCGTTATGTTTTCATTCAGTATCCATCTTATTCTAATTACTAATTAATTGTCTTAAATCATCTCTGTGGCATCTGGACCATCTTTGGCAGCAATGGTCTCTTATAGAGCAAAGACAGAAACATCGACTTTTACACTTTAAACAATGTAACTATAACAACAGATGTTTAACTTGATATTGAACTGGGGATTTCTTTGTTTTTTTACTGCCAATAGTTCATTAATTGTATATTTGACTAAATTTGAGTTCCTTTCTCTGCTCTACATTCAGAATGTGGTCAGAGTTGGAAGACCAGCATATCATGCACTGGTTATTATCAGTCATAAAAAACCTGTTTTGCTCACGTTTTGTACATTTTAAATCAAACTTGATCTGCGTACAGTAGTACTGGTTGTTCTCTTCAGAATCATTTTGTTCACCTTTCACATCTGATCCACAAAGAGTAAAAATTGTAATCTGATATTTTACCTGATGAAGGGAAAGAAGCAAACTACTGTTTTCACTGGTTAATTTAAAGTTAGAATTTATGTTTGTCTTTATTCCTCATCTGTTAATAGAAGGAAAATAATCCAACTGCAGAAATATTCCTGTTTTACTTTATAATACATCTTTAACACATTCAGCGACTGACCACTTACCGAAGTGGTCAGTTCTTGTTATTTTCAAACCTGGGATAGAATATAATATTTGGGGGGATGAAAAGCTCTGACAGACTGGCGTGAAAAAGTCGGATATAGGTTTGATGTGGGCAAAGAAAGCAGATTTGGATCATTTGCCTGCTGTGTGATCAGACACGGTGGTGGCAGTGTGATGGTTTCAGGACCTGGACACTTTATGAACAACTGAATTAAACCTTATATGTTGATCAGTCCCAGATTGACATTCTCCTGCGGGACATTAAACTGGATCTTTATGGCTGAAAACCTACAAATCTGGTTACATGAAAACAAAGAACAGGGTTTAAATCACTGGAGAATGTAAACAACTTATTGCTTGAATCATAAGATTGCTGGCAACGGTTGCTCCCTCTGGTGGCAAAACCAGTTATTAGCTTTAGAGGAAAAGATTTGTCTGCATAGCTTTGTTTACTTAATATTATCACAATATTAAATGCTGTTTCCTCGGGTTTGATGTTCTGAAACATCTTAGTGTGGCAAAAAAGCAAAAACAGAGGAAATGTGTATGGAGGAGGTACTTTTTCTCAACACCATATTAATCTAACAAATTGTCAGGAGTTTTTTAAATGAATTGGCCAGTATTGATTTGATCGAGAACAATGCCTGTGATGTGCGACCCTGCAGCTGCCTGCAGGGATAAACATCCGGAGCTGGTCATAAAGCGGCCTGTGAGACGTGTGAAAAAGCTGCTGACTCACTGTCTCGTTTTAAGTTTTTTCTGGTTTCTCTCGGCCCAGGAAGGAGAAAACCTTGGCAGAGCTCAGGCTGTGAGCCCCGGAGGTGCCAGGGTGCCATCAGAGAGATGAACCCAGGTCTTCTCAGGCTTTCATCTCTGTCTGACTCGCTCTGTGTTTTTATCTCTTCCTCCTCCAGTCAGAGCTTCCCCCTCACTCTGTCACACATCTTTTTTTTCTTGTTTTCTGTCTTTTTGAACTTGAGCCCCCCTGTAGTCCAGTACGTATTTTCCCTCCGTGTCCAGCCCTGACTTGTTCTTTCTGTCACTCCACGTTCCTCTGTCTCACTCCCAACCCTGTGCTCTTCCACATTGTCTGCTTTGTAATTCTGCCCTGTGTGAGCAGTGGCACAGAAAAGGTACTCCACATCTGAGCAGTCTCAGGGTGGATCCGGCCCTATGGAGCATGTTAAAGCCGCCACTTTTTCCCACCAGCCCCAAAGTGCAAGGCTTTTTTTTTTTTTATGTTTTTTTTTACTTCTCTGTTAGCCCCTTCTAATGCATTCCTGCCGCAGCGTCAAGCAGCTGCCCCTCTCCTCCTGGCTACCTATGCCAGCAAGAAGAGGGCTTTTCATTTCTCCAATAAATAATTTCTCTCTACCAGACTAAATGTGAGTTTACACCAGTTCACTTAAATGAATAATTAGACTGCAAGAAGCACCACTGCTTCCACCAACCCAATTAAGAGCCCATCCTTGAAAGACTACTCTGCAGCGGTCTAGAAAAGTCACATTTGGGACACTGAGAAATCTCTTACGTCTCTTAATCTGCCTCTTTCCACTTCTAATTCATGAAAATATTCAGAGAGAAACTAAGCAACGGTGGAAAACTTATTAGCATTTTTCTCTTTGCGACGCCTCAGGCCATCCTAACTATGACCAGGAGAAAGATAGAAAAAAAGCTGAAACTAGTGCAGGTGTGCAGCACAGCTCGATGCCTGGAGCCAGAGACATAATGAGCTGAGCTATTTGATCATTTATTACTAAGCTTAATTAAAAGGAGGCCCTCAGCAGTTCTGGCAACAGCTTAGCTAAACATGCTCCTCCACAGGTGATCTAATGTGGAGTTACCACGGAGTGATCCAAAATTTATTTGTCTATTTATAACGAGGCAAAGTCTTAGTTCTCATTTTCACACTTTATTCGTCAAAAAATCCCAACAAAGTACTAGAAAATTACCATGTGGTTAAAAAATGGTGCGCATAATTGTGAAGAGTTAAGAGTCAACCTGAGTTATTTCATGTTAGTGTGCATCCAGCTGCTCAGAGGTTTGCAGAGGACAGTGTGTTCTGGGTCTTCCTCACCAGGGAGGCGTCCAGGAGGAATCCTGGTCAGACGTCCGGCTCACCTCACCTGATTCCTCTCAATGTGGAGGAGCGGTGGCTCTACTCTGGATCACTGTGCTTCTCATGTTTCAAAGGGAGAGTCTGGATACGCTGTGGAGGAAACGCCTTTCATTTTATCTGATCTGGTTCTTTTAGCCCCAGCCCAGAGCTTGTGACCACAGCTGAGGGCATCCATCTTGACTGACCAGTAGATGTCAGAGATTTGTCTTTTAACTTAGCTCTGTCTTTACCATGACAGACTGGTACAGTGCAGTATCACTGCAGACGACTCTAGAATCTGCTCCATATCTCCCTCATCGGTACATGAGACCCCAAGCTACTTGAAATTGTTCACTTGGGACAGAACCCGTTCCCCGACCCAAATCAAACATTCTACCTTTTTCCTGCTCAGAACAATGGCCTCAGTTTTGGAGGTGCTGATTCTCCTCCCCAGTTTTTTCACACTCGAACTGCTTCAACCGAAGCTGGAGATCACAATCTGATGAAGCCAACAGAACCAGAACATCTTCAAAGAGCTGAGACCCGATCCTGACAACAGCAAAACGGATTCTCTCAACACTTGGCTTGAAGTTCTGTCTATAAGGATTATGAACAGAATCGGTGACAGACGTTGGCAGAGTCCAACTTTCACCTGAAATAAGTCTGACTTACTGCTGGTGGTTCAGGGACTCGACAGTCTTCATGAAGGGGTCTGGTACCCATGAACCCTCTGAGATCCTGCTGAGGGTGGAGAACAAAAACACTCCTGAATCCGAAGCTCGACTGCCCGGCGGCCCCTTCGAGGACGTTCCCCAAAAGACTCTCAGCTGAAACTGCAGCGAAACATTGGCTCAACTGAGCTGAAAATAAACATGCAACATTCAGAGATGGTGTGAAAATTGGAGTTGTAGCTTCAAGACGAAACTTTTAATGTTTTACAAGCATTCAGTAGAAAATAGATTTAGCATTTTATCTGCCAAATGAAACACATTTTTTTTCTTTTTTGCAAATGAAAGACTCACAGCCAAATAAACACTTGATAAAAATCCCATTTCTGCTGCTTTCTTGTTCTGTTGATTCAGTGTGCTGCCGCTGAAGCCAGCGACACTCATGACACTAATTTCCAGTTTAATTGGAAAATAAATAAAGCAAAAAGTGCTGGAAAAACCAATTTGTTGTGCTGTAGCGTTGGATGCGCTGGTTATAATACTGATTTAAAGAACATCTCCAGTTCCTAGACTTCTGATCATCTGCATCCTTCACACATTATTATGATAATTATTTACCATTCTCTCCCTTCGCTGAGCCTCAGCGCCACACGCATACCAATCAAGTGAAAAAAAGTCACAGCAGAACAATGTGAACAACTTAATGCTTCTTCCCTGAATCAAAGTGATCAAACACATCAAACAGCGTCTGATGTTTTCATAATGAGCCTCTTTCACCACATTGTGGTGTACTTTGCTGTTTATTCTCAATATCTCTAGTTTAAGAATAGACTTAAATGAAACAGCAGCTGAAGGAAAAAAACAGCGGCTGCCATGGTGATGATCAGAGAGCTGACAGGCAGAGCCAAATGGCAGCTCTTATGCTCCCACTGCCCATCAGCACCAAACAGAACCACCTCACTGAGCTGCAGCGAGCTTCACCTTTGTACCCATCTGTTTTATTTTGTTTTGTCAGACCGAGTCTCTGGTGTCAGAAAATATCCACGGAAACTTGAAGCTAAAAGTAAAATGAATATCTGCTGTGCATGGTAGCTGTTTGGCCCAGTCACCTCATCCATGAAGAGCGACCATTTGTGTCATGAGGGACATTTTTAAACACGTTGTGGACTCTAAAAGCAGCAGCTTAGTCATTTCCCTGCTAACAGTGGCTGTGGACGGATCCTGCAGACTAAACTGGGCTGCACTGTCCTTCCAAATGATCTGATTTAATAAATAATGTTTGTCATCAGATAACTAGGAGGCTATGAGATCACCAGCTGACCAGCTAGTTATAATCTAAATGACATTTAAACTCAGCTCAGAAATGCTTTATAACTTTTAAGAGAAATAAAATGCTTAGAAACAAATTTCTAGAGGTTTGAGGGACAAATTGATTTTTGTTTTATTATTATTAGCATTTTATTTGCCAGAATATGTTCTGTTTGTGTGTTTTTTCTGCTATTTTCATGCAGAAATGTAGAGTTAAGTCATCAGAAAAAAAACTGCTCGATGAGTTGAAAAAAGAATCTGGGTGAAAGAAGAGGAATTTATTAAGTTTTCTTTTATGAATAAGAGCCCTGAGCCTCCTTAAGAAACTTCAGACTGTGCAGGAATCTGGGAAGGAGGAGCAGGAATGATGAGTGGCTCCATTTTCCCACAGTTTTAAGTCCCATTCATTGTGTTTCTGCCGAGTTTCTGTCTTGAGTTTCTCGCCGCAGACGACCTTCTGTCTGGGTGACAAGCAGGTGACAAAGTGGGCGTCAACATGTAGCATCAGCTAAACTCTGACCGGCAGACACACGGGGAACTTTGGTGGGCAGTCAGACAATCAATGAGCCAGAATATTAGCTGATCTTTCTCTTTCTTTGCCCGTCGTCGTTTTCAGGTCTTTAATAGAAGCTGCGTCATGGAAGATTAAACCACGAGATGTTTGGGGCCTTCATTACAAGCTGCTACAAAGGAAATGTGTTGCTAATAACGTCCATCGGAGCCGTGCAAATCGTGTGTGAATCATCAGCAGTGTCTCCTTCATGTTTCCTGCAGGATAGTTGCTCTCCAAAATATTGATATATGTCGCTTTGCCAACATTTTTTAACATTTGTGAAAGAAATGTTTTTCTTCAGGTGGAGCTCTAGAAACATTTTCGTTTGCAAAGTGTCAAATCAATGAAAGATTTCTTGTCTTTGATTTGATTGGCAGCTGGCCATAAGTTGTAAATACAACCCAGAATGTTAATGTTTTATCGTTCTGCAGCAATGGCTCCAATGCACAGGAGGATTTAGTTTACAGAACACATGCATGATGAAAGCGACGTCCCGCTGGCAGGAGGAAGTTGGCCCACCTTGGATAACAGCAGCAGATTGAATCGCTGCACTCGGTCAGCTCGTGAGCCATCTGCTGGTTCCATGGGAGTCTGGTGTGCAAGACCCCTCCTCTCCCACTGGACGTTTCCCAACCTTGCCCTGGTCTGGCGGCCGTTCAGGCTCCTGCTACATATGCTGTCATCGCTGAACTGAAGCCCAGAAGCCCTGAAACCCGGCGGGTTGGACTGAGTGGAGAAAACCGTTGGAAAATAAGGTTGAAAGGTAAGAGTGATGATTCACTGATGAGTGCTGAGAGATGAAGGGACTGGGTTTTATAACGCTTCCAGCTGGTCATAATTAAAGCTACAAAACTTTATTCACAAGTCCAGCTGAACATCCTCTGTAGTTGGATCTGATTTTGGTCTTTATGCAGGACATGTTTATGTTGAACATTTTATCAGGTAAAAATAAATAGAAATGAACTCATAAATTCCTGACCCTCAATAAAACATCACTGCAAACTAAAAACTGACTTTAATTCACATCATTTTACAACGTATCAGTTCATAGATGCATTTGCTCATTCTTTTACTTTTCTAACCATTCTATTTAAATAGCAGTTCAATGTTTTTGAAATGCAGAATATAAAATCAGTTAATAGTTAACTCATATCTGTTAATGGAAGCCACTATGAAAATTGTTTGAAACGTTCCAACATTAACTCCAGCAGAATCTGCCGCTTGCTTTAAGAACGAACACATAGTAAAATACAGAAAAAATAATAAGTACTTCCACATTAATGCAATGTTGGTGGTGAGTGTCTGACTGGTCTCTGGGTTGGACGTCTATTGAGTTTCTTTAAGTGATAGCACTTCCATCTGTTGGAGGAACCAGCTTTCATTATGTAGTTATAAATACTCTGGGGAAAAATGTTCCTTCAGTAGTTTGAAGAGACAGAAATTATATAGTTGGTGCTGTAATCAACAGAAAGTGACTCAGCCATACTGAAGTCCAAATACGCAGCAGGAGACAGGAAACAGTTTGTTTTGTGAGGACGAATGAAGGAAAACTCAAGCAAACAGCATCTGCTCACAAAGGCAAACTGCTTGACCCACTTAGAGCTGAGCTCCGAATGCAGAGGGCCTCTCCTCCATGTTCTGTGTTCTCCACACTTCAAAGTTCCTCTCTCATTACTCCCATTTGAACCGAACAAGACACTGTGCTGACTCGCCGCTCCAACTGGGCTTGTTTGCAGCCGTCCGCTGAGTCCAGATGGAACAAAACACAAAGCAAGCGATTTCAGCAGGGTCCCGACTTCACTTTGAGGATTCTTCCTGACTTCAAGAAAAACACTGAAACTGCAAATAACTGCTAAAGTACCAAATGTTTGTAGAGCGAGTGCATTACAGATCTGTTGGATCAACCAATTAGGCCGGAAATAGAAAGTGAAAATCTGCTGCCCTACTGGTCCTAAACTGGAAGTTTGAACCAGTTCCCACCTGGAGCTGCCTGCAGCTTTCAGGTGGAGCTAACAACCACGGCTTGCTCAAACAAATTAAGTCCTATTTAAAGCCCTGTGACATGGCTGAGGTTGGTTCCACAGACGGAAATGAAAGCCGGGGAGACAGAGCACTGGGGATGTAAAATGGAGCATCTCTCAGGGGAACAAGAGAGAATATTCGCAGAGAACAAAAGAAACCTCAAAGAGATTTTCAAATAAAATTATAATCATTAGCAATGAAAAAAATGGCTGCTGGTAATGAGAAAAGCATTTTCCTACAGAGTGTAAATGTCCCTCAGAAGCCCTGATTACTTATGAGAGAGTGTGAAGGTTCTGACTGATGAGGCTAAACCAGGTTACCTGAGAATGAAATGGACATAAAATCAGACATTTATACAAAATATACATTTGGATTTCTTGATATTTATGGTATTTGAAATTTCCTTTGCACAGCATCTGATGGGTGATGAAGTTCTGTTCCAACTTACCAGGAATGCATGACAGTTGTTACAACGAACCCAAACTACTTTGCATTTGGTTCCTGAATGTAGAACAGCAATAAATGCCTAAAATGTTGTAAAGTGAAGCTTTTTCTTGCAGGTAGGATTTTCTGGTGCTGAAGAAGTTAAACAGCAAAGATTTGAAGGTGTTGTGTTTTTGGTGATCATCCTGTAAACACAACTTAAGGTGTATAACAGTTCAGGGCTGTCATCGTCACATTGTGTAGTTTATAAATTCGCCAATTTTCAGTATCGAGAAAAGATCGGGAATGTCGGCAGACATCTTCTGTTTGAGCCATGACTGTGGAATGTCTGCAGAATGATTTCCGTCATCATCATCATCATCATCATCAGAAAGATGCTGCTTTTTCTCTCCATCTTTAGTGCAAACCCTGGAGTGGGTTTGGAGTTTTGAAGTTTGTGGCTGGTGAAGAAAAACGAACATGGATTCAAGTTGAATGTAATTACAGATGATATGCTATTTAAACAGGTGGGAGTTGGTTAGAAGGTTTTGAAGGTGTTGTGTTTTTATTCAATAAGCTGAAATCAGCCGATTGCGTCGACTGTCTAATTTTTCAAAATCCAGTTGTAAAAAAAAAAAAAAAGAACACAACCCTTTAACTGAATCCCAATGTTTCTTAATGGTTCTTTTACACTTTTCTTTGGAATTTGTAAAGCCTTTCTTACTGCAGACATTTTTTTTGCTTCCCATTACGTCACTTACGTCATTCTGGCGCAACATAACTTTATTGTTATTTGTTAATTTTTATACTTGGTATGCTTTGGTTTGTCTTAACATAATGCCAGCATTGTTACTGTTTAAAACAATCACTTGGCTGCAACGCACCGCTGCTTCCTGTTCAGTACACATACAGTTGGAATAATTTGGTGATAAACAGAGGGTGAAAAAAGCTGCAAATTAGACATTTAAAATCCCCCAGAGGCAGTTTGAACATTCCAACTGATAGAAAAGCTTGTTTACAGAAAGACAAACCCATAAGGGAGCAGCTGAAATTTCACTAATTAGTTATTGGCAAATATGATGAGGTTGTCTGTAGTGGCAATGATAATTAGTTGTTCTGAAGTCTTTTTCTCTGTGTTGGAAATGCACTTAAATTTCTATTATGGTGTGATTTAAAAAAAAATATCATGTTGATCAAAGTACAGAGATTTGTTTTCTTTCAAATATAAACTTTATAGTTTTACAAGTTTACTCTTGTTTTTGACCAACCGTCACAAAGGCAAAGGAAGGTCTGTCCATCCATCCGTCCGTCCGTCCGTCCATCTATCAGTCCGTCAGCTTCTTTTAATGTTTTCTGTGTGTTTTGAGTTTGACTCTCATTTTTTGAGGAGGAAAATAAGCTTTTGGATCAGGCAGCTGAACCAAAAGCTCAAAACCCGCCTGAACCAAGAGACCAAATCTCAGAGGAGTTGAAAAGTAGCAGGACTGAACAGCAGAGAGAAGCAGGAAGTTCAAACTCTCCTTTTCCATCCATCATAACGGCACCATTTCTGTGACTCCGTCTCTCTGTTTGGGTTTCTAATTGTATGAGCTGATGGAGATTGGAAGAGATGCAGCAAAAGTAAATGAGGTGGATTAGCGGTTCTTGCCAACAATTGATGATATCATCCAGAATATGGTAGAGTGGAAAATCATCTCTTCTGGCCAGATATTAACTGTCATACAGCAATAATCTTCGGTCAGCATCTCCCTCCACAAGCATTCTGGTTCTGTCTTTCACTGCTGAGTTTCCTGCAGGTTTGGTTTCCTCCTCCATAAAGAACTTGTGTTGAATTGAGACTCTGTCTTCTCAGTTGTTGTTGGATTATTTGGACCGGTGACCGGTTCATGGTGCACCAGGCTCAATGACATGGACATCAGTCTGCTGATGCAGAAAATGAATGGATGGATGATGATTTTATTTTCTGGGAACCTTTCTGTAAAAATCAACTTTCTAACATTTTGGCAATTCTTAGACAACTTGATGAAAACGTTTATATAAAAACTATCATATTGGTCTGCTGCAGCTGCAGATTCTGGACAAACTTCAGGATTAAATTTGATCTTAAAAGCCTTGTGATTAGCGAGTGTGACGACCCAGTGACTCAGACGATTCTGTGGAGGAACTTATCCTTATCTCCAGTTTTCAATCTGCAGGACCTGACTGTTAATTAGGACAGTTTAAGTTCCAAATCGTGCAGCAATTAGTGTCATTACATACAGAAAGTGAATTATGCAGAGTTCATCTTTAACCCCTCCTCTTACAGTCACTGCTGCTTTGCTTCACAAAAACACTGAGAGCTCATGACAGTGGGGGCTAAAGAGCACAGGAATGGAAGCTTTATGAAATGTGAAATTAACTGGTTGACATTTACAGAAAACGTAGACGAGCTAAAGCATCTAGATGACATGTTCAGGTAGGAGAACTACCAAGTTTTATCTACAGGCAGTGATTTCAGACAAAAGAGCAAATATGTGTTTATTTTTCTGTCTTATAAGGGAATGAGAAGCAGTAACAGGAAGTAGCACAAATCAATAATGTAATATGAAAAACTGTCACCAAACAAGTAGAGGTGCAGGACCAAAACCACCAGATGATACAGAAATCACCTCCAGGTGGATCCCAGCCTGCATCCAGACCGGAGGAGGACGGATGGGATCGACTCATGGGTGGTTGTGTTTTCTAAGAGGAGACGACTGAGCCCTGAGGAACACCACTGGCTGCTGGAGAGGGTTCAAAAGAATGTTCTGTTGAATAATATTTTAATCCCTTTACAGACTAATAGCACTTTTTATCTCTTTCACTGAGACTACAATCAGTGGTGTATGAATATTCAATAAAACATGCATTCAGGCTGAATAATGACTTATACAACACATACATCAGAATAGACAAAATGTAACCACATTTCTACAAGTTATTTCTAATTTTGGGTTTAATACACTAGACAACTAAGGAATGGAAATGAGTCATTCTGGTACTAAGAAAATGTAGGTATAATATAATGATAACTATTTTCACAAGTGCATGTCTCTATGTAATATTGATTTCATCATAAAACAGGAGATGAACGCTTCTAGGAAGCAGTAAAGGGATTTTTCAGCATTAATCTGTATTGGAAACAAATGTTTGTTCAAATATTTATACTGAGGTGACTTTAGAGCTGAGTATACTCTGAGCTCATTTTGCAGTATTAGCTGTAAGTAAAATACTGTAGTAATAAAAAAGAAATGGTTCTTCAAACATATTTTAACTCAATTCCAAACTCACTAAAATAATCAACACACAAATGTTGAACATTTCATTTTATTTCTTCAGTGCTTTGTTGGTTGAATTTACATCTTGCCTATATTTACACTAATGATAGTGTAAATATATTCTCATTCATAATCTAAGTGATTTCTGATAGCAAAAACACAAACAATGAAATGTTTTCTACAGTTGGACATAAATTCAAGCATTAATGGTAGCTGGTGATTTGCTGGTGAAACAAATGAAAGCTGTTAAAACGAAGCTTTGTGAGTCAAAAACAGTCAGGATAAACGAGTCTGCTATTTAGTTTTCCAGGAGTGGATCAGTATAAATATTTGTAGCATCTTCCATCCTGTCTTGGAAAATGCTGCTGCTGCCGCTGCCGCCACCTTGTATTAAAAGATGAACCCCAGGTGTTACAACGGTGACATTTATTTGTTGTGGCATGATGTTGACCTCCTGCCTATCTGACAGACTCCATGGTCTACGAAGGGGCGGAGAAGGACAAATGCAGGAAGAACCATTCGACAGTCAGCATACACATTAATAAACTGACTTATGGCCAAATCTCTCAAATCTCTGCCAGCGAGGAGCGGAGGTCTGGGCGAATAATAGACAGAATGGAATATGTCTGCACTTTCTGACTGTTTTCTCAGGGATTAATCGCAGCAGTAAAACCAGTGAATTATTTTATTCTCTTTTATCAGGTCTCCTGTGCTCAACTGTTAAGCAAGTAATTACAATCTTATCGGCAGAGAGTCCAATTAAGAGAATTCATTGTTAGTCCTGTAAATAAGTTAATGCTACTCTGGGCGGCAGCATGGTATTAATTACTGTCTTACCTTCTCTGTATAGAGATGTGCTAATGCTAGCTTGCTTTTCACTCCCCACTTTCACCTGATTGAAAGCCAAATCTCCAACTAGTCTAATGCACAGCTTTCACAAAATATTGCTGGAACCAAAGAACTAATGTCGATATTAAACCAAATTGCAGTAAACATTGATTTATTTGGTCAATTAAGTAATTAGAATCAAATAATCTGCTTCAGGGGAAAGAGATGTAGGTAGTTTACTCTGGCTGCAGCTCCAGCTGTTGGTGGAGTTGGTGTGGAAACCTTGAAGCCCACCGTGCCGAGAGCAGCAGGGGGCAGGTGGGCTCCGTCTACAGAGAAACCCTCCACCCCACACGGCACGCATGCTTTACACGGAAACATCTCTTTTTACACGTTTCTCACTCTTACATTTATTGTCAAGTTCTTTTTTTACCCTTAAGATTAAGGAACTACTCGAGTGGAAGATGCTCTTCTAATCTACTGTCTGCAGTGGATGTGAGGTTATTTATTATTTATTAGTAAAATGAGAAAAACCAGTATATAAATATTATTTGAGAATCACGGAAACGGTTAGATGGGTGAAACTGTAAAGCTCTACAAATCCAGGCCGTGTAGCATTTTACGCAGTATTCCTCCTGGTTCAGAATGATTTCAGATTGTGCTTTCATCTAGTTATTTTGTTCTGCAACTAATGTCTAAGATCATCAATTCATCAAAGATTTTACTAAGCTTTCTGGTGGAGCCGGGTCCCTTCTGCACTGGACGTTGTGAAAAAGCCCTTTGACTCACAGCAGGTAAACCTTGAGACATGCACCTCAACACCTCAAGCTGCACACTGCTGGAAATGTTCTGAAAGTTTGTTCTGGAAATTGTTACATGTATTGAAGATGTTGCTAGAGGCCACAGGAAATGTTCCGACTAATTTAGAGGTTTGGCTTCTCACATTTATCTCACCAAGGTCAGCGAGTTTCAGTGATGCTGCAGATGAGAAAAATGTCTCCAGTCAAGGTTGCCACATCATCACCTTTTTAAGCACCAGTTTCCTCCCACATAGCCCTGAAAAAACACTTTCTGCCTTTTTTTTGCCGTTACAAACAATATAAGTTGCTTTGCAGTTTTCTTATTAGTGCAATTTTTATCTTATCAAAATAACTCCAGAAGTTGGATTGGAATGGAAAAAGATTTTGGCAAGAATTGCCTGTTTCTGTAAAGAAAACAACAACAAACAAACAAAAAAAAGACACGATCTGTTGTTTAAGCATAAAATCTATCAGTTTTAACAATAAATCACTCTTTATTCTAAAAACAGTGTGACAAAAGTCACTTTCATTTGCAGTTTTTGTTTTGTTTTCTGTTTCTGTTTTATTCTCATACGAACAGTGATTGTTCAGATCAATTCTTGGTTTTGGTAGAAATTATATTTCATTTCTACTACAATATTTTACCAGCAGGTTTATTAGACAGACAATACGATGGAGCAGAAAGGGTCTTTTCTGCTCATAAGGAAAACATGTGACTGCTGCATGCATCGTTTAAAACATTTTATAAAGCTCATAATTGTGATTCCATGTAATGCCCCAAAAAACTTTGAAAACTTCATGTGGCCTGGTCTGGTTCCTCTTCAAAAAATCTAGTGTTTTATTAAGCTTTTCAGTGGCGGTGCACCTCAACACGACAATTATCATTTAGATTTATGTAATCTAAATTATTTAAACCAGTCATTTAGATTTAATATAAATATAAATGATTTATATATAATGGATGAATACATGGAAAAAGAACCAGTTCATACCTTTGTAAATCTAAGACAGAGTGAAAAGAAGAAGAAACATCAAACTCCTGCTCTTTTTATAATGACAGGTATTAATCAGACACCTGGCAGAAAGCTTTTAAGGATCCTTCAGGCACAGTTTGGAGATGAAAGAGGAGGAACAAGATGCATCAACAGCTGTATGAACAGGGATTGGTGGCTTCACTTCACTTCTGTCATCCTCTTTACATCAAACTTTGTCACATTCCAGGTTTAAGGTTTATTTTTGACTACTTCTGGTCAGACTGACTGCTCAAAAATGATCTAAGTTTCTTAAGGCTGAATGTCCTTTTGTGCATTGATGCCTCCCTGACAAGTTACCAAGGAGCAACTTATCCTGCTTCTGGCATTTTTGGCACTTTTATTGGACAGCTTTGGTCAGACTTAATGTGGTTTGTAGGGCAAAGTGAAAGTGTAATTAAAACTTCTATGATGGTGAAACATCAATAGAGTTTGACTGAAGTCTGCAGAATAAAACTTCTGCGTGAGCTGGAAACGTTCATCTGAAAGAGAAGCAGTGAATTATGAGGCTGGAGCTTTACTGCTGCTGCGCCTGGAGATTTATTTTGAAATATTTTTCCACAAAAAAAAGAAAACCTCATACAGCAAAAGCAACCATGGCAAATAAGATTAGGCTAATTGTTTATTCCTTGGGGTTTATGTGAATGACATTACACACAAGGTTAATTAGCTCAATAAAATATGCCAGCATAATTGACAAAGATCATGTCTTTGATTAGCAAACACGGGTTCCGCTGCTTTATTCCAATTACACACATGATGAATGGCGTATGACAGTCTGCCGGCTCTGTTTGCCGCGTTTACACAACAACCCAATGAACTTCTCTGAAAAAATAAAAAAAAAAATCATTTGAGCTGTGACATACAGCAAAAGTCACAGGCTTTACAGCTGAGTATAAAGTCATGGCTCATAAATCATGTCACACAGCAGCTGCTTTGCTGTGCGCCGTGATAATGACTTACATTCTGACAGCAAGTTGGGGAAAAAACAACACGTTGGCCATTTACCAACTATCCATTACCATCTCCAGATGAAGCTGGCTGACTGGAGTCAGGGTGAACGACTGATGAAACATTCTGTCACTTGGCGTTTCAGGGGGCAGGAACGTCGCCACGAGGCAGCGCGGGAAGACGCCTCGCTGTCACACTTTTCCACCGCATCCCCGAGTCATTAGCGTCAGTTTGGGATGACAGCACCTGCCTCATGGTAGGCAAAGACCTTCTGTGCTGGTCATCACAGGAGAGCGTGTCTGACAACCAACTTACCTGAATGGCTGAGTCAGAACGCTGACTAACCGACTGAGGAAAAGTCTGCCAG
This sequence comes from Poeciliopsis retropinna, assembly GCA_010277075.1. Taxonomy (NCBI): domain Eukaryota; kingdom Metazoa; phylum Chordata; class Actinopteri; order Cyprinodontiformes; family Poeciliidae; genus Poeciliopsis; species Poeciliopsis retropinna. Next base: position 1,424,737 of record VMRM01000039.1, on the reverse strand, counting down.
CCGCTGTTAACAGCTGTGGCTCTGCACAGGTTCTAACCATCCGTGAAAATACAGAAACCTCCAACAATTAAAACGGAAAAGATGTGCTCACCAAGACAATCTCAAGAAATGCATTTGACTGCCTTAATTTATTGTCTAGAGATTTGCTTTACTCTCGTGAAAAACGAGAACATAAGATAGATGTTCAGTGTTTTGTATTGCAATACATTAGCAGGTTTACCAGGTTCTAAAGTAATCTAAATGTAATCTATGAAAAAAGAGCGTGAAAAACAGGACGTTCCCCTCTGCTATTCAAAAAAAAAAAAAAAAAAAAAGCTAAAGTAGAGAACCACAAAAACCAAAGTGCATTTGATCCAGCAGCTTGTAGAGAAGCTTTTGCCAGCAATAACTCCCAGAAGTCATTTCCTCTGATTTCATTAGTCTCATACAGCTTCAGTGATGTGGATTGAGGTTCTTGGTTCCTCGGGAATGTGCAAATATATAAGAACCAGAACCAAAGTTACACTTCAGTTTTGACCTTCAAGGGGCCACTTATCTGCCATTAAACAAAGACTCCTGGTATTTATTTATATGCTGCCTAAAATAAAGTTTTTGGTTTATATGTTGTGTGTTTTTCCCATAAAAGTATTAAATTCCTTGATTATCCGTATGTGAGTTTGTACATGCTTGTCTACGTTCCATGTAGCGGTTTCTTGAAGTCAGCAGCGGACTGACTGAGATGGTGTTTCTGGAAAATATGAATCCCACAAAGCCAACCAGATACTCTTACGACAGCAAAGTTGAAATTGTGAAAATGCATTTGAAAGAAAATTATGAAAAGGCTCCAGATGACCAGTGGGGCTCTGTTGTGGCCTGCCAGGTGGCACCAATGTCAGTTCACACACAGGAAGATGCCAAAGATGGTCAAACCCAGGAAAAATGTCCAGTGACTCATGTCACCAATCTGATGAACGCACAAGGCCAGGCTGAACTGATGAATATCGGCCAGAGGGGATGTATTGAAGATTTATTAGTTTGTTATTTTTTGCTGATTGTTTTGTTTTTATGAAGGATCTGAAATAAACCTAAACCTTAATTGTCTCAGTAGAAACATTACACTGAGCACAAGTAGCTAAGAGCACCAAAATGAAACACTCGAGTCGGAGCGCTGAACTTTCAACTTAAGCTATTTTTTTTTCCATAGCAGTATGTCAGCGCTGCTGCATTTCCCCTGCCCCATAAATAAAAAGAGGCTTCTTGCTGAACCGGTACAATTCATGTTGCACAAAGTTTTTATGACAAATGTGTTTCATGATTGTAATTGGGGTTGGCTCGCTTGCTAAGGCATTTTTGTTTTGACTATTTACTGGGGGAAAGCACCTGAGGGATATAAAAGGAGAGTTGCCTTTTCAGTTGGGCACTCAGTCAAGATAAATGTGTTTGTGTTTCTGCATGAGCGTGTGTGTGTGTGTGTGTGTGTGCAGATGTTCCTTGATTGGGTCTGGACTGGCTCTACCTGTGCATAATCTGCAGTGTGATTGAGTTTGGTATGTGTGAAGTTGTGTATCTGCTTGGCTGCATTTATTTGCATAATCATCTTCTGCAATGTTTTTCATTGTCAAAGCAGGAGGCTATTAGCATTTCCCCACAAGTGTTCTGCACTAGCCCCTCCCAGCCCCATTGCTCAGTTAAATAAGTGAGATGTCCAAAAGAGATCATTATCAGAGCGACTCTAAATCGATCCATCCTAATTAATTACCTGCTTGATAGATAGGAGTGAGTCTCATCACACCCAAGTAACTCAGCAGAAAACGGCCAGCGCATCACGTCTGAAAGTTGACTTGGCAAACAGAAAACAAACACATATGACAGGACAATTTAATTTCACAGTGAAACATTCTTGCGTTTGAAAATACATTTTGTGGAAATTTGTATTTCTGAAATCAAAAGTATCTGAAATATTCCCATGACTCTGAAATACACAGACAGATGAGGCAGACAAAGAAAAGGTAAACATGGTAAACCAAAAGCTTCAGAGACTTTTTTTTTTACATGAATGACGCCCAGAACGAACATCTCCTTATGCACACAGATCCACACGGAAACCATTCTGTTTGCTCTGCAGCCTTTCAGACGCCTGTTGACCTGCTCAGAGTCACATAGATAGAAGATTTTCATCGCCATTATGTGTTTCATTGCTGGGTAGAGCCGCGCTGCCTGGAGTAAATAAATCTCTAACCTCGCCTTTTAAAGCTTCTGCTGCAAAGCAAATGTAATTTGATCTCCAGTGAAGCCAGAGCATACGTGATATTTTGAAGATGTCCAAATAAATCATTGTCCCAACTCAAAGAAGCCATAATAGAAGACTGGTGCTCCACTTCTGCAACAGTTTTACAAGTGCTTCTCAAAATTGGCAGCTGTGACCTGATACTGACCTTACTTTATCTTGTGCTGTTCAATAAGAAGGGCATTCTGGGTAAATACAATCAAAACAAATGCATGTGTCCAGCACTAGAGGGAGAAATGACTCCTAATCCTTTGCTAAAATCAAAAGAGAAATCCTACAACCACTAAAATCTGACGTGATTCCATCTTTGTTTACATTTTATGAAGAAGGAAATCATGCTTAATGTCTTCTTCAGAGGTTTTTGTGTCATTCCAAATATTTCTATTTGCTAAATAAAAATGGCAAAGAACCATTTTTGGAGATCGTTTTCATCACAATTGTTGTCCCAAGATCCTTTACATGCACTCTTGCTAAAAGCTCTAATAACATTTAGGTTAATATTTTCTTCTAAAATATACAGTTTTGACTTTTCTTTGAGACAAATTCACAGCAGTCCCATTACGGTTCATACCCACACCAAAAAGATTGGGGCTATTTCATTTGATGGGGCTATTTCTCCTGATGAAAAAATTAATTACTTCTGAATTTAGATCAGTGATATTTAAATGGCTCCATGAATCAGACACCTTTGAGAGATGTGAAATGATGCTTCATTAGCTGTTTATTTGCTCCGGTTCAGTTCTCCAATTATCACTTGGTTTCTGATGCAATCTCTTTGTGAACTGCAAAGTCCTTTTTGGATTTTTAGTGGTTTTACTTATACATGATCATGACAAGTAAAAGTGGTTCATTTGGAAGCACTAATAAGTAAAAATCACAAGCTTCCAAAGATAGTTGTGTAAAGGGGTGAAAAACAAGAGTAAGAAAGTAGGCACCCCAACATAATTTTTCATTTGTATCTTTAATTTCTCGTTGTAATAAGTTATTTAGTGTTATTTCAGTTAGTCCGTGCAATTCCACACACAACCGCTAGGTGCGCTGTCACGTTGGTGGCATACAGAAGATTGAGCACAAAAGAAGAATAAATCTTCCAGTTGAACGTGAAGGAAACTCAACGTGTGTGTCTCGTTTTACCACAGATCAGTGAAAATATGGTTTTATGTACATATATTAGTACTCTTCAAGAGTCGGAAAGGTTGTTACATCAACTAATGAGTCACGTAATTCGTTTTGTTATTGTGTACAAAAACGGGACTTGTCCTGAAAGCTAATTGGCGCTAATGCTAGCTGAGGAGCTAGCTGAGGCGCTAGCTAAAGGACTGGGAGTTCATTTCAACTTGTGTTTTGCACGTTTTTGAAAGAGTTTTCACTTAAAGGACATTATTTCGGTTTTTTATTTTATTTCATGCTTCTTTATGGCTTCTTTGCAAAAAAAAAAAAACCCAGATAAATTATATATTTAGAAGAAATGTGAAGCTGATCGCCGGGGCACAACATTAAAGGAGTATTGCGCCTTTTTCAGTTTTACATTAAGAATAGAGTTTATGTGAAATGTAAAATAGTATTGTTCGATAGAAACAGTGAACATTGTTAAAAGCTATGATGCTTAAATGTTAAAATATATTCCATTTGTGCTGATTAAAAATGGTAAAAGCCATTTGTGAATTAATTTTGTCATTTGATGAAATTCATGCTACATGGAGCATGTTAAAAGAATGATTGTTTGGTTTAAAGGTATATTACAGCCATTTCTTATGTAATGAAGCTAATAGTTCTCTCCTGAAGTATGCGATACCTGAAATATGAAGTGTGTTTATCACACAGAAGACAAATAAATCTTCCAGTTAAATGTGAGGGAAGCTCAATGTGTGTGTCTCGTTTTCTCATACCACAGCATCACAGGTTGAGGGAAGATCATTATCTACATTATCCTCCGCCATCCAAGGTTGCGGGTTAACAGTTGACATAGTCCTGGGACTGAGCAAGAAAAATGAACCAATGATCACACTGTTTAAAAGCTCACATGGAGAGAAATTATTTGTAAATCTTATTTTATTGATAAAAAAAGAATAATAAGCTCTGGTAATTCTTGAAGTATTGGGAGGGTTATTGCCTGAGCAAACAAATTAAAATTGCCTCATCTAATCTGAACCTTATGGGAGTTTTTGAGGTTTAAGTTACAGTAATCACCAGCATTTATCAGTTTAAATTGTGGTTCAGTGGATTGGTGTTCCAAATTGTTGTTGGAAAACAAAATGTAGCAAAGAGGAGAAGGACCACCCAGTATGTTGTTGATAATAAAATATACACAGTATGAACTCAGAGCAACGCCCAGAAAAGGTTGAGCAACTTTTATTGACAACAACTGGAATGTGTAAGATGATTATTGGTTTCTTCTTTTCAGGTCAGACTCCACAAAAGACACAGGAAGGTCTGGGACTGGGAGGACAAACTGGAAGGAATATCTGGCAATGGTGGAGATCCTTCTCATAGAACTTCAGGAACTTTACATCATCAGATGTATCAATGGAGGAAAGGAGTATGTCTCTTACCTGGGATTGTCTCACCCGCAGGACCATACGGGGCCTAACACTCCTTTAAACTGAAACCCAGGAACAATGACGCTACAGAGAAGAGTAGCGTCAGTGAGGTAAGTTGATGCAAACAAAGAGATTTTCTTTATAAAACAAGAATCAGATGTTTTAGCCTGGGCATTGAGTTTAACCAAACCTCAGTGACCGGGAAAACAATGCAGGTCAGGGGGTCGGGCAGAGAAGGCAGAGCAGTGAGGTTCACTCTCGAAATCAGAGCAACTTCCAGTGTTGACAGGGAGCAGGCAGAGGTAATGGTCCCATGTTACAAGAACATGGCCACAGGTCACTTTAAGGCTTCGACAAGCGATCTCATAGATGATCTGACCCTGAATGAGTGCTGGGCAGAGTTTATAAAGGTGCCATCACATGTAAGCACCATCAGCAGACAGCAGGAGGAGGGAAAGGAGAGGAGCTATGGGCAGAGGAGCAGCATGAAATACAGGAAACATGAATCTATGACTGTTGTCTGCATCCAGTCTCTGATGGTACAGGGTTGTCTCAGTGTCCTTGGTAGAATGGCTACATTAATGCAAATAAACTATAAGAGATTTTAAAGCATCGTTTACCTTCAACTACATATTTTGTAGAGACACCAATGGCAATGGAAAACCACTTTCTGCAAATGAAGCATGGCTAAAGAAGAAGAGGCTGCAGTAGTGACCTTTATCCAACAGTTTCTTTAAAGACAATGTATCTGAAGACATGTTTGCACATAGTGCGGATCCATTAGTTGGCAGTTTTGTGCTTCACTCTGAAATGCACAAATGGATAAACATTGAACTAAAACAAGCTGATGAGCATTAACATTTAACTTTTTCCTCCAGAGTCGGCCTCTTATCCACCTCTGAATCAGGCTTCGTATCGATCATTAGGAAGAGGAGATAGTCGGTTTCACCTTTCTGCTTTTATCTCTGATCTGACATTATCCTGCTTTTGAAATGAAGGTCAACCATTTTCATCCCTCTCACGAACGAACATCCTACTAGAAATCATGAAATCAATAGAATCAGCTAAGGATGATGAAACAGGTACAGGCAGGTCTGTGGTAATGAGTTGTGTTCAGATATGGATTTGATGTTGTCCATGAAATCTTATGATAAGACCATGAAATTAAACCTTTTAGTGTTGCTGCGCACTCACTTGGTTTATCTTGATAACAGAAGCAAATTGGCATTTTGAACGGCATCAGCATTGGAAATTATGCATCAAGATTTCATCTCACGCTCGGTGCTGAATTGATCCGAAAGAACAAGAATCTTTTGTGCCATTAACACAGAAAGCAGCTGTTTAGTTTCAACTTTCCTTCTCTGAAAGTAATGGATAACTTTCTGCCTCATTTGTCCTTCGGTTCCTATGTTGTGGGTTATGCAGCATGAGCCGTCGCAGCAAGAGGCCACTTCTGGAGAAGAACCGGAGAGGAACGCGGTGTGAGCCCGAAGTCTGGAGAGTCTGTGGGGAAATGTATGCAAATGAAGCCACAGGTTATTACACCTGCTGGTGTGTGTGCATGCTTCCGTGCTCATGTGTTGATGCCTGCTGTGGGAACATAGCTGCGATGAGACTTGATCAAGTGTGACGTAGTCCACAGCGTGGCACCTCTGTGTTCAGACCTCCACTCACCTCGTCTCGTCCTCTGTGAAGCCGTGAACAAGACCCAATGGAAGAGGCTTCCCTTGGTCTCTACTATGGCATTCTCAACATTATCAATCAATCAATCAATCAAGGAACAGATGGTTGGTTAGAAAGGGGTTGCAGCAGTGAGGGGAGAGAGCATTTCATTTGTTTAAAGTTACAAACGTCCATTTTTTGGGCATCATTGTATATATTTTGAAGTTCAATGTTTTTGTCCTGCTGGATGTCTGTACATTACACTGGGTTGCCTTGAGATTAGAAAAGCACTACACTAATATGAGCTGAGTTGAGGATTTTTCTGGATTTCACTGTCAGCTCTGTGCACAATGCTGTCACATGAAAAGATGAAACTTTCTTTCTCACTCACATGTAAGAGTTTATCATGTGTCAGTCTGCCCAGGTCCTCTATTCAGGTGTTGAGAATAAATAATTCTGTGTTTTCCTTCTATCTCTTTTAGCTAGTTGCGAAGCTAAAGTTAAGCTAAACCTACAGGAAATTACATGTTAGGAAATACAAACGAGATCTCTGCTTGAAGAAATGACCCACTAGGAAACGCCCTCTTTAGACAGGCCAATCAAAGAAGTTACCAACTGTTGCTTGGTCAGAAGTTTTCTTTTCCTCTCACACCTGGTTCTAATCAGTTAATCATCCCTTCAGTCACATTTAATGTCTATAAGGTCAGATTTGTTCTGGGTTTAACATCATGGTTGTTTTTAACTTGGTTTTATTTTCTTTTTAATTACCTTTATTGTGTTTGGGGAATTTGTTTGTATCTTGCCTTTTTAATACATTTCTTTTGATTAAATTGTGCATATAGAACTTCCTTTTTGATCTCTGGCATTTTACGCTGACCTTTACAGCTCTTCTGTTTATCCGCATCTCAATTTCATGGTCAGATAATCAGGAATAATGTATTTCTGAGGTCATTAGGAGTTAGAGATTAAATTAACTGTAATCTGGGAATAAAAAAACAATGAGGGAAAGAAGCTTCTGAAAGATTTTTGTTTGTTTCCAATATATCTAAAACAACATATCCTTGCAGTGAAGGTGGTTGCCTAAAGGGCTTCAGGTGAGCAGACAGAAAATCCAATCCATGAAGACAAAATAAATGTATTTGCACTCTGCAGAAATAGCCAACAAGCTCAAGTTATTGAGAGACAAGAGTTTCCTGGAAAGACTTAAATGGAGTCCAACTTTGATCAAAGCAAAAGGTTCTAGAGACGAACCACCAGCAGGTCTATTTTAAGACGTCAGTCCACTTCTGCAAACACAGAAACCCACCGGATTTCAGAAAAGGATTCAACACCGTTCCCTTCACGGGAAAATGAAAGAGGATTTTAACACGGTCACATTTGTTTCTCATGAAAAGAAAATATTCTCGTTTCAGTTTAAGTTTCAATTCTTGGTTGAATTGCTCTTGCGATGCTTCACAAAGCACATTTTGCCTTGGATCACTTTTCATTTCAGTGTGAATTTGACACAGTTGTGCAAAAAAGTAAAAAGATGAAGATGTAGTACATACAAACCCCGAAACGTTCTGAGAATCCAAGAAAAGAGAAACGGGGATGCATTTCAATTCACTCAAACAATCTGAGCTCATTCATATCATGTTTTGTCCGTTTGTTGCATCATTCTGACTGAATGTCCCAGCTCCAGATTGGTGTTCGACTCCTTAACACTGTGTAATTGGAGCTCAGCAGTGTTTTAATGTAACATTACTCTCCTGTACAGCTTGCAAACGAGCCCACTGATCCTGTTCTCCAGTGACTGTCAGGATAAGGAAGTGTGATGGGATGAAAAAGGCAGGGAACATTTCACAGATGAGATTATAGAGGACAGAAGCAGACCTTTTAACAGGAAAATAAAAAGTTATTGGCTTTTCGGCCTCCTGCCACCGTGGTGTTTGCTGCAGAGGTTCTTTCAGTAGGCGTGTCGCTGTTTTTTCCTCATACATCCTTCAGATGTTTCATGCTTTTTACAGCTGTGTAGAAAGCCTGCAGGACGGATAAATGACCTGCATTATTCTGCTCCTGCTTCCTGTGTTCAGAAGCTTCTGCTGAAAGTGAACCATGAAAAATACGCTTCACTTTTTAGTCCAGGTTTTTATGAGTCACAATTCAAAGAAAAAGCTTTAGAACAGAAAAGATCCTAAAACTTAAAAAAAATAAATAAAAATCAAGCCAATATTTGGAGTTAAAGCTTAATTTCTGTTGTATTCATTTAAATAGTTTTGCTCTTTATGCTCTAATTTTAATTTTTGTATTTATGCTTTGAAATGAAAAGTTCTTGGCTGCTTTTGCTCTTCCGCAGAAGAAATCGCCTGCCACTGTCTGCCAACACAATTATTTGATTTCATAAAGTAAAAAGTTGATTTGTCCAGTAAAGAGCAGAAATGCTATCTAAGTGCAGTAAACAGGCACCCTGCACATGGATTTAAAAGAGCTCTATTAGGAATCCAGTCTACATGTCATTTAGATTTTCCCTCTGCAGCATCTCCTTCCAGACCAAAGCAAAGTAATACAGTTGTCTTGTTCTGGTTTTGACCTAGAAAGCTCAAATGTAAGCTTGTTTTTTTTTTTTTTTAGAAGTGTCTTTTAAGAAACAATATCTTGGCAGTTTAAGAGTTTGTAAAAACCTGAGACCCAAAAAGGAGAAAGTAGTATAGACAAATCAACAACATCAGCGTTCTTGACCAAATGCAAGTCCAGAAGCCTGACAGTAGTTGACTGTCTGCCATGTGAGTTGCACCTGTTATGAGCAGGAAACGTTTTTCCACAGCCAGATTTGATCCCTTTTTATTTGTAAAGTTAGCAAAACTAAAAAATAAACAATTCATGTTATTTTATTGAGTTTTTCTGACAATTCAAATTTTCTACACTTTGATCAGGTTCTCATTGAAAGCTAGTTTGTACTGCACTGTCTTCTGACACGATTTGTAAATAAACTCATACAAATCCCCTGCCTACTTTGGTTGTGTGGATAAAACTAGCTAATATTACATCATGAGTCTTGATGCGTTAGAAATTATTTGCTTGCAGCACATATCCTTACATAAGAAAGAAAAGAAGCTGAGAATTTCTTTCAGAAAGGCTTTCTTCATTTCTCTTTGTTCCTGCCGCTCACCTTTCCTGACTGACAGCGCCCACAACTTTCCATCTGTTTGCTTATTTCTGTTCTCCCTCCTCACCAGTCTTTCTGTTACCTTTCCAGACTCATCTCCTTTTCCTGAGGCTGAAACTTTAATGAGATGACGGGGATTTGTGCAGAGATGTGTGGATATTAAGGGAAAACTTTGAATGCAGTGCCAACTGTGAATTTTTCATGGATCGTGGGGAAACTCCTCTGGCTTTTTTCCAAAAGTGAGAAAGCGACAACTAAAAAGAGAAGCAACACAACATCAAGCTGCAGCTTCTCAGAGCTGAAAGTGTTTCAGTCACCACTAGGAAGGCTGTAGTTAGTGGGATTAAAATTTTTATCTCCTGTTTTGCTTTCAGGTGAAGGGAAAACTGCCCATAAAGCATCAGGGTTTGATGAATTTTTTATGTGGGTTAAATTATGGAACAAGCTTCAGATTGATCCTAGAAATAGTTCGACAGGCTCATGGCTTCTACATCTACCTATATCTATCTGTCTGTCTGTCTATCAGTTTTATCTGTTTTATCAGTTTTGCCATATTTCTTACTTTTCAATCATAAATATAATTTTGCATTTTGGATAAAAGAATAAAAAAAATAAAAAAAACTTTAAAATGTCAAAGTGAAAACTGGTTTCTACAAAATAACATTTAGAATTAATTCTGTACATAAAGCAGCAAATTACATAAATATTTACCCAATTCAACAGACGTCCAGACAACTGACCAAATCAAACTGAGCAGGTCTGACGTCGGAACGCCACCTGGACAAATAGGCTTGACTTTTTTTACTCCATCTTGCTTCCATTCAGAGGAAGTTCTTCCGGAGTCGGAGCACAGTGCACGTTTAGGATCATAGTCCGAAGTGATGTTATGTTTACTGCTGGCCCAATCCCATGCTTCACAGCTCCCTCAGCTTCAGTGGAGACAAGCAAGAGCAAGAACAAGGGAAAATGCTTTTCTTCCACTGATGAAGCAGACGATACGCTTTGTGCACACACCCAACTGAGAGAACGAAGTTGGAAAAAAAAGAGTGGCTATTTGCAGCCGGTAACAATTTGTTTTCCCTCTTTCTAACTTAAGATAAAAGGATACCAAATGATTGTGATTTTCAGTTTTGCTGCTCTCCACCTTTCAGAGCATTCAGATGACTGTGTTCATGCACTGCACATGTATCCAGAGGACGGTGCATCGTTGTGACCAGTCGAGGTGAAAAGCCCCGACATGAGTCCTGTTAGATCCAGACCGTCGAGCCTTTTTGCATGATATCGCAGACAGTGGTCTGATCTTCGTGTGACATCCATGGAAGAAGGAATCTGAAAGGGGGACACGGACTCTCAGATGCCAATAATTCACAGTGACAGCTTGGCTTTCATTGACCACTGAGCTGCATAAGAGAGGTCGACCTTAATACGGTGTTTCTCCTCTCCTGTTGTTACGTGCTCAGGAAGGAAAGGAGGAGAGGGAACTGTGTCTGCCTTTTTACATATATTTGGTTAAACAGCAGCTGGCAGTCAGCTGTAATTATCTACCAAAGCTTGTGCATTATTTATACCTCCTTTTAAAACCCATTAAAAGTCATTAGGTCTCCTCTAAAACCTGTCATTATCGATTGACTTTACTGTAATGGTGCCTTTAAGCCCTCAAAGATTTTCTGGTTGGTGATTAAGGGTGAGGGTGGAGCTGGAAGAGTGCGAAGCAAATGGTGGTAAAACGCCAGGGTCCGTGCAGCGTTTCTCCAGGTGTGTGGCAGCTTCTCCAGGTGCTCTGGGTCCAACAGCTGATCGAAACGCTGAGAGGTTTGACGGCTCTGATGCCTCAGACTCGCCGCGCTGCTACTCCACACCTCATGAGTCCAACTCTTAGGAAAACTCTTACTTCTTCAGGAAGCTCATCCATCACTACCGCCAATGAAACGTCACATTTCATGACATTGTGACTGAAATGAAACACTTTAGAGGAATATGTCTGACCTTATTTGACCCACATACTGCTTCTTCGGTTAGCTTTATTCCCATTAAAACCTTCATAAAGACTTAGATGTGAGTAAATCATCATACTGACATCATTAGCATGGCCTTGCCAAAGCACCTGTCTCTACGTCCCCGCATTTAACGTCACAAAGCATTAAAAATACTTCTATGGGGCTTATTAATTCAAAAGCAGGTCCAGTGAAGCGTGCAGCCGTCCATCAGCGTAATGCTCTCGAGCTAAGTGGGCTCTCGCTTGCTCAAGTATATTTTTTTACTGTGGAATGATTAAGCTTGGACTAAATGCTGCAAAATCAGTGCAACAGGATATGATGGGGATGGTGACAGTGAAACATAAGGAAAATTGTAAATATGCATCAGTTATCCAACACATTAAAGAGCCATTATGGTGAGAAACAGGTGAGTTTAATTCACACAGTAGCTTGTGTTAAAGGGGAGATATTGAGCAAAATACGTTCTGTTGTGTACTTGGAGTCTAAGACTGCAGAAAGTTGTGTCTCTTTGGGTTTAGTTTTCTCTGGTCTCCATTATTATTACATCACAGTATTTGTTACACAACTGCTAAATAAAACTAACCAGGTTCACAAATCCACCATTTTTATATTTTGCATCAGTTTAGTCCAAGTTCAAGGATGCTGCAGGTTATGGATAAGTTAAAATGTTCAGTTATTAATGTATTAACCAACGCAATTCATTACCTTGTCTCCTAGCAACATGTTGCTGAAGCAACAGATCCCTGAGGTGCTTCACACAAAGAAAAACAACAACATGCAACCAGGGTCTTTGAAGAGGCTCTCTGCCAGTAGGATGAAGGATTTGCTGAAAGACTTTGACTGATTGAGAGGTCAGTTCTCCGGAAACGATGAGCACAGCAGAGCGCTAAGCTGCAATAATGCTACAATGACAATAAACTTTATTTTAGATATGAATTTATTGTGTGCTGACACAATGTGCTGGTCATTGACTGGCTAGCAGTAGCATTGTGCATTCAAAGTAGGTTAGCGCTCTATGCTAGCATTAGATCCTCTAGAACAGAAGTGGGCAACTCCAGGCCTTGAGGTCTCCTGCAACTTTTAGATGTGTTTCTACTTCAACAAGTATTTTTAATGCTTTGTGACGTTAAATGCGGGGACATAGAGACAGGTACTTTGGCAAGGCCATGCTAATGATCAACTGTGTTGGACCAGGGAGACATCTAAGATTTGCAGGACACCGGCCCTCGAGGACCAGGATTGCCCACCCCTGCTCTAGAAGGAAACCTGTTGGGGTTTTCAACGGGGTCAGAGGTTCCTCTTGCAGCAGAACCCATCCATCCATCCATTTTCTTTCACCCTTGTCCCTAATGGGGTCGGGATTTGCTTGTGCCGATCTCCAGCTACGTTCCGGGCGAGAGGCGGGGTACACCCTGGACAGGTCGCCAGTCTGCCGCAGGGCAACACAGAAACAAACAGGACAAACAACCATGCACACACACACACACACACACACACACACACCTTGCAGCAGAACAACAACACTAAATAGTAAAGCTGAAATGGCCCAGTCAAAGTCCTGACCAAAATCCAGTTGAGAATCTGAGGCAAGACTTGAAACTGGATCTACATTCACCAGGACTGAGTTTGAAGGGTTACTGGCCGACACAAACTGTAAAACACCTTCAGCAGCAGCTGCATTGAGTTGTAATAGTGGGTCTACAAAGTACTGCCAAGAATTACAAGGTATTACAAATATTCAGCACACATTTGGCATTTTTATGTCTTAAAAAACAGTTGGCAGTCAGAAGTTTTGAAAGGACATTGTGACCTTTTCCTTGGATCTGTAAGATGGCTTCATGCAAAAAGGAACAAAAAAACACAAATTATTATTCCTCTTCTGGGGTTATTAACTAATTTTTCTCTTTGTCCTGAATCTGTTTCAATTAAACATTAAATGTGTGGGAAAAAACTAAGGAAATATAGTTTCTAATGTCAAAAAGAGCAGCTGCAATTTTTTGAAAGACTTTATTCCAGCACTGATTAAGTTATACTCCCAATGCTTTTCCTCTTTTTTTGGCCCGGCGTTTTGTTCAGCTGTCGCACTGCAGCTATTGGTCCAGCCGGGTTCTCGCTCAGGCTGTGGCCGATGGTCGCTCACACTAAGCCAGGTCGTCTTGGCTCTGCTGGAGTTAAAATTGAGTTCCACTGAGATCTTATAAGATGGAGCAGGTGTCTGGTGAGACATTTCTGTTAGTTTGGTTACAGGTTATTCTAATCGTCCTGCTGTCTTGTCTGTCCACATTCTCAAAAGTCACAAATCTTAGAACTATTTCATGGATGACATAGACACCCATTTTTACCTGAATTGAGGGAAGTGAGTCTTGCAGAACTTTTTAGATGTACTTCTGGATTCCTCCGGACAGTGGCTCTCATTGTGGTTTCTGTTGCCTCATCCCGCGGTTGAAAACATGGCTTTTAGGTTAATTGATATTTGAATTGTTCATAAGTTAGGATATGTATGCATGTATGTATGTATGTATGTATGTATGTATGTATGTATGTATGTATGTATGTATGTATGTATGTATGTATGTATGTATGTATGTATGTATGTATGTATGTATGTATGTATGTATGGATGGATGGATGGATGGATGGATGGATGGACGGATGGATGGATGCCACAGTTACTTTTTAAAACAGCTTTTTTATGGCAAAAAGAAAATCCAGAAGAAATCTGTAAGCAGCACTTTGACTTCAAAGCCATAATTAAACCAGGACTGATAATAAGACATCTTCATCCTTCAGAGCAGTTCATGTTTGCCCACCTCGTCATTCAAAACATTTTATATTTTATGAAGGTATCCACGGCAACTAAGAGTCAACAAAGAAAACTCTGTCAAAATTCACTGACTCCTCATTCCTCCTCAGCACATTTTATCCCAGAGCCCACATTAATTTGACAGCTCTCCAAGCCTCGTCTGCACACAGCACAATTTTGATGGACAGGAAACCCCTGGATGTCTTTTTTAATTTTGTTTTTTTAAATATCATCAAAGATATGACTTGCTGCTGGTGTCTTTGTCGTTTCTGTTTCTCTTGCCTCTCCGAAGCCGCCCTGCCCCCTCCAACCCGTGTCTGACCTGTCTGCTGTGATGACCATTAAGGCCGTGGCCGGCGGTGTCGGTGGGCCTGTTGCTTCCCTGCTTGAATCCCCGTTGCACTGCAGCAGGCCCGCTTGCCCGGAGCTGCTAACAAGCTGTGCATTCGGACAGTTGATGCTACAAATGAAGCTGTGCAGCGGACCAACTCCAGAGATGCTGCTAAAACCCATCAACAAGAACCCCCTACTCTGCTGCTCAGCCTCAGATTGCTTGCAGACTTGCATGTGCTTCCAGAATGGGAATATGCTCCACACATGCTTCTTTGTACCTTTCTGTCATTTATTCTAATTTCATGAAAATTGAAGTAGCTCCAGCTGTAATAAATAATGTATTTCTGAGGGCAATTGGCACTCTTCAACACAAATTCAGGTTGAGTCCATACAACCATGACATTAAAACGACACTCTGTTGCTCACAGGATACATTACTGGGTAATAAATGCAAATGTAGCTGAGTTAATTTTATTTATTGTTTTATATTTCTTATGCTCAAAACACCTTTTTGTTGAATTGGCATGTTTGTTGTCACCTTTGCACTGCATATTTCTGTTTTATACTGTTTTATACTGCTTTTATTTTGGTTCCTAAATATTGTTCTGGGAGGATCATTATTAATGTTGCACAAAGCAAGGTTCTGTGAGGTAGCTGCAGCAGCCAGGCAGAAGCTGCCTAACAGAGCTGCCGAGTTGCTGGGATCTACGCGCCAGACCGATGGTTGAATGTGTCCCATACTGTGTTATAGGAATAAACCGACGCAGATCCTGAGACTTGTGTGACGTTATTGATCCGTTTTGCAACCGTTACACAAACAGAAGAAGCAGAGAACATGGCATAGCATACAAGTTGGTCTGCGTGTGGAACGGTCATGTTTTATGCTTCTACACAACAAGAATATATTTAACTCTCAGGTACAACATTGTGATCAATGGAGAAAAAATGACTGCTGAGTTGAATTTGATGTGAAAGTTAAGATGTAGAATCTATCTGGTTTTACATCCATGTTCTGCTTTTCTGTTGATGAAAAATAGTTTAATTCTTCCATTACTGTAAAACTGACCCTTGTTCTTGAATAGAACAAAAAAAAACATTAACTTTATTCCATTGTTTGTTTTTTACGCATACATTTTATTGCTTTTTTTATTATTCAACTTTTGTCAAGGTGGGAGAATCATTTTAACAAACTTTAACATCACATTTGCACAAAAAAATCCACCTGATATCCAACAAGTCTTACACAGATTAATTTGGATAGCAACAATAAAATTAGTGAATATAGACTGTCTGAACTGACTTTATGTCAATGTTTGTTTAAAACTGCAAAATTTCTGACCAAATAAAGAAATTAGAATTTCCTTTAAAGTTTCCTTTTAGTGGCAGCAAGGTGTAGTTTATACAAACAGGAGTAGCTTATTAGCTTCTCAAAAGCTCAAAGAATACCTGAACTATGACCCTAACTCCCAGATGAGTTTAAGGGAGGCTTCATGGATGCAGAGCAGCACCAAAGAGCAGAGAGGAGGAAGTTTAAACCACCTCATCCTTCAGCTGTGATGAGGATGAATCACATCCCCTACTCTAGCATCAGAGATTTGAACAGGCGCGGCAGAAGCAAATGAGGTGGATTAGCAGAGCTTGCCAACAACTAAAGATGTCATCCAGTGCATGCTATTGTGAAATATTGTCTCTGCTGCCCAAATGTTGAGCTGTTAGCATTTTGTGACAGTCGTGAAAATAAGATACTGCAACATTTTTCAGTATGCTGACTGATCAGATTTATTGCTTAATTTTTTGACCCAAGATTCCTGGTGGCGCCCCTGCTTTGAAGATTATTAAAATGAAGACAATGGGTTTTTTTTTATTGTATTGATTTGAATTGCAATGACCAAATAAATCCTAAAGCTCTATTTTCTAACTTTAATGGCTGATCTGTTCTCTGCTGGTTTGTAGATCCGCCGTTGGCTTATCCAGCTATGTGCTCTGTTTCTCAGCAGTTAACCTGAATCTGCCACATTTCACCAGCATCTCCATGTTGCCCAACTGGAAAGAGAAAACCTACAGTTTCCAACATAATAGTAAAGTTTTTCATCATATAAAAGCAAGGCAGGAAAGGAAGGCAACTGCATAAAAATTAGAGCAGGGGAAACGCGTTATAGAGATGAAAGTAGAGAGATGTTCAAACAGGAGCGAAAAGGAAAAGGAGGATGAAGGAAGACAGTCAGAGTGATGAAGCTTGCTGCCCCTATTGATCGGACTCTCCCATGGCTCCATGCTTATCAGCCTCTATAATCAATGTAGGAATCAGAAAAGGCTTGGCCTCAGCTTTCAGGAGAAAATGAGCAGATTTTTGGAGTTGGCAATGAGGAGATATATGTGATCTGTTAATTCCAAAGAGGCCTGAAAAAATACCTGAAAATGTGTATTCCTTCCCAGAACTGCCTAAATTCATCAGAGTCCTGTAAAGACTGAGTCAGGTGTTACATCGAAACGAAGCTACTCCAGTTTTTGCCGATTTAGCTTTTAGTTTCCATTTTAAAGGTTCATGTTGTAACTTTTTCTTGTGAATATTGGAGCAGCGCCCAGAGACAGAAGCACTTTTGATGGACATCACACTGTTATGATATGCCACATATGAGTGCATGGGGTGCAGGAAAGGGCAACACCGAGAGAGCCACCAAGCATATTTTAATGTGTTATAAATGTGCTGAGAGGCCAGTTGTTGGAGGCGAGGAGAACGGACAGAAGCTCCTCTCACCATGAAAACACTCCTGCAGTGAAAGCATTAGAATATCAATAAAAAGGTTAGATGTGGTGCTGGGGAACAGCGATCTGGCTTTGCAGATCTGTCTCCCCGTCCGGGTTGAATGACTTTTTCCTGGTGATAGCGGGTCGGGAGTCCCGCAGGGCCTCTAAGGATACAATGAAGAGGAAATGTCTCCAGTAAAATGAACTTATTTCTGCTGCCACTGCAGTTATTGTCATGTGAGCATGCAGAAAAGTTGAGAGTCATTCTCTGAGAACTGAGGGAAGGAATAAGTGCACGAAGGCATCGCTCTGTTTGTGTTGGAGTCTTCGGCAGACATAAACAGAAAATACGATAATGAACTCCTGCTTCTTTGTTAGTGCTAAACGGTGATCTTTACTCAACTATCTGGTCTCAACTCCATTTTAACCTTTAATTAAAGAGTCAATAAAAGACACAGAAACAGGTAAACTGTAAATTTAAGCTGCATTTTCCCATCACTGACAGTCACACTTCTAGCTGTTCAGTTCTTTATTGTCTCATATGGAGAAATGTGGTTCACAGCAGCAGTCACACAAGTCAACACAATTGTCACTAATAATAAGAACATCGATGTAGTCAGATGTTCCAATGCACAACAAGCCTGGTCATATTTGCTTAAGAGCTTTCATGATGCTTGTCACATTCAGAAACCCAAGAAGAGATTCGTAATTTCCAAGGAGAACTTGCTATATCTATGTTTAATCTGACTCAATAACAAATCCATAAAGTTAAATAATTTGTATATTATCAATTCAAAAAGATTCAACTTACATCAGATCCACATTCCATCTCTGCCCGGTCACACTGACATTAACAATGTCATCTGCAAACATGAGGAAGTTTCTGTTTTTAGGGGCATTTTTACTGTCATTTGTATATAAAATATACAACAAAGGAGAGAGGACACAATCCCCATGAATATTTTATGCATTTGCAGTAGAGTGAGGTACTTACTGTGCTTTGCATAACATTCATACCCTTTAAATGTTTCCAGTAGAGCTGCTTGTGATTGCAGTTTTTAAGAATAAATCTGAGGTTCATTCATAACAACAATAACATTTGATCTTTTTTTTTTTTTGAGACAACACATAAAGTTTTTCAACTCCAGTAATTGATGATGAAATAAATAGCTATAGTCTGTGACAATGATGTAAATAAATTTCTATTTATTGTAGTGGAAACTGGAACGTTGTTGCTTTGCCTTCGCACTGCGAGTCGTTCAGCCACACAGACCCAGATGTAGTTAAAGTCAAGAAAACGTTAGACATGTCTACATTTTAAAGAAACATACATAGTCAGAGCTGCAGTGTTATGGATAATTATTCAGTGTCACTGACATATTTATGATCAATAAAGACAGATATGGGTCTTTATTCTATACTAATGAACCAAACATCTCAGTTTACTTCGCTCACTCCTGAACAGAGCGAGATTACTGATGGAAGGATGAGCTGATGTGCTTTAATGTCTGCATACAGTGTTGTTGAGTTCTGAAAATGGAAATCTATAGGTCTGTTTCATTAGTCCAGTTAAATATTCTTCTTCTCAGGGAAAGACAACAAAAAAAGAAAAAAGGCATAAAAAACACAGAAATAGATTTCATATTTGTTTTAAATTGAGTTGAATTTTCCAGATAAAAGGAAATGTTTGGCTTCATGAAGTTTTCTGTTTGCGGTGGAGTCAAATGGATCATTTCAGTGTGGTGTTTTCAAAATGATGCAAAGAATGCAGGATGTGATGCAAATAGTCAGAAATGTAACGTTTTTGAGATTATTACCAAATATATTCACATCATCAAGCAAAATTTGCATTTGCATTAAAATCAGTAGTGAAATGTTTAATTTGGTGTCCAGAATCTTTCACTGCAACTGCATTAGATGTTTCCACAGTTGGTCATTTATTTGTCTTCTTAGCAGGTCGTTGATGTTGGCTCAACAAGATGTCTGGAGCTAATGCTGGAATCATCTGTGTTCTTCCTCCTGGGACGCAGCACGGTGGCTGTGAGTTCAGGATTTTAAAACCATGCAGAAAAAAGCTGTTTTAAAATGATGCATTTAGTTCTACACACAGACAAAGAGCCATTCCAGGTCAGATGTTAACGATTGGTAGCAAACCTTTGGCTCCTAATACACCATGTTGGTTTTTGCAAATGTTTTGTTTTCCTCTGTGTGCCACATTAATCAAATGAACAGTCAGTCTGAGGGTTATATCTCTCTCCATTTCCCTACTCTGAGGGGCTATATGAGTCTCTCTTGCTTGTTCCTTTGGGTCTAATGTATCCATTGTGGTGAAAATGCATTGTGCGTTCAGCATGCAACCGACTCTTGTGTGCTTTAATAATGAAAATGATTTAGTGTCCCAGTGCTGCCATTGAAGTTGAGAGGATTAAATGGTGTTTTCTGATTACTCTCTGCAGAAATATATTATTCTGAAGCAAAGCCAGAGTCATGGTGCTTCAACCAGGATGCTCCTCTGGCACTTCATAATGTAATGCTTTCTCCAGTTAGTGAAAGGATATTTTGTATGACTTGTTACCCAAGGAAAGTATAGTGTGCTCTGTGAAAGAATGTGACAATTACTGTAGGCGGGTAAAGAAAAAAAATCATTCAGGTGGAACCATGAATGATTTTGTTTGTGCAAAACTGTTGAAAAGGAGTTTTTCTACATTTGTTTATTCTACTACGCTTTCTGCAAAGAAAGACTTTGCAGAAAGAAAGACTTTTCAGAGAGCAAAGCGGCTGCATATGTGAATTACAACCACGACTAAAGAAACTCAGGGACTCTTAAACGCTGATGCTTTTCAGGATACACAGATAGCTAAGGTTTCCTGAATGGTGATCACTGCGATGCAGAACGATGTGTATGATGGATGGCTGTCTTCCAAGTGATAATGAGGGGAAGCTCCAGTGAGAAAGGTTCACAACAAATGGCTTCAGTTGAACAGTGAAGAATTTCATTTAAAGCTGCAAATTATTTTAGAATGACTGAATTATATGGAAGGTTTCTGAATCATAGAATAATTCCTGATGATCTTTAGACATCAGGAATTCTCTTTCACAGACAAAACAAACCGTATTTGGCATTCTCCAACATACGGTTCTACCTTTCAACGCTGTTTATTTTTACTACATGTTTACTTTCCATATGTGGTATCTGTTAGTTCATTGCCTCCACCATCTTTATATTCTGCTGGTATTAATATCTTTCCTTATTTGGTCAGTGACAGGGTAAGAATTCAGCTTTGAAATTTGCTTTTCATTCAAAATGATAAACTTGTGATTTCTCCTGAACATCCCAACTGATATTAACTCCATAAAGCTGAAGGTGAGGTTAGACATCAGTCCCCACGGATTATGATGTTTGCAGATGATATTGTGATCTGGAGTGAGAGACTGGAGGCTGCAGAGCTCAAGATGTTGAGATTTTCTTTGTGACTGATGGAGATGGATGTAACCAGGATGAGGACAACAGAGGGGATCATGTTGGTTGCACTGGCAGAGAGGGCAGACTGAGAAGGTTTGGAGATGGTTAGAGGACAGACAATGATTATATTTTAATGGAAAGATATAAAGATCTTTGCGTTTTGGTCTTTTGAAAGATCAAAACGCAGCATGACGTTAGTTGATGTAAGGATCGGATTAAGCGGAGAGCGATGATTCACTGTGGCGAACCCTGAAGGAAAAAGCTGAAAGAGAAGAAACAGAAAGGTTTGAATCTAAAATAAAGGACCTTTATTTTATTTCCTTTGTTAAAATAACTGAATACAAGAAAACACAAGCCTTCCTATGTTAAACTCTGACAACATGTCATGAAGTGGTGCAGCTCTGAAGGGTGATGGAGCCTTCAGGTCAAAAACGATAAAAAACTGGGCAATGTTTTCACTAAAAATGTTATAAAACCCCACTTGTAACAGTTTTTAATGTCTATTTCTGCACAAAATTTCAAATAAAAAGAAAGACACTCAGGGTACAGGGAATATTTTTTAAAAACGTTTTATGAGACAAAGCTAAACTAGTTTCTTTAGAAGAATTGTGGGTAAAACTACTTAGTTTTGGAAGGTTGCTAGATCATACTTTACTATATTTATTATTGCCAAACCATCAAGCACATGACTGAAAGATTGCAAAGTAAATGTATTGCCTTTGCCAGGGAACTCAGGTTATTTTAATTCATAAGTCATCTCCTCCTTGTAACTGCTTTAGGAGTTGATGGCATAATAACATCTCTAACTCCAGAATTTTTTTTTAATTTTTCACAAAAACACAGTAATCCTGTTTACGATTCATTGTCATACACAAAGGAGACAAAGAGATTTTGCATCACATTTCCTGCAGACATCTGTGTGTTTTTATGGAATCCAGGAAGATCTAATTTTGTGTGTTTGTAACATTTAACCGTAGCATTCAACAATACGTGACGAGTTAATTGGATAACACCATATGTAAGGAACCTTAGTCACATCGCCTCCCCGCCTCACAAATATTCCATCACTGATGTGTTAAGTGACAAATCACATCTAATGTTTACCTCCCTTTCTTGCAGAGAAATGAGGAAAAATGTTTCCCCACATTTTAAAGTTCGTTTTATTGCTTTGCGCGTTTGGGGGAGCGTATATGCGAGATGTTCATGGTCCATGCTGCGCCTGCAATTACAGTGATGTAGTGAGCTTCACCGCTACACAAACACAATTTGCTCTGTGTTTTAAATGTTGCTTGGTGCTGCAGCTTGATAAACTCCACCTTGGCTAATAGGCTGTGTGGAAAACGTGCAGGAAACTCAAAGCAGCCGTAACAAAATTCTATTTTAAGCTGCTGCTCGGCTTTGAGGCATCTTTCTGTCTTGCACTGTTGATTTTTGTTGTGGAAAAGAGTTCTTGGGACATTCAGGGATGAGCATTTGAGGGAGAAACTGCATTTGCATGAGGGATTTTTTAAAGTGTTCATAAGCAATGCTTATGTCAAGACTGACCTACTATTCTAAAAAAAAAATAGAAATAAACATGGAACATAAAGATTTAGATGGATATAAAGTGCATTTTTATCTCAAATCCATACATCACATGTTGCTTTTTAAGATAAAAGTGTTAACATGCAGTAAAATGAAATGTAGCTCAATTTTCTGAGTGCCTGAAGAGGCTATGCAAAAAGGCAGAGATAAGAGTGTTTGCAGCACAGACGATTGGAGGAGACGTTCCTGCAGTCGCCGTCTGCTGAGGGAACGAAGACCAGATAAGGACTAGAGCTCTCAGGGCTTCTAAGGCTTAAATCATCTGCCTCGGACTCTTTGGATCGCAACCATTTTTGCCTTCAAGTGTATTAGATATACGCAACTCCCTGACGCTCAAGGAGAATGGGAAAAAAAGACTTTTCCCCTTCTGGATTCTGGTGACAATTTGCCTTTATGGATGGGATTTCTGCAGGCAGACAGATGGAAGAATAGGCAGCCAGGCACTTCTCAGCAGGCATGTGTTGGCAAGTCTATCTCAGCAGGTTCACACTAACCCTTTATGTCCAGGAAGAGGTGAAAGGATGTTTGAAACAGATGGAAATGGTGCTTCTCTTTCATCAGGAGAAGCCTGTCCAGTTTAGTAGCTGCACAAATGTTACAATGATGTTTTTAATTTGATTCATTTTGTCAATCAGTCATAACCAGAGAGAAAAAGATACAGGAACGTTGCAGGTTCAAGAATAGCGAATATAAATAAGTTTTAATTCAAACATAGCCTTCAAAAAGAGAGATGAACATAAAGCAGTTAGAAATAAAGTAAAATTAAAAAAAAGCAAAAAAGACTAAAATCAATTTCAAATTCTGGTTTGAATATTGGTTTTGATGTTTTTAATAAATTATGTTTTTACTCATGAATTATTCTCATAAGCCATATAGATAAATGACTTATGTTCATTTATTTGGGTAAGTTGACCAGATTATCCCAGTGCATTTATTGTAATGCATCTGCAAGTCTAAAATGATTCACAGGGAAATGGGAAGAGACTCAGGCCCACAGCATCGCATTTCCTCTGCTGCTAAATTAAAATCTAAATACATGCATAATTAACATTAATGTTCAAGTTTCAAGCAAATCTCAGACGTACCAACAATTGTATGGAGGGTCAATCTGTTTCTCTAAATAAGTCTTGCTTAGGGACAGAGATAAATTGCCACAGATACAAGTCTGGCCTCAACACTTTGACTGTTCCTAATTCTGTATATAAAGGTTATCAACAGAATCAGTGGGGAAATGTAACCTTGGTGGAGCCTCACTTGGAAGAAAAATCATATTTACTGTTAATGCAAAATGTTAATAGAGGGACCTAATAAGGGGCCTGGTACCCTGCTCTCCCAAAGAACCCTAGAGGAACTCCACTGAATGTCCACAAACCCATGTAAACTGGTTGGGCGAACAGAACTGGTCCCGGCGTTCCACCGAATTGGTCCGGCGTTCCACCGAACTGGTCCCGGCGTTCCACCGAACTGGTCTGGCGTTCCACCGAACTGGTCCCGGCGTTCCACCGAACTGGTCCCGGCGTTCCACCGAACTGGTCCGGCGTTCCACCGAACTGGTCCGGCGTTCCACCGAACTGGTCCGGCGTTCCACCGAACTGGTCCGGCGTTCCACCGAACTGCTCCTCCTTAATCTGACCACACATGGCTATGTGATGGACCTTCCTCTCCAGACCCCATTAGTAGTAATTTGCTTTTTTGTTATTGGAAAATCTGACTATTATATTTGCATTAAAACGACTCAGTTCTTCCTTCGGGGCAGTGCGAAACTCAGAGTCATAAAAATCATTCCAACATCTGGAAACTAATTTGTTTCTTTATTACGAACAGAAAATGAAGTAGAATTAAAATTAGCATAAAGACGCCAAAGACGCCACTAAGTCAGATGTTGGTCTAGATTTAATATTAAATGTATTAAGTTTTGTGTAGAATAAAGGAAATTTCACCTACTCTTCTATCTTAATGGCTACACATAAAAGGCCTGAGGTCCTGTGGAGCTGTTGGTTACAACGAACCACTCAGTGCAGAGCTTCAGAGCTGCAACCTGGAGGAAATCCTTTATGCAGCTGCTATTATTTAAAGTGATCTACTGAGGCTCTCTGTATTTCAGTCAGTCAGGTCTACCACTGTGAGGATAAAACCTATCTGGACATTTTGGCATTTAGCAGTTAAATTGCTTTCCTTCAACTATTTGCTATTAAATGTTTTAAATAAATGAAAAGGAGTAAAACAGACACAGAAATGGAAAGCAATTACAGGTTTAGCAAGAGAGAGGTTTTTACATGGTTGATGTGTGTTATTGTGTAAATGTCAGATTCACATGCTTGTTTTTTATGCTGCTTCGGTGTTAGTGACACAACAGCCTTTAACTTATGGGTGTAAAAAATAACTTCAGTGCAGTGAGGCGGGGAGACGAGGACGATAAAGTGCTGGCTTATCAACACTACATCAACTTCTGCTCAGGATGGGGGCATTAGATGCAGGTGGTTGCATGAACTAATAGTTCATGGTGAATTTTGGTTACTGATTCCATTCTGGAACCACTAACAGGAAGAATGTGATTAATGGTTGTCTTGTTTGTTGGACTTTGTCAATATTGCTAAAAGAAATAGAAAGTTACAGAGAAAGACTGTGCAGTCCTAATATTCTTAAAATTTAGATGAAGATATAGGTAGAGCTAAACATCAACATGTCTGAAATCCAATGTATTTTTGAGCTTTTAGAACGTCTTGAGTTTTAAATAAAGGAACTAAAAATCTTTGAAACTGCAACTGAATTTCTTGGCAAGAAACCAATATCCAGACTCGACAGCACACATGCATTTTCTGAAGCAAGCACACATTTTGACTTTAAAGTAAAGCGGATAATTTCGATCTCCAAAGTATGTAAAGCAAGGGAGCGTCTTGCTCTATAAGCAGAAGGAGAACCGGAGCAGTGATACCACTGGATTCTGTCACACTTCAGCTACACCGGCTGATTCTTCTTTTTCCTTTTCCCATGCCTTTTGCTGCTGAGGTTGTGCACTTCTTACAGCACATAATTACAGAGCAATTGAGTAGATGTTGGTCTGTTAATTCTTTTCACATAGGGGGCTTTATGGAAACAATACATTTTGAAAGAAGTTGAGGAAAAAGTGTATGAGCAATCTCTTGTTTAGCCTCTTTCACCAAACACATCAACGTTTGGACGCCTGGACGTTTCAGTCACAATAATTTGAGGAAGCAGAGAGATGTGTTTGTGGTCCATCAGATTCAAAACCAAGCTGCAGTCTGTAGACTCTGTAAGGGTCTTACTGTATGTAGCTTACTGTACTGAAGAGGAGCATTGCAGTGGTCATAATAAGGCCTCTCTAAGGTTCTGGGGTATTCTGTAATTCTGATTTTCACAACTTTAAATGCAGCTGTGAATACGGACCAAATCTCAACTGTAAATATTTAATTTAGGTCTGGGATCAGAATATACTGGGAGGATGGAACACTGGACCAGCTCTCCATCCTGTCCTCACGGTTCATGGGAGTTCAACCAGTTCACCTGTGTTTTGAGTTTTGTGGGCTTGGAAAAGGCATCCTATGAGCAGCCCTTAAGGGGCCCCAGACCCCTGATACAGACTGTTGGCTCCTTGTGTGATTGGTGTTGGAGCTCCACATTCAGCAAGGTTGACCTCTGTCATCGATTCTGTTCAACAACCTTATGGGCAGGATCAATCGAAGTGTTGAGAGGATCAAAATTGGACCTCTGCTTTTTGTAGATGTGGTTGTTCTCTTGGCTTCATCAGATCGTGATCTCCAGCTTTCATTGGAGCAGTTTGTAGAGCTGTAGTGTGAAGAGCTGTTAACCAGCAAAAATGAACCGGTGCCTCCTTATCTATGATTATGGCAATTAGGTAGAAAAAATGCCTTCAATGGGTCAGGGATGAGTTGCTGCTCCATGTGGAGAAGTTGAAGTATCTGCATCTTGTTCATGAATGAGGGAAAAAACCGAGCAGGAGATCGATGGACCCAGGTCATCCTGGATGGCCCTTTGTTTCACAGCTGGCATGGGAAGGCTTTGGGTTGCCCTGGAGGAGCTGGACCAAGTGACTGGGAAAAGGGAAGTCTGCTGCCCCTGCCACCCAGTAAAGGCGAAGAAATAAAGGCTCTTTAAAAAGTTCAGAGTCAACCAGAGTTGGTCGACAAAACCAAAAAGCCATAGAAGCCATTTCTACATGTAGTGATGTACATATGTCCACTCACACCATCTAAAATCCTTCAAACAGACCAGGACTATCAAGGGCATGCAGAAAATGCTCTCAGAGTATAAAACCTCTCCAAACTCTGAACAACTGCAGGATGTTGGACATTGATATGGTGATCATTGGATTTGATGTGTTGTTCAGCTCTAATATTTAACACCAATTTTCCTTGTAGTGCATCTGTCTGATGCCATCAACATGCAGTAAATAGTCAGATTCTTTCTAACTGATGTCATTGACTTGTTTATGTCTTTGGTATAAAAGAAGCTGCCCTGAAGCAATAAGAAATAACCTGCACGATATGAATCCGGTCATCAGTGAGTGTGTGTGCACATCTGATTGTTTGCAGATGTTTGTTGAACAGCAGTTTGTCTCTCAGTGACTCCTCCTGTGTACTTTCCCAGAGCTGCAGAATGTTGAAAAGAGGAAACTGCTACAATTAGCATTACAGAAGTGCTTCTCATTTCCCTTTGATTAGCCGTTTTTTTATCATTTGTTAAAAAGATGAAGTGGGCAACACAAACAAAACTCATTATCATCGCTGGCAATGTGTGTTGTTAACTACCCGCTCCTTCTTCCACAGACCATTTGTCTGTGTTTGCTGCCACCTCTCTAAAGATTAAATGCTTTGCATTAAAAACTGGGCCACCCTGGCAGCCTGACAAATGAAGGCAGGAGCATGTTTGGAGACACCTCGTTCAACAGTTATTGAAGTTGATAACTTATAATTTGCATATAGATAAGGCATTCTTACCTGGACTAAATCTTTAGCATATAAAGTAGAATTGTGTTTTTTTTTTTGTTTTTTTTTCTTCAAGTCGAATTGTTCTGACAAAAGCTGGCACACAATTTGGAAGAGGATTGATTCCCATGCTTGGGTGAAAGCTTGGAATTTTGTGAAGCCAAGAATGTCAGTGAGCCACTTGACAGTGTAATTACACATGACAAATAGTCATTAGGCCCTAAAGAGCATGCAAACAGAGCAGTGCATTTCCTTTGTTTGGATAAACAATGTCTACCCCATAATTACCGAGTCAGGCTGAATTCAGCCCATTAATAGTTCCAATTCCAGGATGACTCCGGCATGAATCAGCTGATAAAAGAGCGCAGACATGCAGAGTAAAAATTACCTCCCATGTTAAAAAATGAACTTGGCGAATAAACATAAAAGCCACAGTGGAGCTGAGTGGATCTTTGTTTCATACCACCGCTGCTGCTGCGGCAGTTCAGTCAGCGGTCTTTTTCTTGAAACAGGAAATGTCTTTAAAAACCCCTCAGGTTGAGTTGGTAGGAATGAGGAGTTCAACAGGCCCTGGAGAGTCTGGTTAATGCTGTGAACTGAACTGATAACATCCAACAGCTGCATGAGAGGAGAAAATCAGCAACCAGTTTGAAAAATTATTCCAGAAGCGATCCTTATCCTTCCCTTATTTCAGAAACATTCCCATTCATAAGAGCCTGTTAATATTCCCAAAAGGATCCTATCCAGATGCGAAAAACAATTAAAAGGTTGCTGTTTTGGAAATGTGTTTGTCTTTGCTCCCAAGGTGCTCGTATATTCAAAAACAATTATCAGCAAAGAGCCACATTGGATTTGGAGGAGCAACGCCAGGAAGGCAGGTACTGCTGCGACATCTATAATGCAGAAGCTGGTGGCAGCATTTGAATTCAGTAAAGGTTCTGCAGATTATTGGTCTCAGGATATGACTGACTGTGAGACTGTTGTTATTTTTGACATTTTCTGACACAGAAAGTCAGAATTATTCTCTCATATGAGGTTGGATGAAATATTCTTGCTCTGTAGATGTGCCTAAAATGTTTAGAAACAAGAAATGAGAACAATAATCGATTCTGTTTTCGCATGGTATTTAAATTATTCTGCAAATGCATCTGCACAATTTATTACTCCCTTTAAATGTAAAGGATGTTTTGATAGGTTTTTAAATCCCTGCAAGCTTCTTGACATTTAATTACTCTAAAACCACAAATCTGAGAATTTGTTTGTTTTGTGTAATAAAACTAAAATAGTGAATAACTGTGGAACTGAATGAAACTGATGGATGTTTTTCATTATATTTTTTGCAAATAAAAACCTGAAGGTGTTTTCACACCTGAGAGTCTGGCAGACTCTGTTGGATTAAAGACCAAAACTGTCACATTTGTTGCATTTTCAAACCTACGTGAAATTTAAATTCAGAGCAAAAGTAACATGCAGCATAATGCTTGCTGGAGCTAGCAGACCCTCAGGGCTTCATGCTGCAGATAATCCCTGGTGGCTCATGTCAGCGGTTGCAGACTCTTCTTTCTGATGGTCAAACAAAATAAAGAATTCATCTGTTCTTGTGTTTTATTTGAGGAACGTGTTTACTGTCATGGTAAATGGTTTTGGGATCTGCTTCCTTTCCTTTTCTCACTTCCTGCTGTTTTGTTTCATGCCTGGAATCAGATGGCAGACGGCACCACAGCTGTGTTCAGTTTTCCTTCACTCACCTCTTCATATATTCTGTTTCATATTGTATGTATTTTCCCTGCTTATTACCAAAATACTCACAAAATCATGTATGTTTGAATCTAAGTGGAGTTTTATGATGAATCTGCTGCTATTCAGAAAAATATATAAGTACATACCATGACAACCAAATGTCATTCCTAAGGCATCAAATGTCTGCAGGTGTTTGACGCCTGCACAAGCTTTTTGTTTTAAAGCTCCCTGACGCCACAGTATCAGATGCAGACAGCAAACTTTATTCCAGACTGTTTACCTGCAAACAAGTGACAAGACTGATGCTTTGGCTTTAAACATGGTGTCACTGTGAAAAGGTGAAAGCGGGACTGCATTCCCATGAGACATGGAGATTACATGTTTGTTTGGAGAAGAAGAGCAGCAGGATGAGATGACGCTGACAAGTTAGCATGAGGACAAGAGGCCATTTATTTTTCAATCTCCCAAAGAAAAGAAACTCACTCAGAAATCACAAGTCACAAAAAAAACAAACAGATTTCATGTTCCAACACTGACATTTGGTTTCCTCGGTGCTTTTCTGCTCTTAGTTGTCCTTAAAATCCACAGAGAGCTCCTGTTCAGTTATATCGCAGCAAGATTTAGCGACTAAGCTGAAAAATTTTTCAGCCGTGTCAGCTTTATGTCAGCTCTCCTGATCATAACACATTTTTTTATTTTACAAAAAAAAAAAAAAAAAACACTTGTAGGCACCGCAGCATCAAATGTCATGTGAAGCCCAGAAATAGATGCTCAGAGAACAGTTTGCACTTCTGGTCAGGCTCCAGCTTCAAACCCAATCAGCCTCTTGACAGAAACGATGCCCTTTGTTTGGGCTGCTGTCTCCCATAAAACACCAAGTTTCACAGACAACGTGATGGAAAATTGACGTCTTTGATTGCATTGGTGCGGCAGATGTGTGTGTCTGCTGCCTCAACCAAATAACATTTTATTGACAGTGTTTCTAATTATTTCAGGGATTTAAAGCTTGAAGTACCAAATAAATCTATAAAATAGAATCTACTTCATGCACCTAAAAGTGGAGAAACAAACTTGGATAGAAATGTTGCTTCATTAATATTATTCTAAATATTAATCTGATATAAAAGTAAATGAGACAATAAAAGAAAACTTTGTAAGGATATCATGTGTCATAATGGCCAATATTTTATTTATTACCATATTGTATCTTAATTGCAATGTGATGTAGATTTATTTGTCCCACAGTGGGAAAAAAGGCATTTCTGCAGCAAAATACAAACAGATACATACAGCACATAAAAAAATAAATTAATAATGAGTTGCATTTTGAAAATACGATACTTGTAAGCGATAGTTTGAGATGTTAAAAGGTACCCGTGCTTGTACAATGTCCATAAACCAGAGTTTGCATATCAAAGTAATCCTTAGACCAGATGCAACGCAGGATTTGCTTCTAAAACTAATTGTGCAGAAAAGATAAAAGCTGGTATTAATTTTAAAAGAGGATAAGAAAAAGGGAAGAAAGCAATCTGCTGATCTGCTGGCTTTACAGAAGGAAGAGACAGGTCCCAACCTCAATCAAGTGGCGCAGAGATTTTTCCCTGTGCCTCTCCTCTGTGTTACACAGCATGTGACCTGACAATGGATCATAAATTAGTACAGTATGTATTTCATACAAAGTGTTACTGGTGTTTTTATCTTTAGTGAGTCCATTTTGAGGTTATGACATCAAAAGAGCATTACTAAGAGATGAAATGTTGCTTTTTTAAAAACTTCCTTAAGTTGACATCTGATGTCAATCAGCACTATATAACTTCTGAGAATGTCCAGAAACACGTTAAAAATGATCCACATCACTAAAGTCTGGAGGAATGACTTGATCTGGTCTGAAACAGGAGCTCTGAGAAGAAAAAGTGGATATTTTTAGCTACTCTTCAAAAACCCATAAGTCTCATCGCTAGTTAGGAGTTCATATTAAATAGTTTAAATAAACTGTCTTTGTAAACTCCACCAGACAGCTGATCAGGTTTATTTTTTTATTTATTTTTATTTTGTTTGACATCATTAGAAAACTTAGAATCCACACTTTCAGAATTTGTAAATCTCCAGCAGGGAGATGTTTTGCTGGCTTTATCACAGCCAGTCACACATTCTTCTCAATATTAAAAGCACAAGGAAATTGCTCCCATCTGCTGAACTCAAAGGCCATGGCTGCTTCTCCGTGTGTTAAGTGCTGCTTGCTTTTGGAGTGCAGTGCAGAAATTAAACAAACAGCATATGCAAAATGTGCAAAAGTTAGCCATTTATTTATCCAGTGAAAGGCAGTGATGCTACCACAGTTACTCTCAAACACATAATGAACTGTCACTTCAGTAGTTTGGAAATTCGTTCTATGTTGCACCTAAAAATGACACAACATTATTTTGGTTGTTTTATAATTTTTAAATAGTTTCATGTATAATTTACTCTAGTTTTTTTTTTTTTTTTTTTTTTTTTAAGAGGAAATTATATTTTGTTGGTATTTGTGCATGTTAATCTGCCTGCGTTGACAGTGCTCTCCTGAGGTTGGGATGGGATCAGTAGTGGCTAAGCAGAACCTTTATTTGCTTTTGGGTTGATATCTTACTAACTCTGGGTTTTAGGAGTTTTGCATGTGTTTGAATAACATTTGCTGCAAGTTGCTTGTTGACTCATAAAGTAGCTCAGAGTTTTCTGATGTAAATTACAGTGACAGTAAAGTGAGTCCAGTCACATTTCTTTGTTCATGAAGTGTAAGAATTGAGTTTAAAGCTGAAATGATGCTAAATTAAATTCTGTATGTGTTTCGCTTCGGACATAATTTCTATGTTATTATCCTTCAGATTGTGCTCATCGCTGTCATAGCAGTCCTGACAGTTGGGCCCTGTAACAGTCCATCCATATACAGTTACTGCAAAGTTCAAAAGAGCATTTTGTACTGAGAATCACACATGTTTAATAATGTTTCCCAGACATAAGGGGTTATGATGGTCTGCATGTTTTTCTGAGACATTTTCCTCAAGATGTTAACTTTAAGTAAAATATTGTGCGCTTTCAAATAAAACATCTCATGGAAAATTAACATTAACCTACATATTAACCAACAATAAAAACATTTACAAACACAATAAATCCATATTCTTAAGCTTAACAGGAGCTCAGTCTAAAAATGGTAACATTGCTAATACAGGAGGTTGTTTAGGTTTATTAAAGGCCCCCTGGTTCTGTAGTCTATAAATGGAAAATAATTTAGGGAGAAGTAAACTATTCCAGTGAATTATTAATGAGCTTTACCTGAACTAAGAGGACTCTCCCAGATCAGGAGCATCTTCTGATACACAGGAGATGCTCATCACTGCTATCAGCCTCAGAAATAACTCAAGCACGTTGTAGCTAAACTTTGCTATCGGCCAGATCTCTGTGCATGCAGAAAACGGGAGGAAGCATGTGACACTTTGGATGCATTTTCTCCCACTGACAAAAATGCAGCAACTGCGAACAAGCTGTGGTCACGGCTTCTGCTCTGCTAGCTGCTGCGTTCGGTAAATCCACGGTGCGTGCATTTCCCTGATCAGACTGCATCTGCCCCGTACTTGCCCTCTGAACATCGACAAAACCAAAACATTATTGTGCCACCGCAGATCGGACTCTGCAGCGTTTTCAACAGATTTGACAGATGTGTTACCAACACTCCCCAGGAGTTTAGAAATGCAGCAGCTTCGGGGCAGCCCTCAGCCAGCATGTATCATGTCACACACGCAAACATTTTGTGTAGTCACTAACATTCATATTAAAGTGTCATGACCTCAGAACAAATCCCCAACCAGATGTAATAAGTTGAACTAAACCGAGTCACAAACAGCTGATGTGGCCTGATCCTCAGCTGATGTGTGGATGTGGAGCGACACTCTCATTGGTTTATTTTAATTCATTGTAAATTACCTTAACAGCTAAGAAATAGTTCAAGAAATCTCAAGCAAATAAAATATCCTGTAGTTGGTTTGAATAGATATATATGTACACACATATATATATCATATATTGGATTCACAATTTGATAGATTTTACTTGTTTGTTTCAGGGATGGACTTTCAGGGAGTGGATGATCAATTTGTTTCTACACTAAACCAGGCCTTTATTATACTGCCTATAAACAAAGCCTCCTACCCTGCTGTGCTGAGTGCTGCCACGTAATGTGTGAAAGTGTGTTTTTGTGTGGATATGACATTCTAGAAGTATTTAAGGTGTGGAAAGAGCAGGAAAGAACGACCAGATTGGTATGTGCTTATGGTGATAATCATTTTCTGCTTTTGCTCCTTGTAACTTTGACCTTCTTCTTTTTCTTTCTGCTCTTCAGTCTCTAAATTCACTCTGAGCCTCCTGGATCTGTGTAAGGCATAAAGCTGATGCTCCTTCGTTTTGATGATTCTCTCTTCCTGCTCCTCACTGAGCCTCCTGAAATCACTCACCTGCCTGTCCGCCATCACCTGCCTCGTCAAAGGGGCCACCTGGAAACACCAGGGCCCTGTTTCCATCACAACACACTGATGTAAGAGGCCAAAATGTTGGTTTGGCCTCTCTTTTACAAGTAGCAGCATTTTGGTTGGACGAAGAGGAAAAGTTTGACGACGGCTTCAGTACTGAAGCTTTTTAGGAAAAAAACATTTGGGAATGATGAAGTCAGTCACATTATCAACATATCATGCTCAGTTTTTACTGGCGCACAAAACAAAGCTGGATAACCTAAATTAACAAAGTTATTTTCCCGTCTCTTTGTCAGTCCAAACAAAACTCAAACACACAGCTGCCATCTTTTCTTGATGCTGTTTTTTCTTCTTCTTCCTCTTGTATCATGAGTTTGTGACGTTCGCCTTGATGGCACAGTGCATCAACTTTATGATGCGCTGTGCACTGCCCCCTACAGGCCTGCAACAGGCACTATTTGTTTTTACAGTGCTGTTGGGTAAAGGTATTTATTTTGGACTATCAATGGAAAATGTTTTTGGAAAAGTTGTGCTGTAAGCAGGACCTGTCATTCGCTGGTGTTTCACTTTAAAAGTTTTCACATCTACACATTGATTCATACACTTTGATTTATAATCACAAAATGTCTATGTCGTGAATTTTTTCACACACATGCATTCCTATCTACATTCCTATGAATCTTTTTATTTTGCAGGGTTGCACAATTTCATTTACAAGCATAATATAGTATAACATGATTTTGGCCGATACTTTTGTAATTTAAGCGTTCTCTGCTTCCAGCCCCACAGTTTTAGAAATATTGTCTTAAAATGTTGCTTTAAACTATCTGCTAAACCTTTAGGCTCCTTAACAATTTAACATTCTCACGGGACTCATCTGTAAATTCTTTGCTGTTGCTTTTGCATGCTCAGCTATTTTTCAGTAATTGCTTCTTAAACAGCTTTTAATACTGAACTGAAAGAAGACTGGCGAAAAGTGAAGTGCATCACCGCCCAGCCCCCTCCCAATCACCACCAGGTCTTATGGACCCGTCTTTCTTAAAATATCTGACTCAGTTGGACTGACCTGAAATTCTTTCCCCACCTGATCTGCCAAACGGCCTGTGCGTTCCCAAACTATATAGGAAAAAGATCGCTCACACTCCAAAGCCGGTGTGGTATAATGAGGCGACCCGGGAACGCTGGTTTTACTTTCCAGCTATAGACTCTGAAAGGTTAGCTCAGCCCAATTAATTCTGCTAGTTAAAAAGGTCAAGGCTCCGAGTTAAAGGACTTGGGGAAAAGCTGCACAAGGGCCTCTCAGTGGCGCCTCATTACTTAAACTTCATCATGCTTCATTATAAAGTGAAAGACAATGTTTAAATGTGATTAGAAGAATCCACGGATTCGAATAAGTTCTGACCCAAACTGATTGTAGCTGCTGTTGGACTAGAGCTGCAGAACATGATGGAGAAGAGATGCTAGAAAGTGAGTGTTTTAAAAAGATCAAGAGTTTCTGATGAAGAACAGCTGTTTATTTAAACAGACCATGGGATTGAAGCAAAGTATGATCTGCTGACAAGTTGCCTTTAGCAAAAGTATTTCAACTATCTGAAGTTTTTTTTTTCTTTAACATTTTATAAGTTTGCAAACATAAACTTTAATAGGGTTTTGTGGGATTTTGCCATGCTGTTTGCGGGTGAAGCATGATCAAGGCGCAGGCAGCCATTTGAAAAAGGCATTTTGAAGATTTTAATAAAAATGCAAACTTACAGGTTTTTCATGAGGCAAACAGGCCGAGGAGCATGGATACAGAAACAATGAAAGGAAAGGAAGAACAATGGAACCAAGGAGCTGGAATACTGAGGCAGACGTGGAACCAGTTGAACTAAATGACTTGGAACAGGCAGAATTTGACTCTGTTAACTCGAACTAAAGCAACAATCTTGTATTTAAACAGGTAAAGACTTGGTTTGGATCTGACCTGTGGTGACATGTGACACACAAGGACACAATTCAGTTGTCACTGCGGAGCCGACCTAGTTCTGAATTACAGAGTCCAAATGAGAAGCAAACATGTAAATATTCAACAAGCCTTATGTGAAGCATGAAAAGGATATTTGTGCATGAAAGTAGACAAAAATACTTTACAAGGTTTAATGTTTTTTCAGTGTATCAATGTTCTATTGGTCAGAACT
Organism: Poeciliopsis retropinna; assembly: GCA_010277075.1. Classification (NCBI taxonomy): domain Eukaryota; kingdom Metazoa; phylum Chordata; class Actinopteri; order Cyprinodontiformes; family Poeciliidae; genus Poeciliopsis; species Poeciliopsis retropinna. Next base: position 1,388,810 of record VMRM01000039.1, on the reverse strand, counting down.
GAACAATAAAAACCAAAAATAAGAACCAGTGAAAAGTCCACACCTACAAGCTTTGACTGAATAATTCAATACGGTGTGTAAAGACACCAAGAGACCTGAGCTGGAATCAGGTCAAAGGTCAGAACCTGAGATAATTAAGACTGATCCGTCATATGCTTTTTGAAAATGAATCCATCAATATTCTGGAACAATGAAATCCCTGCTGGGCTCTCCGGCTGCACTCTGCTATCAAACACTATATTAACAAAAGGTAACGCTCGGGGAAAAGTTGCACCGGCTGGTTTAAGCTTCGTTCTAGATCAGAATACATTCACACCCAAGAAAAGGACAAGGGAGCCCAGATTCTGGTTAGAGGAGGAATTCATTTAAAAGTTTCAGGGTAGCAGCTCTGAAAGACTGGATGTTGAATCATTTCTGCAACTGATTCTGAATCTGCTCTGAATCAGCAGAACAGTGTCACTTTTAACTGCTGTTCGACAAATGACCATGAAACCAAATTAAAGGAGCGGCACAGGTATAATTTAAAACAGCTGCTCAAGACCCTGAGCCAAATTCTCTGTCTAACACCTGCTGTCTGTTCACGACTCAGAACCACATGGAGACCGGATCAAATCAAACCGGTCAGTCAGCAGAATGAAACATTACTCTGAGTAAAGGCAGAAAAATATGATTCTGTTAGAATCTATTATCACTGAAAAGTCAAAGATTAGTTTAAATACAGATTCATGTCCGGAGTCTTCATTTGATCACTACTTTAGGTGAAGATGTAGAGTTGCAGTCCTCAAGCGTTTTAGAGCAAGTCATGAGTCTTCAGCACAAGATAAAATTTCCCATCACACAGACCAATACACAGTCAGTTCAAGTTTATTTGTGTTACACATTTCAACAACTTAGTTAAAAGTGCTTTACGTCACAAAAATGTAACACAATAAATTAACCAAATAAAGAGCAGCAGTAAAAAAAATGCAATCCAGACTAGAATGAATCAATGCTCCAGTTATTAATCGAATGTAAAAGTTTATTTAGCCCTGATTTAAAGGAACTCAGTGTTTCAGCTGTTTTGCAGTTTTTGAGAGGTTTGTTCCTGATTTGTGGTGCATAAAAACTGAATACTGCTTCTCTATGTTTGGTTCTGGTTCTGATGCAGAGCAGACCAGAACCAGAACAGTCTTAAAGCAAACCTCTGGCTGTTCTCCCAGAAAACAGAAGGTATTGCTGGTGTTGCTGCCTGGCATTCAGCTGCCAGTTGTTGTTAACACATTAGCAGAGTAGCTGTCTGAAAGCCACAGAGCACATCTCTGTATTCAAGTGTCCTGATTATAATAGCTGCTGTCACTGTCTGTCCAAGTGAGTTAAAAACAATGAGAGCGAACGGCAAAATGTCAGAGTCATATTTCAGGGTATGCGCTTTAAAAGCTTGTTGGCTGCAAATCTGCATTAATATTTATAACAGAAGGAGCAGATTCCATCCATCTTTTTTCCCTGCACTTTTACATTTGGCTGCTACTTTAATTTTTTGTTTAGTCATATGCTTCATATGCACATACTATCCCAGACCTTGGAGAAAACACAGCGGTCTTTCAAAGTGGCATCATCTGCTTTTGCATCCTCCTCAAATGGGGTGGCAGGTTTTCCACCAAATTGGCCTATAAAAAAATCGTGGATCATGGAAAACCTTAAGCCGGAAATTCCTCTGCCGTCTCTTCAGTTCAGCTTTAGTTCCTGCTGTAAACTTCCTGTTTCAGACCTCATGCAAGTCGAAGCAGCTAATAGGGATCTGAGTGTTAGAACGCTTTAGGAAAGTCAGGCGGAAAACACAAATTACTTTAGTTTCTGTCACATCTTTTGTCTCGCCTGGAGAGGAATCCTTTCTCAGGTCATGGAGAGGTCATCCGTGTGAGTCTCTCTTTTACAAATCTCACTCTTGTTTTGTCTTTCCTTCTTGTTTGTGAAGAAACTCCAAAAGGTGTTCTGTGCCCTTTCTGCCCGCTGAAGCAGCCACTACAAGGTGCTCTGCTCTGTTCAACGACTTTACTTATCAATTTTTCAAAGGCACTGAAATAAAGCAGTTTGCTCCTTTTTATCATTTAAGGAGGAAAGACAGAATTGTAAATGAACTGCTTATGGTTTTGATGCTAATGAAGTTCAAATTAAAAGATTTAAAGGTCTGAAAAAAGGAGTCAGTGTTTTCTTCTGGCTGTTTCTGAGGATCAAATGCAAGAATGAGATTATTCCTTTTCATGCTTCAATCTGTTTTTGCTTTAAAAATGTATTTTCTCCTTATCAATTTATCAGATGGCTATTATGGTGGAAACCCCAGCAGGCCTGCTGTCGCCTCTTTACCTCCAAAGTCATCATTCAGAGAAAAGAAACTGCAAGTTATTGTTATGAATCTCAATATTCAGTTGCTGGAAGCCTGAAGTTCAGCCTACATTTATAAACTTTCTGTAACACGTTTCCCCTGGAACCAAGATTCTCTGCTTCTTTTATTTGATCATGGCTGCCGGTATGTGTTTCCACTGTGAGCCTCAGAACTGGTTATTTGCAGAAGCTGTGCAGATTTTTCTTCTGCAGAAGGGTTGCTATGATCCAAGGGCCATCCACAACAGCAGAGTCCAGAATGTGGTTAAAGAAAACAGTGAAATCAGAAAAATAACTCATTATTTTCAGATTGTTTCATAGCAGTTATGGCTTAAAAACAAAGTAAAGCCACTTTTTGTGGAAATGCACGATTAGATCAGATTTGGAATGAGCCGCTGATGCTGGATAACAATAAGATATTCCCACCTCAGTCATGAACTGTTTGAATTAGCTGTTAGAAACACAAAATAAAAAATTATTCAAGATACAATGAAATTTGTCATATAGTTTGTAATCTTGTGAATTTTGCTGGTTGTGAAAGTCGGGTCTGTGGCTGTTCTGGTTTTTTCTGTGGAACAGAGATGAATCTGGCGGTTTTATTATGAAGATGCTTGATTTATGACTTTATTACACAAAGCTGGAGCTGTTATTGAATTCTTTTTGCTGCCTTTTGACTGTTTGAAGTTTGCATTAACTTGCTTTATGGTCTAATATTTGCACATCATTTCAGTGAAGCCCTGCAGTTTGTGGCATTGTAAATCTTGTGGTTCTGCAGATGTTCTGTAAAATTTATAAAAACTTCAAAGGAAGTTTTGTAGAAAAAGTGATATCAATACAAAAAGATAATACATGGCCTGAAATAATTCATGTTCTCATTTTTAGCTGTTTTTTTAAATAATTCTTCTAAAACACCAGTTTTCAGCATAAGAGAGAAAACCAAAGACTTTAATAACACAGAATACAGGAGCTTCAATTTTACTTCAGGATTAGAAAATTACTAAACACAATTAATGCACAGTTGCATGCCATCGAGTAAATGAGTCCTCAGTGGCACCTTAAAGTCCTCTGGTCTTGGAAAACATTTGGTTATTTGACCTCAGTGTTCTAGATGAAGATTGGAGTTGCAGAAGATCCTGAAGATAAGAAGGAGCCAAACCGAGTAGAGCTTTAAAAACCTACAATAACATCCTGAAATCAGCCTGATAACAGCCTGGGAGCCACTGCAGTGAAGGAAACGCCGCTTTCTGTGTTCACATTGTCTTGTTCTGGTTAAACGTTGGGCTGCAGCACTTTGTAGCATTTCTAGACAGTATAGAGACTACTGGTCCCTTATACAATGACTTATAGCCTAACCGTTTGATAAGAAAAACATAACTTCTACAAAATCTCCACAGCAGAAGCAGGATTTTCCTTTGGCTAAACGACGTAGCTGAATGAAACTTGATTCTACGTGTATAATTTTGTAACAGGGGGGAAAAAAGTCACTTGTTTAATGAAAAGACCCTTCATCTGTGGAGCCATTGCTCTTCATGAGCATGTATTCAAATTAATGGTTGGCTCTTTGAAAGTGATCATTTTAGCTCAATTAATTGACCAAACTCAAATTCTCTTATTTTCTATAGTGATTGAAGTGAACTGAGCAGTGCCTGGGGTCAGGCTCAGTGCTACGACTCTAACAAAGTGGAATCTGACTCACAGTTCATAAAAAATAAGTTTAATTGAAATGAATGAAATAACATCTATTTGCGTAATTAAAGCATTTCAGATTTGTCACATTTCTTCTGCTGCTTTGGGTGTAAAAACTGAGTCAATCTGAATATTGTAGGATGGAAATAATGCACAAATAAAACCTCAAAATACAACAGGAGAAGGTTCTTTACATTCAAAGTAAAGCTGGTTGTAACCCTGCAGTTCAGTCACAGGTTCAGCACACAACCAGTGATGTGACACATTTTGGAGAAATTGGTAAAAATGTCTCCAACAGTTTTGTTTTCAACATATTATTTTCCTCAAAGCTGTTCTGATCTGGGTTGAGTTCATCATTCTGCTTGTTTTATGATCACCACCACATTTCAGATATGTCATTATGCTACCTTAAATGACTGTTGAATTTCTGTTTTGCCCTTTCATGTAATCAAAGCCAAAGTTCATAAGCTCAGTAGTCCCAGAATGCATCACTCCAAACCCAAGCAAACTGAATAAATTGAAAACATTTCTACATTTTACTGTGATTTAGTTCACTACAATCTACAGTCTTTGTTATAATTTTGGGAATGAAGATGAGGATGAAAACAGAAGTTAAAGATGAAAATCTTTAAGATGAATTTGAGTTTTCAGAAGCATCTACAGAAATGGATCATTCAATGGTTTGTCTTTGGGTTGATCTGCAGCAGGTTTGCCCGCAGTCGGTCCTCAACGGCCGGCATCCTGCACGTTTTAGATGACAACAATGCACGAATAACCTGGTAGTAACACTAGAGAACTAGTGTAACTGCCACTAGTTCTCTCCCTAGTGGTAGTAACAACCTCCTCAGCATGTCAATGTTCTTAGGCCTCTGATGAGCCATCATTTGATGCAGGTGTGCTAAACAAGGGAGAGACTAAAACATGCAGGACGCCGGCCCTCGAGGGCCGACTTTAGGCCTCCCTGATCTGCAGGATACAAAGAATAAAATGTCTGGTTTTAGAAACATGATATGTTTCACTACCTGTCAGGTTACACTGAATGACAAAGACGCAGAGAGTATCTGCTGCTTCAAACTCCCTCCGTATTTAATTTGCATGACTGATGATTTTGTCATCTAATGAGCTTCAACTAAATGGGGATTTTGTTAAAGAGGAGCATCATTCTCCCTTTTGAGCTCAATGATATACAAGCAATCTGAATTAATTTTGATTTTATGGCTGTAAAATTATCCAAACGGTAGATTGGAGTGATGTGAATGTTAAGCAGACACACATGGCAATGCACCTTTCATAATTAAATACCAATACAAGCCATTTTGATTAAAGTAAGGGCATCAGTGGATTATATTTGCCTTAATTTCTGTCATATATTTTCACAATGGTTCAGGCTCAGACAGATGGATTGGATTTGACTTGTCTGCAATTAAACAGCAGCCAGTGTGTTGGTGATCACAGAGTGTGTAGCAGTAACCCCTTCACCTTCACTCTCTATCCACTGATGATACAAGTATTTACAGCCGAACTTGTAACTGGTATGCAAAATATTAATTTGCTATTCATAAGGTAACCCTTACTGCAAAGTGTTACAGATTACTTCTGCAGCAGATGCCTACAGAGAGTCATGACTTGAATCTTTGGAGGAAAGGAAAGATTCAGTATGATGGCACAGAGGCCCTCCAACCTCAGAAACTTGGAGCTCATCACCAGATAACTCATGAAAATGCCAGAAGAGACAAAAAATCTGCTTAGCAATTATGAGAAGAGTTTGACTGCAGCAATGGTGATACAGATTTTTCACTGATTAAGGAGACGAGCAAATGGCTTAGATCGTCTTAAATCTGCCAGTTTTTTGTGATAAACTGTGAGACCAAAAACCAGATTTGTAAGAGGTAATACTTTTCCATGCATTGTGTCATCGACCCGGTGGAGCATCTAAATCCACGCTGCTGACGTCACTGTGGTGCTTTTACTGTTCCTGAACCCACTCAGCAAACTTTGGTCCTGTTTCTTCCTGCTAATCTCAGTTCTCCTTCTGCGCCTCTGTCACAGCAGGGACGTTTTTCTTTCTTCCTCCGCTTTTATCAGACATGCTGGCTAGCTCATAAAATTGATCACATGCACAACTGGAAGCCATCCAAAAAGTTCAAAGCGCTGCCCTCTTTTTCTACGTCTCTGAAGTATGACTAAATAATGCATCTGCAGTGGGAGTCTCTCCACCTGGATTGGCCTGTTTACATTCTGCAGGGTTGTCCATCTGAGCGAGCAGCTGCCTGCTGAGGACCCCGAGGTGTGAAGATGGATATCCTTATCCAATGATAAGGGAACAAACCTGCCACCGAGCAACACATCAGTGACAGCGACAGAGCACTGACTCAGCCATTGGAGGATCCATTAGCTGCCCCAACTGCCAGTCTCTATTTAGAATAAAACAGCGATCAATACTGCCACCATTCACCTGCTGCACCTACAGGAAGGCTGCAGGAGCTGAGTTTACCATGCTGAAATATTTAAAAACCTTCGCTGTGTCCTATTTTTCTGTCCTCTTTAATTAATGACATTTGCTGCAGTGAACATTGGGGAAGATTCAATTAGCTATATAAAACATCACTGTTCAGAGGTAGTTTATTAGCTTCTCTCCACTTGAAGAAAATATCACACAAAGCCCATAAATGTAATTAGCCCACCAGATGCCAAGTGGCATTAAAACTGCACTGAAAGAGCAATTAACTGTGGTCTGATTGAGTAGTAGCTGAAGTATTGGAAGTAAAATCTGAATTATTACCGTGATTGTTGGACAAGAAAAGACAAACACTTACACTATAATGATGGTAAGATGTCAAGATGACTGATATTTCAGATTGTGTTTATTATTTTATGAAAGTCCCTGCCTAGCAGGGCATGGACTTCCCCAGACGTCTGGATGCTGTCGATCCATTCATTCATGTCTGTACTGGTTTATCCTCACGGGCTGTGGGGGGCTGCTGCTTATTGAGGCGGTGAGAGGCAGGATACTCTCTGGACAGGTTGCCTGCTCATCACAGGACAGATAAACATGCATGAAAACTCATAACCAAGGACAACAGAGCAACCCATTAACCATCCCTGGAGAAACCCCATGCATGAGAGGAATATGCAAACTCCAAGCAGAAAGATGTCCCACTGGGATTTGAACCCATGACCTTCTGCTGAAAGAGTTCTGCCGACTGGGCCACTTTGCAGCTCTACATCTGAAATGTGTTGTGATATTTGGCTCCAGCTGTGAGAAGAAGGTCCTTTGAGTCCTGAAGTTGTGGATCCTGGACCCGTTTGTTCAGTTCATCCGGCTCTCAACAGGATGGAGATCTGAGGATTTAGGGGACGAACGTGGTACAAAATGAAATTAGTGCATCTCAATACTTTTGCCCAGCCATCATGATGTAAAAAAATAGACTGATCAGATCAGTCCAGTTCTGATGTGCTGATTGTTGTGGCTCGTGGCTGTGGATGTGGGTCAACACCGGTTTCCAGCCTCATAGATGGCAAAGGGCAATGTAGCATCCACTCTGACATTATCAGGCCCAGCATTAACATCTGTTGGACGACCCTGTTGCCAGTAAACCAATATTTCTTTCTTGGACCACTTGTGATAAATTATTTTCAGTGCCGTTCCGTGGAGCTGTCACAGAAAAACAGAACAGGAAACATTTAATTAGCAGTGTGTGACCCATGCTTTAATGTTCTTCTTCATGCAACACTTACCAAACCCTTTTGACGTCCTCAGTCGCTCCTCCCTACCATCTGTGATTCTAAAACCGTTTCCTCTCAATAATCATGCTCTCCACTGTATCTGCTCCTTGGTTTTCTTGGTCACATTTGTTACCTCTATTGTTGCCCTCTCTGACTTTCCTGGCTTATCAGTAAAACTAATCAGTGTTCATTCAGAGCTTGTCTCTTTGTGTGAGTCGTTTTAAACAGTAACTTGTGACAGTAAAATGAACAACCAGGGAAACGGGAAAGTCAAGCAGCTACAACTTTTATTTTGATGTACAGGATTATTTTATTTATAAGAAAGTTACTCTATCTGCTTCAGTAAACACAGAGAGTCAAAGTTCATGAGCCGCACCATAAAGGAAAGTAGGAGGGAGGAGGTGTTGAGGCTACGTTCAGAGGGTTTCATTCTTTACTTTGGATAAATTGAAGGAGAAGTTTATAGAACCTTAGAGAGACTTGCTGTGTGTTTCCAGGCCTAATAGGAAGCCAAGGGAGGAACTCTGAAGACGGATCAGAAAGGCAGGAGCAGCATCTCCATTTTTCTGAGGCTTCTACATCTTTATTATAGTCGTATAAAACATCAACAAAATGAAGGTTTGCTTAACCTGGTTGATTCACTCCAACACAGTAGATGGAAACAAACCTAATTTGCATTTTCCTCTTTTTTGCAACATTTCAAAGGTTCACTTCAAATTCACTTAATTGGATAGAAACTATCTATAGAGAGGGACAAAGACGCTGCACTCTTAAAGTGGTCGACTTGTGCAGCAGAGCCCAGGCTGAGGGAAATCCATGGAGATGAGATTCAGGGCTCCTATGTGACAGATGTTTGTGACCTGTTTAATAGGTTTGTAGTTATTTCCCAGCCAAACCTCATCAGTTTATTGTGGCCCAGTCCTTTCCACCCACAGCTGCAGCCAGATCCTGGAAGAATCGACCACCTGCCTGTTGTTCAGAAAGCAGCGCCTCAGATCGATACTTCTCCATTTATTCAGGTATCTTCCGCATCAAACGGTTTGTTTCGGTTGCCATGTTTAAGAGCAGGTTGTTGTTTTGTTTTAATCAAAGCATTGAACAAATTACAAGCTTCTTCAAAGTTAAGTATATATAGGAAGAGATTATTTAATGTTTATTAGTGTTTCCTTTGTTCTTGATGTTTTATATGAGTTTTTGTTTGCAGCTAACTAAAAGTATAAAATGCAGTTTTATGTGCTGGAGCTGAAACATGATCTAGAAGCACAATATGAGAGAAATGCATTTGTATTTCAGCGAAACCATTAAAATGACTCAACATTTCCTCTACATTCTGTTTTACTGGTTTCATTTAAAGTTTCATTGGTTAAAGCAAGCCAGCCAAGCAGTTAGGAGATTAGATACAGAATCCCAAATGAAACGCATCCATCAAAATCTTTGTCACTGTGAAATCTAAGGATCGTCAGAAGAAAAAACATTCACAGCAACGTTAAAAAAAAGAAGGAGGAATGAAAAAAAATATTGCACCAAAGTCACAAACATTGTCTTCTGCAGCAAAAACTCCCAAAGCAACTTGCTAACTAATCTGCCTGGCAGTGACTGAACTTCAGCCCCTAAAGCAGCATATGCCAATCAGTGCCCTACTGTCAAAGGAAAAGGTCAGTTACAGTTGTGTGTCCAAGGACTCTCTATCATAGTTTGACCTTTTTAACTTAATGTGACCGAAAAGCCTCTGGAGCTTCATCCAAATGTCACATATTTCCTGACACTGTTTGATTCCCTGGGCTTCGGAGTATTTACTGCATCCCTGTCTGTGTTGATGCAGGAGGAAAACTCTGACAACCAGAGACAAAGAAGTCAGTTTATGCAGTTTTATAGGTCTGCATATGTTTTATAGATCTACATATGTTTAAAAGAAAGCCCCAGATTATTACAAAAAAGACACATAGCCTATTTTTAACTGTTTTTGTTTTAAATCTGTTGGTATTACCAAAGTTATATAAAATAAATACAATTATTTCCATTTACTAAAAGCTGGAATAATGTAAGAATTTAGAAAATTCTCTAATTTCAAATTTCAGTAGTGGAGTAACGATGCACAAAAATCAAGTTTTGAATTCACAGTTTGGTTCATCTTCAGTGTGCTTAAATAATTAAAAAGGAACAAATATTTATTTATATTATTTTATTTCTATCAGAAGAACTTTTTCAATTTCTGCAATTAAATTGAGGTTATTATGTTGAAAAGAATTAAAAAAGTTAAGAACTAATTGAAGGTTTGGTTGGATTTTATTTCAACAAATAAAGTAGTTTAAGGAGTCTCTTTTCAGCTGCTGTGAAAAGAGACTCCCCAACCGAGCCCCGATCGTCTCCATCCATTCATCCATCATCTTACATGCTGGTGCTTATCTGCAGCGGTCGATGGGCGAGAGGCGGGTCACCTGGACAGGTAACACAGAGACACACAGGACAAACAGTCACTCCTAAGGAGAATATAGAGAGCTCAATCAACCACTCAGTCATGGACCCGGAGAGAACCCATGCATGCATTGGGAGAACGTGCAAACATTCAAACCCAGGTTCTTCTTGCTGCATGGCAACAGTGCTACCACCTGCACCACTGCAGCCCCTGATTGTCCCCATTGTCAACTTCAAGCCCCCATGAAGGCTTTTCTCCCAGAGGTGTGAGGAGAACAGGTTCCTCTGCCAGATGTTCCCACTGCAGTCTGACAACGTGTGTCTGACACTAAGATGGGAACGAGTGTTTGTTCCTTAGAAACTCAGGAGTAGAGAAAGTTTAATTCCTCTCCAAAGGTTGGGTGTCTAAGATCAAGCTGTGTGCAGAAGTATGTCAAAACTTAACCTCTCACACCAGATCCAGTGATGTGACGTTCCATGTCCGTCTATATACTTTATTGCCTTTACCATAATAACAACAGTTATGGATAGCAGCAACATTTTGATGCCATATTATACACCTACATGGTGTTAAATTAGCACATACTGGTGAGAAAGTGAACTTTCTTATAAGTGTTAATAACAGCATCTGATGGAGGAGACGTCCTGTAGCTTCTTAAAGCAAAGATTTAAAAAAATTATAACAAAAATAATATGAAAATTAAAGGAAGTGTTGGTGAAGTGGTCCCAGCATGGGGTATAACATTTATCTGTCTGGTGTTTAATCTGACATTGATCTCCAGTCCAGAACCTTTAAAAAGGTTGAAGATTAATCCACAGAAACAGTGAGAGGATTTATTCCTCTCAGACAGTCGTGGCTGACCCCATTCTCAGCTGGTGAAGGTGTTTAACAGGTTATGAGGGCGGCCCACTTCTGCAGACTCAAATTCACTTGATTCTGATCCTGGTTGAGAGTTTCTAGATGTTCATGTTTCACTTGGAGTTAGAGAGAAAAGTTCACTTCTCAAGGAATTTATTTTAGATAAGTGCATATTGCAGGATGGTGCCGCCCTGATGGGTAAAGAGGGTAACAGAGGGTACAAGAGGGTTAGTCCCACAATTGGACCACAACTTTATATTTAGATTTATTTGTGATTTCCGCCTCTGCATCTTGTTTTCTGAATTGGACTGTTTGTATCTGCCTTCCCATCATCCTGGTTTCATCTCTCTGTTTGCTCCTTTTGTTCCCTCAGCCTCTCAGCTGTGCTTCATTCTGTTAATTAGACCAATCTCTGCTAACTCCAGCAATCAAACACCTCAGTATTTCAGCTTCTGTCATTCTTCTCTTGCCTCCTGGACATTTTTGGTATCTGTTTTTCCTGGAGTTCCTCCGCTCTGGTTCACGTCCCAGTTTCTGTGAGTTTTTAAATATTTTCCTTTTTATTAATCCTAAACTTTGAATCTATACAATGTGCATTTCCACCTTCCTAGCAAAATAATTAAAATATTAATTCATAGTTTATATTTTGTAGTTGAGTTCTCAGAAAACAAGTGAAATATATGAAGGATATTCAAAACAATAGTATTCAAGAATTTTATAAATGCATGATTTTTTATTGATTTATTTGTAGTTCTTTAGGAAAGCAATCAAACCAGCTTCTTAAAATATCAACCAGAAGGAAGTGATGAAAATGTGACATAAGGGTTTAGTTCACCAGTTGCTTTGTTTCTGTTGTGAATTAATTTACATGCTGCATTTATTTCTGGAAATGTATTTTCTCTGTGAGATGAACTAAAACTACACAGTGAAGAAATACACAGTGACAAACTAATTTGTATGTAGATAAACAGCAAATTATACGTAGTTTATGAAAAATGTGTTTTCAAACATCTTTAATTTGTATGTTTTTCTTTATCATTAATTTTTTCTGTTTTTTTTCTTGCATTTTTATAATTGTTTTCTTTTTCCATGTACTTTAGAATATTTTAATATTTTTTTTAATTATATACATATTTAATATTGTCAAAATATTTGTATTTCTGAATTGTCTTGTCTATATTTTATTTTTTTAAATCCTGACTCGTGCTGATTTTTTTCGTCTATAATGTATGCACTCAGTGCATGAAGTAATTAGAAAATGGTTGCAAATAGCACAGCTGTGTAAAATTGCACCATGTTATGAAGCATAGCTGTTGTTTCCATTTTATGCTTCCTTTGAGCCGGAGCTTATAGCTGCTGTCCTTCTGCAGCTATAGCTGGAAGAAGGACAAAAATGTTTCACCACAGATCAGTTCAGCCTTAAAGAGACATTAAGTGTTTTACTGAAAGCCACTTCCTCATGGTTAAAGGTGCTCTCAAAGCACCGGGCCTGTTTGCTCATAAAGACATATCTCTCTGATAAAATGTTCTTTTTGTGCCACATCTAGACACAGAATATGTCTTACTTGAAGGCAGATTGATTTGAAAAAAATCTGTTTGATTTATTGTTAAATGGGATTAATAATTTCCACTCCATTAGTAAGCCATGGTAATTGATGAATGGCAGCATCACAAGAGATGAGAAGTTTCATTCACTTTCATTAAAATCTCATTACATGTCTCTGTGTAATAATTCAGTCTCTGCTCAGGGATGATGTGAGCTGGGAGCTTTTTCTTGTCTCTGGTTCTTTGGCTGCTGTTGTTTTAGAGGCCGCCTGAAAATGAGACGTTTTTGATCATCAAACTCACTGACAGGCATTCAGAGAATTCTCTTCATTTTGTTCTGGCCAAAAGTCAGAGTTTCAGGAGACTGTTAGAACTTTAAAGATTATTAATATTTGAAGGATTTATTTGTCCTTCATCTGCAGCAGTGGTACCGGTTTTGTGTTTGACAGTAGCTCCATTCTCGTTGCTGGCTGGCTTATTGGCGCTACCAGTAAACAAAACCAACTTTTACTGCAGCAGTATAATCTTTGACTCAGTTATTTAGAAAATTATCTTTCTGTTAAAGATGGAAAAACCAAATTGTTTTGGGGCAAAATCACTCACAGTTTTCCTTTTATTCCCCAACATTTCAGAAAGTTAGAGCATAAAGAGACCTCGTCTCACAAGTTTTTATTATTTTAAGAGCCTTTAAGTTGAACTAAACATTTTGGAGGATTGTGCCTCATTTAGGCCCAAATTCAACACTGACAGGAACGATTCCTCCAGGAAATAAATGAACCAGCTGAGGTGGATGCCTCAGTATTACGCCTGAAGCTCAACCATAAAAACAGACACTTCAGGCTCGACTTGGACTTTAGAGAGTCAAAATCTGAGGTCTGGGACTTCAGCTTCATAAATAATCTTTATATCATCTAGTCAGGCATCAGTAAGCCAGTAAATGTAAATTATGTTGCCTCATGTGAATTATCATTCTTATGGTGGTAACTATATGCACAGTATTTTTGGATGCGTAATAAGTGGATTATATGGTGTGCATTGAAAGGAAAATATTTTTTTCAGACATTAGAAATGTGATATTTCATAAAAGCAAATAGAAAACAAATTTTAAAAAATGACTTTTAAATAAATTAAGTAAAACTCGCATTGATGATATTCTACATCAAAAGTCACTTTCTGTGTTGAGAATGAAAGCATCAATGTTCCTGCCTTCCCCAACTCGCATGGACCTTGAGACCTTCGACCCCTCACACAATTTATAAGCTCATGTTGGGCGGACGCCCTAATATGGCCTTTCCTCTTTGGTTATGGGCTCCAGATGATGGAGCTCACCCAGCTGGGGTCCAGTGACCCACATCTGGGTGAAGGAACATCGTTTCTGTTGGTTTTTTTAATCGGTTCTTGTCTCATCGGTTCTGTTCACGGCTTTATGGACAGTATTCATAGGTGGAGCCAACTCAGCCAAGGGCCTAACCCGTTTTTGTGGCCTCCGGATCGGGCCTCTGCTTTTCGCAGATGATTTAGTTCTGTTGCCTTCATCAGGATGTCATTTCAAGCTTTTGCTGAAGCTCTTCACAGTCAAGAATGAAGCAGCACCTCCATGTCTGAGACCAGAAAACAGGAGAGCGCCCTCCCTGGGTCGGAGAGGAGTTGTTCAGGAAAGTGAACAGGAAGTCCATTAGTGGATTGGTGATGTTTCTTCAGCGATATAAGCGCTGTAGTGGTCTGACATGGTGAACAAAGAGCTGAACCAAATGACAAAACTCTGTATTTACCGGTTTATCTTCACTCCTCCATGGTTGTGACTGAATAAATAAGATCGTGGAGACAAACGGTTGAAAGGCGTTTCCTCTCCGAGTGTCTGGGCTCTGCCATTTTCAACAAAAAGACTCAATAATGCCGCAGCATCGTAATGATGGAACGACGACATCATCCAGTGACTCGCTCCCAGTCAGCTTCAACCTAGAAACTGGCCGAGTTTGGCTTGGATGTTTAGCAAAACTCTGTCTGAACTTGAAAAATGTTCATTGGCACTGGAAATGATCAACCTTAAAAATTCAAATTAAAATGGCCAGGTTAGCTAATGCACTGACTTAAAATCTGTAATGCAAGCTTGCTTTTTGGCTCCAATCAGAGAGAACTGGAAGGAGTCCGGGTCGGTCTGAGCAGAAGGGTTCAGGGTTTGGGTTCCTGGAGAGGAGAGAGTGCACTTTCTGATTGATTGGGAGGAATTGGCAGGGAGTTGCACCACTCCAAGGAGAGAAATAAGGCAGAGGCGTGAGAGAGTGACAGAGAGGGGGACAGCAGGGATGGACTGTGTAGCTGCACATCAAGGACCTGGACAGAAAGGGAATGTGTGTGCATGAAAGAAAATGAGTGAGTCTTTTTTCTCCTCCTCTGTGGGAGTGGGTTTGTTTGAGTGGCTAAGTGCAGCTTGCTTATTCATTAGCGGCCTGGCATGTTGCGTTCCTGTCTATCAACTTGACTGGCCACAAATTGAACATCAGGGTAAACCCCAGAGGCTCAGTCTGAATCCCAGCAAATTCCCAGTGATTTTAATGTGAGAAGGAGAACAGCTGAGCAGACGGGAGTATTTTTAAAATTATACATCGATACACAGGAGCCGCTGCGGTAGACTGTGGAGTTTAATCAGATTTCTCTGCACTGCCACAAAGCAAGAATGAGTGTAAACTGTAGCTCAACTGCATCTTAAAATATCCTCACGGTAATTATTGCATTATTATGTGACATGATCTGGATGTTGAGAGAAAACAAAATCAAGATCTGCTCCCAGATGGTTTTCAGACTGAAGGATGGCGTCACTTGGATGGAAAGAGTTTTCTTGCCATTTGAGCCAACAGTCTTTAAACAGTTTGTTTCCTGCTAGCTTGCGCCGCCCTGCATGCCCCGCACCATCACCACCTCCAGACACACACGTACACACACCACAGACATTATATTAGGATGATGCCATGTAACAGAAACCCCTTGGCTTCATTACTACAAAACTTGGAGATTAAATAAATAAACAATGAACAAAAGACGACCTTGTTTGCAGTGCGAAGTGTCCTGTCCACATTTATCTCTTTAATAATTGCAGCCTGTGGGGAAATTAAGGCTTTTCAGGCCCCAGGGGTTTCTTTGTTTGAGTGTATTCATGGCTCACCTATAAACAGCAGATAAAGTCAGAAATTAGTCTGAAAAATTTCAAAGCTGAGCTCCAAATTACACTCAAAGAAAATATGGTGGCATTTTGTGAGTACCAGTCTAACAATAAGCTCTCATTACGTCGTGGTTTTTGCAGCTGGAGTTATGCACTTAAGTGAAAAAAATGAGTAGTTGGTAGTTTAGCTTTTGGACTTCATGAGTCAATAATAAAGTCCATTGTATATCAGATATGTCTTCTGTGACACCAGAACAACAGAAGGTCTAGAGAAGAAATCACGGTGTCTCAATGACCCGGTCCACATCAGGGGCACCTAAACCTGACTTCAATGCTGATTGCAGGATCTGAAGAGGTTGTGCAGAAACATGGCAGAACAAACATCTCAGCCATTCTACCATCAGAACACTGCAGGAACGTTAAATCAGGCCGTTTGGAAGTATTTATGTTTCAGTTTGACCAGCAGTCAGGAGTCTCCAGATGCTGCCTTGATTTTACAGATTACACTTGAACTATACTTCAGTCAGTTCAGGTTCAGGTTTTATTTTCTGCACATTTGCAATAGTTGATCAGCTGTAGAACACCAAGAATAAGCATCTGTCACAATTCTTGAGTGTTGGTATTTGGTCTTCATTTTTGTGTTTTGAACATTCTTCTGTGGTTTATGTTCAAGTCTTGCCATATTCAGTTCATTTCCCTGGGCTCATTATTAGAATGTTTTTGACATAAAAATGTTCTCTGTTGTATTTATGTAGTTTTGGGGTCTTGGTTCAGCTTCCTCTATCTTTCTATCAGTTTTCCTGCTTCCATTCTGCCACAGCTGTACCACATTCCCCCTGGTTCATTTGTAATAACCTTCAGTCTCACTGGTTCATTTCTGGAATCACTGCACAATGATGAATGCTGGTACCATTTCCTGTTCCAAGTTATTTTTCATTAAAACTCTTCACATTACATCTCAGTTTCTGTTCAACCTGCATCTCAGTAAAAGTAAAAAAACAAATGAGATTGAGGGGAAAAAACCATTGCACTTTACGTTTTCTGAACAAACAGTTTAAAAATTACCTATTTCTACTAATCATTGGTTGACTTTATTTTAGTACGCAAGCAATTATTCATTTGGATGAAATATTTTGTAGAGGTAGAAAAAAAGTCTTTGCTACCTTGAAACACTGGAGAGTGAAAACCTTTGACTTGAGTGCAACTTTGGAATATAAATACACCAAACCAAACAACTAAATTCAGTTTTAGTACCAATTCACAACAAATATGTTCTATCTTTTGATAGCGGTTTCACATACAGTTACATCAGCAGAGCGGTAAAATGTTTCCATTCAGGCCTCATTTATAACTCCAACTGTTGTACATTCCAGCGTTTTTATTTATTAACAAGCTTAACATTTGATTTATTTATTTAGTTCTATTTTAGACCAAGTGAGGGGAAATGAAGTGTGCCAGGAGGATTCATAGGCAAATGAAAACATTCAGATTGAAAATAAGACGAATGTTTGAAAATGGAGAAATAAAAGAACAGAAAGACAAAATTAACATAGAAAAAATAACAGTGTGGTTTTAAATAATATTGAGGAAAATACAGAAATGAGTAATGAAGTAATGATTCTTTTGACTGGAATTTATTTCATATGCGGTAAATTAATCAGCAAATAAGAATAAATAACACTATTAATCAGAGCAACAAAAAAAAAATGATTATAATTAATTCAAAGCCAGACAGGTCTTAAGGAGGTAGAAGTGATCAGCTAAATTATTTGGCATTTATTAATCCTTATAACTAATGAAATATGTCTCAGTATGAATACTTTAGGACTTTTTACTCTGATCCCAGATGCTGATTCCACCTCAATCAGCTCCACTGAAACACTGAACCACTTCCTTCTGAATCCACAGTGTTTGAGTTTCTCCAAACTGCTGCCGCACATTCCTGCTCTGATCCAAACTGCGCAGTTTTATTTACGCACCGATGCAACTTGAATGTTTTCCAGCCTTAAGTTACCAATTTAATCTTGAAATGTGTTTAGTGAATTAGCAGCAGAAACAAATAAAAATCCACACAGATGGAGAGGCTGTGTGGAGAATCCAGGCTGCAGCACAGTGACTATTCTGTGCTGCTCAGATTTGAACACTTCAAAGAAGCTTCAGCACCATGGACAGCGTTTCTCTCTTTTCTGTTACACCACACACACACACACACACACACACATGCACGCGCGCACACTAGAACACTGAGCGTCTCTTCCGGGCGCTCACTCGGCAGCTGGCTCAGAATCAGCTCCTCCCTCCTGTGTGGTGGCTTTTCCGACCAAAAGCTCCTCAGACGTGAACAGTTTCGCTGAGGAGCACTTTACTCCCCCCTCATCCTCCCCCCCGCTGCTTCCCCCTCCTTGGAAAATCATCCAGGCGGACAGCCGAGGCGTCACTTTCTGCAGAGCGACCTGAGTGAGAGGAGTTGAGGTGTCGGATAATCAGGTCTCCAGTCGTCCTTCACCCGGATCTCTGTCAGCGATGGAGACTTGGGCTGGCACCCGCCCAGGCTCGCGCGTCTCTCTGGGTCTCTGGCTGCTGATCACCGCTCATGCCCTCCAACACGCCAGGGCGGAGATAAGTTGCGGATCTTGCCCGTCGCCTGTTCAACTTCACCGGGAGGAGCTGCAGCTGGCGCCGGGGTTGCGCTCCGACCCCGCGGAGGAGGCGGTTGAGGTCAGGGGACCCCGGGCTACCGGTCGGGAATCTGGGATGATTGCTACTAATTTTAGTTTGGATGAAGTTAAACCAGCCGGTCCTGAGTCTGGGGTGGCTGAGGATGCTGCGCTCTGGAGAGCCAAGAGGAGCGCTCCAGACTTTGGCGAGTTCAGCGACAGCGACTGGACCGACCGGACCGCGCAGCTGGATAGCCACAAAGCTGGCCGGTCGGAATTCGGGTGGAACAGGCAGGAGGGGAGAGAAAATACCCGGCAGGATGAGCCCAGGCTCAACAGCAGCACCTTCGCTCTCACTGGGGACTCTGCGCACAACCACGCCGTGGTCTACTGGACCGGACAAAACAGCAGCGTGAGTCCAGTTCCCTTCTTATCTCCCCTGGTTGATCTGTGCGGATAAACTCCTCGCAGCGCACACTTTGCGCCGCTGTTAACAGGTGCACCTCCAGCTACAGATGCGCACTGACGCACGCTGCCAGACCTGAGCAGCATCGCGATTTGCGCGCACCAAAACCTCTCTGCCACTTCTTCAACTTCTTATTTTCTTTCCTCAACAATCGACTCGGCTGCTTTTCCGCTCGCTTTCTGTCTGCGGGTGGCCTTAAAGGCGCGATTAGGTTAAATATTTTATTTTGAGTGCGGAAATATTCAGAGCAGATCTGAGATAAGCGAATACATGATTCATTCCTCCCCAGCGATGCCAGCTTTTCAATCCAAATGAAGTGACTGGGGAGTGAGGGAGTCCTGAATTATTAAAGACGTTTCAGAGAAACCCCGAAATATCTTAAACTGAATTTATTATCTTTAAATCGGAATCTATTATTATTATTCTCAGGGTTTTATGAAACGGACATACCTGCCTTTATTTAGTCTCATTTGGTTGTAGAAATCTGTTATCCTTCAGAAAACAAAGATTCCAACCTCTGTTGCATTACCTAACATTTTCCAAAGGGAGGTGTTTGGAGATTAAGTCCAGCTCCTATCTGCAATATTACACCCAGATTTCAGCATCATTCCATCAACTTCATGTAATCTGGGATGATGCATCTGCTTCATCTTTGCCAGAATCACGAAAGAAAACACCTCATTTTCAGACTGGCGTATTGGAAGCTCTGGGTCTTTGAGTGCAGCAAAATGAGTGTTGAGGTCAAAGACATGTGCAGCATTATGCTCCTTTATGTTTCTCCCAGCACCTCTTCACTGGTCTCAGTAATTCAGACCTCATTCAGAGCCAACCCTGCTCAGAAATCGGCTGAATATGCTGCAGCTCTTACTCCAATGGTTCTATTCCAGGAGGAGGATAATAATGAGCAGAAATAAAGCCGAATCATTTTTACGCGGCTGTGTCTGCTCAGCGGGAACCAGGAGTTCTGCTTTCAGCTGCTTCATTTGTTATGACTGCTCTTTTTATTCCATTAAAATAAGAGCAAAATGTAGCACATTCAGTCTTGTTGGGCTGATTATGGCATGGTCAGTGAACTTTTTTTAACCTGCAATGAAGACCGAGGGGCTGTGTGTGTGTGTGTGTAATTTTGGGATTGCATGCTGGATGGAGAAGGCATGGGGGTCGTGAAGGGCTGCTGCCTGTAAGGTTTGAATGCTCACTGTTTATCTTGGAGATCTCCGTTTTGAAGTTTGTTTTGTTTACGGTGAAAATCAGGATAAATGAGGACAGAAGCAGATCGTCCTGCAGCCGCTGCTGGTCGGCTTCAGCTCAAAGCTGCTTAACTGTGGAAGTACAATTAATAAACTTGTTGACATTTTGTGACATTACAACATAAAGGTTGATGTAAATGGGGGTTGGGAGTCTGTAAGATGCCAACAACATAATTAGGAAAGTGATATTTTTTTTTTCTATATCAAATAAAAATCAGAAAACTGAGGTGTGAGATTGCAGGTACATCTCCAGACTGAAATTCCTCTTTGGCTCAATCGCAAATTGGCTGGACTTCTGTTATCCCATGGACTCTCAGTTGGCTTTTGATCTGGACTTTGATTAGGCCATTCTAGTATATATGCTTTAACTACAGCATTCTGTGGAAGCTCTGATGTTTAGGGTCGATGTCCTGTTGGAAGGTGAACCTCTATACAGAAGCTGGTTAGCTACATGTGCCAAATACCTAACTGTGTAGTTCCCTTAAACAAATCAAGACTGCATTAAGAGTCAAAGTAGAGATACTAGAGAGATGATTGGAGTAGAAATCTGTTGAATGACCTTTTGTACCTCTGAACAGGTTTTCTTCCAGGTCTTTCCTGTTTATAACTCCATTAATCTACTAACTAGCTCTAACCAGCAGGATGCTGCCACCACCTGGGTTCACGGTGGGGCTGGCATGTTCAGGTAACCATAAACTTTTAACTTTGGCTTCATCTGACCAGAACACGTCGAACACATTTGATTTCCTGACATGCCTTGTGTTGAACTGCAAACACGACTCGTTGCCTGTTGACATTCTTGTTGCCTCTTTTCCATAACTGGATTTGTGGTTTGCACAGTTCCTGGTGGCGGTGCCAGCACAGCCTCCCAGTTAAGCGCTGAATCTCTGCAGCTTCCCAAACTTTACCATCTCCATCTTGGCTGCTTCTGTGAATCGGGCTCTCGCTGCCAGATGGCCGGTTTGAACACACAGTCACGTCTTCGTAGGTTTCAGAACCGTCACAGAACATCTGGATTCATATTAAGAATAAATTACTCGGATTATTTAATATTTATTCTGCAGGCAATTGTGAAAGTGAAGATCAGAATATTTTCCCCACTTTTGAGATTTTGATGTCCAAAGAAATGTTAATTGTTTTGCTTTTACTTTGTAATCTTGCACTATTGTGTCGAGGACTGGACTGAAGTCTGTGATTGTGACAAAATGTGAAACAGTTGATGAGCTATGTAAACTTTTGTTGTCAGCTATAATAAACATAAATTCCCAGCTGAGGGGCGGGACTTAATGGATGGATGGCGACCGTCTTTGTTTGGTGGGTTTAACCTTTGCTGTCGGAGCTCTGTCAGTTTGAGCTGAAGGAGAGGAAACTCCACAGACCAAACCGCCGCAGGTGCCGTTTGCTCCAGATGGAAGCAGCTGTTGCACAACACAACCTTGTCATTCACTTCATGCTGTACATTCATTGTGAAATGTGACATTCTTTTTAATTTCTAAGGTATTACTTGTCAAGACAGACTGAAAGAATCTTGTTTTTACCGTGTCTTAAAATGAGGGGGATTGTAAACAAGTTGACGTCACAGCTGCAAAAACCTGTAAAGAGTCCAAGTCTTTGTCTTCATGTTCGATATCATCCAGGTTCTGCACAGCACACACGCATTCACTGAACACCGTCAGCGGTTTGCTGCTGTGGAACTCATGAGACCATATTAGTTACCTTAAAGAAGCAATGTCCAGTTATAGTTCTGAAAATCAAGGACCTGCAGTGGTCCAGTCAAAGTCCAGACATCAAACTAATGGCAAATGTTGTGCAATTGCTTAATTTTTATTTCTGGATCTTTGTTTGAACCATAGAACATTAAAATGTAAGATGACAGATTTTATCAGTAACAGATGTGTTACTTTAACGCTTCCTGATTATTCAGCCATAAACAGCCAAATAAAAAAAAAAAAAGGTGATGGTAGCAACGTAGGTAGGAGTTTGTCCTTTAATCATTGGGTTGCTGATTCAAGCTCCATCTTTCTCTGACTTTGTGTCCTTGGGCAACCGCTTGGACCAGGTGGGTGGTGGTCGGGGGCCCCTGGAGCCCCTGGAGCCTGGCAACCTTCCTGCGGTTAGACAGCCGCAGGGCAGCTGTGGCTACAATGTGTGAAATAATGAATGTTGTCTGAAACACTTTGGAGTCCTCTGGATTTGATGAAGTGCTACACCAGTGTACCATATGATTAATATTTAAAATGGCTTTATATTCTGAAATACTGACGTAGAAAAAAATTAAATCAGGTATGGAGAAAACAAACTGCTGTAGATGGAAGGTTCCCATTTCCTGGTTTTGAGTTTCTCAACCAGGTCTTTAACTCGACGGTCACCATAACAACGGACATCTGACTAGACGGACAGTCGGGTTCTTGGTTAGCCTACAACAAAGTTCTTGTGGTTGTGTGTCAGATGACATAATCATGCATTAATTTCTAATAAATGGTTTGAACATCTGATCAAATCATATGAAATGCTTCGTTTGTCAATTTCAGAGTTTGGTATTAGCTTTTCAACTTTTCATTTTAAGGTATCCAAATATCAGTCTGGTAGTTCTTCTTGGCTTGACCACCCTGTAACGAGACCAGAGCATTTCTATTATTAAAACACAACTTTACTGCTATTTTTAGAAAGCCACAGTGTGGGCCACGTTGTGCTTTGTACCTCTTTCTCAAATATAGCTGCTGGCCTGCAGTGTTTCCTCTTTGTTGTAACACAAAAACAATAACATGGGATCAAACTTATCCACAAGTGCAGCTCAATATATTGGTATGGAATTGAAAAGTAGATTTATTTCAGTAATTCAATTCAAGACGCCGTTACTCCAAGAGCAACATAAAAGGCCAAAATGCAGTTTTGCACTCAGAGACAAAGATCGAAATGTTTGGAGACATGTCCTATTATCTAAAATTGAAGCGTTTGGCCATCATTGTATTTGAATGAAAAAAGTGAAGAAGCCTGGGAGCTGTGTGTATCATGTTGCTCTGCACACAGTGAGGAAAGGACATTATGTGAAACCACTGAAGTCAAATTGGAAGCTAAAGCTGGGGACTAAATGAACATTGACCAATACAACACATTGACTCCAATATATTGGACAATTGTTTTCTATTTGTTTGTTTTTTTGAATTGCATATCTAAAAAAACAGACAAAACAAAAAACCATGTGAAGCTGAAATATGTTGGCACAATACTGCTTGTCACACTATAGGCTGGCATTTGCATGCTCATATATGCACAAAGTTAAAGGAAATGACACGTTAGGGAACGCCCTCCTTAGGGCGGAGCTTCGAGGCCAACAGAGGAAACTACAAACTGCTGTTAGATGCCATTTTGCTCTGCTAGCCTTAAGGATAGCATGAGCAATGGGCCAGATGTATTTTTGTATTAATAAATGTAATTCACAAATTCAACTCACTGACTCTCCTTCAACCTCATTCATCATGAACCTAAATGGAGAAAGGATAACTCTCTACACTGTTAAAGTAGCTAATTATGAGAGTTTTTAGAGGTGAACCCAAGTATTGCATGTCTCAGCTTTTCTCTGGCGGATGTGGCTCCTAACCAGGGATCCACTACACCACCTAATGGCTGCAAGGTGGTTTGAGGGCAACAGAGTCCATGTTGTTGAGCAGCTCTGGTCTCGGTGAAGGTCAGGTTGGAAAGGTGTTGGAATAATGGGCCAAAATTTCAATAGTTCAGTGAGTAACTTTTGACAGGAAACCCGATCATTCATCCAGCTTAAGAGGCAATTCTGCAAAGTATTTAAAAAATGTGCATACATTTCTAAATTCAAAGGGTGTTTACAGTTTCTTTATTCTGGCATTTAGAAAGTAAAACATAATTTGGGTAATCCTAATTAAAGTAAATTAGGGGTTTAGTCTTGGTGAGAAGGAAACGTTTTGTGTGATCTGCAGCGAGTCTCTGGTTTCAGCTGCGTATTTGTTTCAGTTTGATGGTTATTCATTAAGATGCAGCTGCAAGTTTTGTTTTTTCTTTTGGGTCCAAATGTTGAAATCTGAACACTGAGGAGGTTTATGCAGTTAAAATTTCAGCAGGCCCAATGGCAAACACTAAAACTCTGATGAATCACTGCAACAGTCATACGCATGTTTTAAAGCGCTGACAAAATGCTAAAAACTGACACAAACTCATACAGGCATGCTCTGGAGGGCACAGGCCGCATTCCACTGACCTTTAGTCAACATGCCAATCCCCCGCACCATGCTCGACCATTCCACTGCCCCAGGCCCAAATGCCAAAAATATAAATGCAGCTGAATGTGAACTGGCCAACTTGCAGCTCTTTTTGGTTGACTGACCACAACATGGAACATAAATTCACAACCTCTCTGGTCGAGAGACTTCCCCTTAGTCGCGTTTCATGCGGGCCGGTCGGCCATGTCTTGCAGCGCTGCTACCTGTGTGCTGTGGTGGGCTCCCAGGGGGCTTGTGGTGCGTCCTCTGAGGCGTGCACACTGGGCTAATGCACTCTCTCTATCTCAGTGCTTGTCCAACTGGCTGTCTTAACCCCCAGCGGTGTGCTTCACTCTGCCTGCTGTCAGTTCTGTCCGTCCTCATGTCTGCCTCGGGCTGCTGCAGGTTGAGTTGGAGGCCTTACCTCGGATCATATAAGGGTATCCATGTTGAGTCTGGCTGTCATCTACAATGCTGATTAACATAATTCAGATGAAGCGTCCCCGCGGCGATGTGCCAGGTTCTCTCCTGAAGTGTTTTTGAGGCGGTGTAGCCGCTCAGCCCCGGCAGTCATGAACATAATGGCATTGTGAGTGACAGCTTGAAGACAAAATGGATAGCAGTGTTATCCTGAAACATTCATCTCTTGTCTGGGAACCTTGAGATCGCCTCTCGACAGCATATTCAAAACAAATCTGTCCCTTTCATCGCTTTTAGCTGCCACAGCTTCCCTTACTACTTTGAATTCGCTCGACGCGCTGCGGCACGTGTCGCTCTCAGCGTTGTCGGTGTGCTTCAAAAAATCAGCATGAGGTGCAACAGATAGGTGAAAGACTGAAGAGGTTTTTTAAACGGTAGAATCACGGCGAGGCAGGTCATCCATATCTGGCAGGTCATCAATACACCTGACTGTGTGCTTGAAATTCCCAAATCCCCTTTTTGAGCAGCAAAGGGACCCATGCAGCCTCTCGTGTGCAACATTTAAAGTCACACGGCAGAGACAGCCAGGCTGCTGTGAAACGTTAAAGGCTCTTTTCTCTGCAGGTTATTGGATTCTTCCAGAGCAGCTGTCCATGAATGATCTGCTTTCATAGGAATGAATGAAAAAAAATCTGTCTGCTCTAGATATTTATGTTGAACATTCATAAAATCTGGACTGGCTTTCATTTGCATCCAATGTTCATTGAAGAGTTTCCCCTGTGAGGAAGGTAAAAGCTCAGACGTGCTAACAAGCAGCATGCTGGAGGCCTTTACGACTTCCGGCTTCCTTCACATTAAAGCACTTCTCCTTTAGGATTGAGTAATGTTGAAACTTCATGCTGGTTTTTCCTTTATTCCTCTGCTGCTGTGGCTTCATGTTCTGAGACTCGGAACATGAAATGTTTCTGCTCAAATGCAACCAAAGAAAATGACTGAATTGACTCCTGGACCATCTAATGAGCCATTTATTTGACTTGCGTGAATTGAATCAGGATAACAACTAAAGGTTGCAGGTCACAGGCCTTGAGGAGGGACTTTGGACATCTTTGAAAGAAGAATATCACAATAAAACTCCACTGATTTATCTTGTATCCCTCTACATCCCAGGGCTCTGATTCCTTCTGTGTTGAGTTTTCAGGACTTCTAGCAGTAGAAACGCCAACAAGCTCAAACATTGATGCTCAGCAGCAGCTCTTTGTCATTTTGAAAGCATCGCTACTGTCCTGTGGCAGGCATTGCTTAGAGGAGATGTGGGTGAAACACTAGAAAACAGCTTTGGCCAAGAGTTACTGCCTATGTAAAGATTTCTTTACTGACTTTTTTCTGTTTTTCTCCTTTTGGATGGATGTTAAAATGCTCTTGACAGTTTCTCCTCAAGGTTGAAATCCAGTTTTCTGTTTTACCACAAACAGCGATTTTATATATTCTCAGTAGTGTAAAATTTATCAATTTACAGTACACATTTTCTATTCCTATTGATTGTTTTTTTATTTATGCCTCCTATTACTTTGCAGTTCTGTAGTAAAATGATTTGAATTGTGACTCTGGATCTCTGCTGTTGTGGTCAGCCTGATGCTGCTCCTTCACCTCCTGGTCCCATCCTGCACGGCTGTAAAAGCTCACATCACCCTGCTGTACAGTCAGAATAACCTGTGAAGGATGTGTCATAAATTACTCACTTTGGCCTCAGTTCAGGCTGTGATTTTAGCCGTGCAGAATGAAAAGTAAAAAGCTTCCGTGTGGGATGAGGAGCATTAGCTAATTACATAAGTTCTAAAATAAAACAACACTACACACACATTGCTTTCAACAGCATCCAACCTACATGACTGCACACAGAAATAAAGCTCCTTTCTTCTCTCAGAAGGTAAGTAGGTCACCACATGTTCAGCATTTTGTGACTCCTGCTAAAGGTCACCTGATGCACTTAGCAGAGCCACGCTGGAGTAAAACTCTCCTAGCCGCAGACCGCCACTACACTCAGGAAGCCATTGAGAAGACCTTCCAATCAGGATGCATTGCACCTGCAGCGTGGCATGGATCTCTGATCGCATCAAACTGCTAAAAGGCTTTTGAGCAACGTGTAAAGTAGGAACTCGGCCGGCCCGAGCATCGGCTTTAAAAGGCTGCGTTCGCCAAACCTAATGGCCTCGTTATGCTTCCTGTATGATTGCCACAGCGGCTGCTGGGGAGGCACCTCGCCTCGACTTCAGAGTGTTGAGTGTAATCACACGCTTGGCCACTGATCCTGGTTCGCAGTACAAGGGTGCTGACATTATTTGTGACAGAAGGCGTGTGCGCGCCGAACCAAAGTCGTAGCACTTCAATGTCAGACTGAATTAAGATTCTCTGAAAATACACTTTTTTCCACTGATGTGTTAAGTTATACATTTTCTTTTGCATTGCAGAAAAAACATGAGTTTCACATTTATAAGATGTGATCACATCTGAATAACCATAAACTTCCACATTAGAGCTACTATGACATATTTCCATTGAGAGCATTTTCATTGTATGACTGTGTGAAACCTACAGGATTAAACCCGACACTCATGTGACGACAAGTATGTAAGTCGTTACTAAACCTAAATGGAGCATACGAACAACTCAGCACTCTGCTGCTCTCTCAAATCCTAATGCAGAGCAAAAATAATCATTAGATACATGTCTGAGTTTTGAAGTTTCTGGAAAAACTATGAACCCAGAAATCAAGAAAATCTGATTGCATGATTTTTAAAAAAGTAATTTGTTGTATTGCACAAAATAAGTATTTGATTTAATAGAAAAGTAGAACTTAATATTTGGTTTATAATGAGAGTTAATGTAATTCTTTGGATGTTTCCTCCCGCCCATCAGGTCATGTCTGCAGGTGAAGAGTTAATAATAATCACTCCACTGCCACCAACTCAGCAGCTTTATTGTTATATTTAGTAACTAACCCTCAGATTTAAAAAAAAATCTGTATCTGCAAAGATCAGAATGGGCAGGTCTGGTTTTTTTTAAAGATCCATGATCGGCCAGAGACCTGGAATCGGTGCACCTCTGGCCTCAGCCTGTAATTCAGACGTGCTTCCCTCCCACACGACTAAAATACTATATTAATTACACACTGATCACTGAAGGAGGCAGAGGAGGAATCCTATATCGCCACATGTGAAAAAGTTCATTCATTCACCGCAGATGAGGACAGTGGATCGTCTTTCATCCAGACTTTGCTGGGCTCAGTTTAAACATTCATGAAATACAGATTAAAAGAAATTTTTTTTTTTAAAGACGGCCTCATCCCAGAGGCACGGAGCATATTGACCTTATCCACCTATTTATTTATTTTTATAAAGTGAAGAACGGTACCTTGTAACCTTGCTGTCCCCTGTGGCTGAGCAGGGCCGAGTGGCCAGGTGATGAGGCCGTAATGATGTCAGCGGATCCGTAGAACGCACGCCATTCCTCCTCCTCTCTGGTCGACTCTTCCTCTTCCTCACTTAAAGGTTGAAAGGGAGGAAACGGACAGAAACGTGTGCACACACACACTCGGTCAGATTGAGAGCCTCCCCTCCTGGAGGAGGCCGCCATTGATGGAGACTAATGTTGACATGTCGCACCCCAGGACCTGCAGTCAATTAACACATTGTCTAATTAAAGTGATCTACTGGTTTATCTATGAGAGATTGAAAGTGGCTGTGAAATGAATCCACGCTGCATTAATTTTACAATCAGGTCTGCTTCTTTATTTCCATTTGGATTTTAATGCTAATAACCTGCTTTAACATGCCGTCCCATTATTGAGCAGATGCTGAAAGCGTCTCTCACTGATGAGTTTGCTGAATCTGAATGTGAGCTTTTGTTTCCTGTTAAACGGCCTGATTGACTGAAACATCCATAAGATTTCACCAGGAAGTCGTTGTTGACTAAGCAGTCCTGTTATTGGTTGGCTTTAAGTTCTTTTACACTTTCTTATAATTCCCTCTGAGGAGAAACATTTTGTGTCTCACAGTAATTGTGGTTTACATAGCAAGCCGCCATGCTGAGACGCCTTTAGGAATGTAATTGCGCTGCAGGACTTGTTTGGTTGGGTTGCAAGGACGTCTCAGATATAAGCCTGTCTCATACAAGACAAAGTGAATGATCATAGATATCAATAACTGATTAATCCTTCAGCACTTTTATAGTTTTATTTTCAGGGGAATGAACATTTTTTCTTTTTATGATGCTGCTGAAGACAAACCTGTAACTCCACAAGGCAAGACAGGCTAATGATTCCTTTGAATAGAAATGTCACAGCCAGCTCAAGAATGCATCACTTCATTTCCATTAAGGGACCTCAGTAATAAGTTTATTCATCCATTCATTGCAGAGCATGATTTATTTCCTCCTGACTCTGTTTAAGATGCCAGGTCTAGTTAAAGCTCAGGTTTCATAGTGAAGCAGAAGTTGGTGGTGGGGAACATCTCCGGTAATCTGAGCTTCCTGCTGACAGTTGAAGGTTTGGAAGAAGCTGCTCTGATCTGTTGTGGTGAAGATGAAGCTGAGATGAAGATCTTTATTTACTGGCCTAGTTAAATCCCAACCTTAGCCTGAACACCACAACTGAAGGAATGAAAGCACCTGACATTAGTTTCAATCATGAGTTCAGAGGTCATCAGTGATTAAAGGGGGAAAGGAGTTTGGGGAATTTCATCACAAGGTCATTTAATGAGACTGTAAATATTTTGTCTCCAGTTTAACTGAAGGATCCAGTCCCAACCTGAACTCTATTAACTCACTTTGGCTGCGTTCACACTGCAGCCTGAAATGAACCAATTCCAATTTTTTTGACACAATGCGACCTGTATCTGATCTTTTCAGGACAGGTCGGATTTTTTTCGAAGGATCTCTGGTGTCAGTCTGTCTGGGCCTCGACCCGCCAGCAGAGATGATTTTCCACAGTAACTCGTCCTGGATGACAGTCAGCTGAGAGCCAGCTCTGATATTCCTCCTCGTTTGAGTTTGCTGCTTTAACTTCCTGTTTGGTTGGAGGAACTGATCGTAGGCCTTTATGAACGATGAAAGAGATGTTTGAACTTCCTGCTTCTCTCTCTATGAAGCATCTTTTCAACTAATCTTTGATTTGAAATATTATTACTTTTAACCCTAATTTTATTAAAATAGGCATTTCTTTGCTGTAATTTAATTCATTTTTTTAAACTGGTGATTACTGGAATAGTAGAACAAACTCTTTTTATTATAAGATTTTACACCAGTGAGTTTTATTGTAGCATCTCTGTGGGGTGACACCTGGATTCAGTAGAGAACTTGAATGGACTGAAGCTATGAAGTGATGACGTTGACCTGTAAAATTTGTGTACTCGTTTGTAACATGAGTGCTAATGGGAAACATGGAAAAACTTCATGTTTAAACCTGTATTAAATGCTACGTTATCAACATAAAAACCCAACAAACTAAATGAATTGTCAGAATTTGCTTATTTTCCTGACAAATAAACCTTCAGCTGATCTCGCTGCCCCACTGGTCATTTGTTTGCAGCAGGAACATGAAACAGGAGGAGAAACTGCATCCAAAACCTGCTGTAAACTGATAGAATCACACAACAAAGCAACAATGAGAGCTGAGGTTTCTGCTGCTTTCCAAGAACCTCGACAGTTAAATAATTTGTCCTGCTGCTGTAACAAAGTTCTGGCCAAGTGGCCACACCTCAGTCACCACATTAATTTCCCTGTTTGACTCCCAGCAGCTGGAGTTAAGGTTGTACAAGCAGTAATGTTGAGTAATGAGCAGTAGCTCAAGCTGCTACATAAAAACCTTAGTTCTAGAGCAGGTCTGGTTCTGCCTGCGTTGGCAGCGCAGTGACTTCTTGCAGAAACATAAAAATAATCATGGGCCAGTTTTTCTTTTTTAAATTGGAGCTTTATCTGCTTGGTGGTGGCAGTTGTATTGAAATAATAAGTATTTATTTATGCTTCTTAACCCTTTAATATTTAATCTTTCCATTTCTGGATTTCCTGTGGATGTTTTCAGTGCCAACATTGGACTTTTTATTTCCCAATATCCCTCAGTGAAGGTTGCCACAGTGCTGCCCCAGTCCTGTCATCCAGAGACTGATAGTGGGCCTTTGTAATCAGTTGTGCTGTGTATTATTCCTGGAGTGTTATAGACCTGCAGGCTGCAAT
This sequence comes from Poeciliopsis retropinna, assembly GCA_010277075.1. Lineage (NCBI taxonomy): Eukaryota > Metazoa > Chordata > Actinopteri > Cyprinodontiformes > Poeciliidae > Poeciliopsis > Poeciliopsis retropinna. Next base: position 1,357,805 of record VMRM01000039.1, on the reverse strand, counting down.
GAAAATAAGCCAGCTAACCACTTAGTGACTGAGAGGCTCTTTGTGATGCTGAATTTTCTTTAGGTTTCGGGGCAAAACAAACATGCAAACATCATATTTTAGGTAATAAATGGGAGGAGGAGCAGAAATAGACAAGATTTTAATGTGACAAGCAGAAAATCTTTGTTTTAGAACATAAGCCAGTTATGCTGCTGCTCTAATCCTCCTGAAGGAACAAATTGGAGCTAAATACCAGCCTGCAATGGGGAGAACAGCACATACAAAGCCACCTAAAGTTTTACATACTTCAGTCTTTTACATGCAATGTTTACACTTAATGAAATTAGGATTATTAAGTTACTGAGAACATCTCAGACAGATGTCTGGTTGGTGAGGCTCTCCAGCCTTATTGAAACTCATCTTCAGTTGAGACATTAAAACTATGTATTTTATTGTTTCTGAATCTCTGCAGAGGAACTAGATGTGTGCAGGACATGGTGCTCAAGTTCAGACAAATCTGCCCCCCTTACAGCAACTACGAGTTTTCAGCAGTGATAATTTCTATTTTTATTACTGGAAGATGATGAAAGGTGGACGGATAAACTTATGTCTTTCTCATGATTTTAAAGGAGCTCATCTGTCTCATCATTGCAACATTTTTGCACTTGTTTGAAGACGCTCAGTTTCTGGTCTTGGACTAGGCCATTGAACCACTTTGTTTACTTTTGTTTTTCCAAGTATTTTGTAGTGAATTTACTGCTGCTTTTTTTTTTTTTTTTGATAATCAGATTATTTCCATATTGATCAGTTGGTGATCAACTCTAAATGTAATATTGCCCCGAATAAGAATCACCTTTGTTTCCTGCTGGCTTCCTCCCTCCAACAAGGTGCAAATGGCCCCTGCTGAGTCACACAGCATGTTTGTGATAGCAGCCATATGCTGAAGCCCTTTTAATTATTGCACATTATCCCAGCCGTGTCAGACTGTTGCAGCGGGAGCATTAGCTCCATCATGACCTTTTCATCAGGACAAACGTATGAAAGCAGAAACAGCCACAAAACTGTAAAATGCCAAAACTGGTGAAATTAAATTCCTACACGACTTAAAAAAAAAAGAAAATAGGCTGCACATCATGTCTGTTCATGTCTAACAGCCTGCACTCTGGGGCCTGACCCCAGCTCTCAGTTTAACATCAAATATGTTATTGTGTAATGTGTAAAAATAAGTCGGTTGCATAAAATGTAATGAATTATGAATAATGCCCCATTTTCTTTGTGTGGCCAGCTCAGGCTCTGGCCACATCAATTATGTTGAAGAGGATTGATCTCATTTCAGAGGCTGTTCCAATTTTAAGCATGTCAGCGTAAAGACATAATGGCATTTAAATGAGACGAGTCAAATCGAAGCCCTGATTGGTTGCAGACTGAGAGCTTCGTAACAGCTTTGTTTAATGAATCCAGTTCACTGGTTCTGACTCACCTTTTCATTTGTTCTGCACATGATGGTGCATGTCAGGACAGTGAGCTTCATCTGAGCGGGACAATCTGGGGTCTGCAGCAGTGACCGATGGCTTCATGAAGCAGCACACATGCTTCCTGCGCCGCATTTATCATATCAACTCCAGGATTAATTCTGGGGATACAGATGAGGAAAGTGGAGCTTGCGTCGCATAATTAACATCTTCAGACGCAGAACCAGGAATAAAGTCAGCACTGCATCATCTGGAGCGGAGAGATGGATGATGGGAGCGGGTGTTGAGGGAAGCTCAGCTTCCTCAGGATCCCACTGAGGAGCTTTACAGAGATCCAGCCGGGGTGATTACCAGCAAAGCTGCTTTTTCTGACTCCAGCACTTTAAATTATTTTTCACTTTAACTATTCCTGCCTTTCTAACTTCTTCTACATGTTGCTATGTCACAACAACAAAACTATTTATTTAGTATTTTATGTAACAGGCCAACATAATGGAAGGTTTCAAACAACTTTTGAAATAATCCAGAAAATGTGTCGTGGACATATCCAGTCGCCTTTCAGAAATAAACTGCTTGTCATTTATAAATCCAGATGATCTGCTTCTGTCTTCAGGGGTTCATTAGAGAACAACCAGCAGGGAGACTGAGGAGCCAGCAGCCGGGTCAGAGAGCGTTCTGGACAAGTTTAACGTTCTCAAGCAGTATCCCAGCTTTCTATCGAAGGAAATGCAGCAGATAGAAATTTTCTTTTCCTTTTGACTTATTAATTATGTCCTAGTTTGCGTTATCTTCCAAATAAACCCCAATAAGTACATTGACGTTTATGCTTGTGACTACATCTTAAAAAGTTAGACGTGAACTTTCCAGAGGCCGAACTGCACGATGATCTCTTATCACAGCTGCTTTTTCACAGTGGAGAGGAATGTAATCAAGTGATTTCTGTGTCCGTCCACCGCTGGATCCTGCAGGCTGAACACTCGTCCACCAAGCTGCCTTGAGCAGAACGCTGGTGCTCAGTCATCTTCCTGCAGACTGAGCGCTCAGCAAACAAGTGTTCCCAGCGGCCGGCTGGCGAGGCATCCAGCCTGCAGCGAGACTCTAACTCCTCCCGCCGTTCCTGTGGATCCACATTCTCCGGCTGCCTGCCGGCTGTTCCGCAGGCAGTGCCTTTGTCCATCACTAGAGGGAGTGGGCAGCCCTAAATATGATGCAGAGTAATATGAGGCATTGGACCAGAGGACAAAGGGAGAAGTGGAGAGACGAGCAAAAGATGCAGGAAGAGTTTGGAACCCCAGAGGAGAATATGGAGGAGATCCAGAGTGAACTGGATGGATGCCTCTGGACTAATCCTGCAGAGACATAAGTCAGAGTTTTTGGCAGATAAAAAGTGATTAATGGAGACGGTGTTTACTTTGTGTCTCTGTGATGAAGTGTGGCAGAAGTAGTGAGACAGATGGATGCAAACATGACAGCAGCCGCAGACAAATGCAGCTTGATATGGAAACACTTCCTGGAAGTCTCTCAGTGCAGCGACTTCTGCAGGGTTTCAGGGTAAAAATCAGAGTCCGGCTCTGTTGGCTGCAGTCCAGACCTGTGCATGTTCCTTTCAGTTCTCACTGAAAGGAACAAAATCTGCTGTCAGACAGGATGGATGATCAGGCTGGTCGATGTTTAACCAGTTTTTATTTTATCACTATGAGGGGATGAAGGTGCAGCCAAATCTGAGCCTGGGGAGACGGCGGCCGCTGCGTGTGATTTCACGGCCTTCCCCTCCTCAGAGAGGTGTGTCAGCTGTGTTGGTCAGTTTGCTCACTGGCCCGATTATTTTGCCTGATGCAGGACACAGAGCATCCACACACGGCTTTAAATTTCAGCTTTTTCCACTGACCCTGAGAGAATAGGTCAAAACAGATTCTGTGAATCACCGACTGCGCCTTTAGAGCCTCCACATGAGCAAAGGCTCCGTTTTAAAAAGGAGCTGTGAGCCAGTTCAGTCAGACCTCCCGGGGAAATCTGGTTAATAAAAAGTATCACATTTTCTGGTCCTAAAAGGTCATATCTGCTGAACCCACCGGACTCCAGTCCACCAGGATCCATGTGGATCCATCCATGTCTTGATTTCTGCTCTGGATTAAAGGAGCAGGATGCACAAAACGCAGGCAACCAAACACCAAGTCAAACAGATGGAGATAGTAACTAAACATGTATATTATTAATAACAATAATAAACAGGTTTTATTGTTATAAAACACAGTAAACTAATGGTGGTGAAGGGCTGGACTGGGTTAACTCAGGGAATCTCATCTGTTCGTGTATCAATCAACTCCAAACCATTTCTTTTTCTGTCACAATCATCAATTTATTCCATTTTGATCATCAGGCTCCAAACATTGCCAGGACCGACCAGCAGCTCACCGCTTCCTCACACACAAACCAGCAGGCCAGTAACCCTCAGTTCATAGCTGATGACGCCACGCCCACATCGACGCGCCCGCCACCAGGAGCCTCTGCTCCTGTCATATCGATAATTACTTATTTCATTCATCTTACAGAGCCTCAGTGAAAACGTGTTTATTATTATTAAATCTTTGGTGCAAAACATTGATTGAAAATCAATTATTTTTTTTTTTTACTGCATGTTTAAGATGGATCAGCACTGAAAGCAGCTCTTAAAACCATCCAGACTAGAACAGAGAGACACAATCAAAACTGTCAGATGACTTAATATCTGCAATAATAACCCAGAAATGGTCTAGATTACAATGTATTTTTATTTATTTCATATTTATGGAAATTTTCTGTGTATATCAAAGGTTTTTGGAGTCTTTCTATCCTAAAGAAAAATATATAAAATGTCAGATATTTCACAAGGAGATGCATGGAAAAACCTTACATAACCTTATATTAAAGCAGAAAGTACCGCTTACAGTACCGATCCGAGACCCTCTGGACTGAGCATGGATTATTTTTTAGCATTAATAGCGGTTGGGATTCGGATGCTAGCCTCTGTTTTCACATCAGTCAGATCTTGTATGTTACTGTTTCTTGTTTTTTGTTAAAAACGTGACTTGCGTCACTTGAAATGTTTCCACATCCTGTGACATTTTTGTCTCATGAACAACAAAATCCTCAAAACTTTTTGTTTTTCTACTTGACAGACGCTGTGTGAAAAACACAGAAATGTAATGAATTTATTTCAAAGAGTTGATTTTTAACGTAACAGGAGTTTTATAGAACGATTGAACAAACGTGGGGGAAGGCCTCCGATATTTCCCCCACCCAGCATTTGGAGTGACAGAGCAGAGCTTTCCCTGCAGCTGCAGGCAGAGAGGTTGTCAACACAAGGTCAGAGGTCAGGGGAAGTTCGGTTACCAGCATCTCCCTGCTGACAGTGATGGGCCCTGTGGGAGGCAAAGATTTCATATGAAGGGGACAAGAGAACATGACTATTAATGAGACCTGCATGTTTGTTTTATTAATCCTGTCCAGATATTTCAGCTGATTATTAGGACACTTTTTTTCTTTTCCTTGTTATTAATCTGAGAGCTAAAGATCTGGATCAAAATGAAGGATTATTAGATCATTTCTGCATTTTTCTACCTGGACACAAACAATGCAAATCTGTTCAGCTCTGTTAGACAACAATCCACCAGCGTTTCTTATCTGCTGGCTGTGACGAAGCTTCGGTCCAGAGCAGGTTCTGTTCAAGGCTGAAGCATCAGGGAACGACGCAGGCTGGTGGAGGAGCTTCTGAAAGGCTGCATGCAGAACACAGAGGAGTCTGGGGAGTGGTATTTTTTGCTTTGCTGTGTGGACTCATCATGGAGTGGGTAATTCAGCCGTGTGGAAAGTGTTCCACCAGGAGGAACACAGAGTGCCGACACGCCGGCGTTCAGACGAGACTACAGGCACTCAGCAGGACTGGAAGCACTCTGAGACAAGTGCAAAGGAGATGTAACGATATATATGATACCTGTTGTTGCTCAACATGATCACTCTGAAGGAAACTGCGTCTGTTTGCGGACTTGTGAGAGAACAAAGACTTTTGCAGAAGAAGATGAGCATGAATATGTCAAAGACCTCCATGGCACCCTCAGCTTTTTTGTGTCGCACTCACATGAAGTGTGGGCGGATTCACAGTTTCTGGACCATTTCTGCTCCTCGGGCTCCAATGTGCACGGTGGGGGCTGGGACTGAAATGACTCAAAGAGCCCACTCCACATCTCTGTGCTCCCTGTGGGGCTGAGGCTGTGCTGGAGAACTTCTGTCATGGCTGCAGTTTCCTACAACAGGATTCTGCTCTGTTCAGACGTGACTCTGTGAGTGAGTCACAGATGATGTGAAAAATCAGCTTTCAGGTGTTAACAAACGTTTGAATTCTGAATGCACCTGAAGGTCTTTGATCACTGAAAGAGGGCTGACTTGTGCCGGAGTGAACTGCCACCGCCACTTCTTAGCTTTTCAGCTTTCTCAAAATGATCCACGATTTCATTCAACACAAGCTGTTCTGTGCAGTTTTTCCTGATACTGGTTCTTATTTTTGCTTCAACCTCAGAAAATATGAGCATCTTTTTAGGCACCCAGAGCTCATTTACTGTTTTTTTTTTTATTTTGCCTTTTTAAAACTTTATTTATTTGATTTATTTAAAAAGTTCAGTTTTACATCTTCACTCCGCTTATTTTTGACTGAATCTTCACAGCTGCCTAAGTCTGGTTGTTACCTTTAAAGTTTATATTTGTCACATTATAAACTTCCCAGTCAGGTTCTGTTTTCCTGATGTTCCTGTTTGAATTGCTTTCATTTTGCTTCTAGAGTTTAACTTATTTTCTGTTTTGCTCTCCGGCCTCCACCTAAAACCTCCTGTTGAATTTTAAATCTGAATTTTTCAGTGTGACCTGTTTTGGTGCATTTGGAGATGTTCACTCTGCATACTGATCACAGCGTTTCTCAAATTCAGCGACGCCATGAAAAAGACTTGGAAAATCTCAGTAAGTAGAACCGAGAAAACTGAGGCAACATTGTTTCCGAATTCAGAAAACAAAGCTGTTATTGTCGTTGGAAATGTTTCTTTTGTTTGCAGTAGTTTCCTTATTGGTTCTGGTTACAGAACAAAGTATTTGGCTTAAACTGCCAAAATGTTTTTATGGAAGGAAGCAACAGAAAGGTTTGATTCCAGAAATATTCTGCAATAGTAGATACAAATAAAATACTACTAAAAAGTTAAATGCAGATGGACAAATATCCATCATGCATAATTTGTCTTGTATTCCTGTCTTAAGCAGGTTTTATTTTATAGGTGACAGAAGACTTATTTTCAGAACTGTTTAGCAGTCAGCAGTAAACTTACTGACACATTGTGTGTGTGATGAAGACATTTCATTACTGTCATTCAACACTGCCAACATTTCCAAATCCATCATGTAAAATATATTTTACATAAATATATTTATGTAAATATATTTACTTTACATATATTTATTTATGTAAATATAAAAACCAAATCTTCTCCCTCTAACAAGAATATGTTGGTCATTGTGACATTCTAACATCTCATATTCCCTGATCAGATTTGTGTTGCTCCAAAATTAATAAGTATCAATCATCAGGTGATTTTTCTGTGCTTTTTTTGTTTGTTTTTCAAACTAAAAATATGCATTTTGAAATAATTCGAAAGAATTATTCTTGTAATTGGAATCTTAAATGTCTGCTTAACTTTTTATTAATATAAATCTTCAAGGTTTTTAAATGTATGTTTGATGCATCATAGACTGAGGAAGCATTGGATACTCATAATGTGCTTGTTTATTTTGTCTCTTAACTTACCTAATAATCATTGCTTGTTGCTTTAAGATCAGTTCCCAAGTTTTCATTAAATGTTTTACTGTGCTCTGAAAAGGTCTGTCGCCCAGAGAAACCTCATAAAACACGCAGTTTCCAGGCAATGCTCTTATTGGCTAAGACAATGGTCATAAAACCTCATGAAATTGAGGTGAAAACTCCATTATGTTCTGGAGATGGGACCATTTTATAAGACTTGCAAGCAACAGTGTTCATGCCTCATCTGGTCCGTCAACTAATGTCGGCCATAACAACCGATTTCGGCAGCGTGAAACGACTCCAATGGCCTAAACAGCAGCATATGCTTCACCAAATTAAGGGCCTGTTAGAGCGTGTGAATTGGCTGTGCTTCCAGCGATTCCCCCAGATGGATGGAGATTTCCCAGAGGACAGGAACTTAACCATCTCCTCAGCTCCGCCACCTTCTCGTCTCCTCTGTCCGTTACACATATCACAACTTTATTTACTAACCTTGAGACGATCTCCCTCCATCAAACACGTAGAACATCCCCCCTCGGTTCCTCTTGAAGCGGGCCGGCTGACCCTCAGGGGACTGTGGCTTCGTACCGTCCCCTAAGGATGATGCTTCAGAAGAGAAACTCCAAAGAGCTGGTGTCTATTTACTTTATAGATCCTTGGAAGCAGGAAAAAACTCTTAGAGACGGGCTGGAAAACGCAGAAAAGAGAATGTGTTTTATGAATAAGTGGCCTTGCAACTTTTTTTGCTAGAAAACCAGCAAAATTAATCAAAAATAAAGAACAGAATGCTAATTTTAAGCCATCAGTTCTGAAGTAAAAATGTTTTTACAATGTCTTAAAGTATTCCTATCTGTTGAGCTTATCCCTGTTTGTCACACTTCAGCCAATAACCTGAGTTTGATTTGACTTTTATGTGACTGAATAAAAAGGTCATGTTTGTGAAGAGGAAAGAAAAGATTACATGATTTTCTAAAATGTTCCTAGTAAACAAATGAAGGCATTAGTTTTAATACATTTCAAACCAGCTCAAGTTCAGCAAGATTGACTGGCGAACATATGTGAACATCAATTTTCAAGTTTTTTAATTGAATTCATTCTAACTTATTAATATTGATTGATCTGAACCATTACAGAGTCGTTGTCCTGCTGGAAGTTGAAGCTCTTCCCAGTCAATAACAGATTTTCTCCTTCTCCACAACTTTCTCCCTGGCCTTTCTGATTTGTTCCTGGCTCTTCATGATGCTGTTATTAAATTAAAGTGAGATTTAATCTGGATCATTGAGAGACTGGGTGTTGATTTTGATGCAGTCTGTGTGGCGACCGTGTCGTGACTGGATGTTGGATGGCACAGCCTTTCTGGCCTCCCCTGTGCAGGTACAGCAGCTGTGGGCTGTGTCGATAAATTCAGAGTGGATGAGGGGAGAATGCTGATCAGAGCTGCATTACGGCCAGGCAGAGACAAGATGGTGGCCTGGCCACAGATCTGTGGGTTTCTCTGCAGCATTGGAAGTACCAACATGAATATCTTATTTAATGTTCATACCTGTGAGCTTTTACTTCCTTTGACGAACACTGCTTGAATCAGATGGATGTCCATTCATCGCTCCAGTTTCTTACAGAACTTTGCTTTTTTTTTTCTGCAAAAATCTGTCTCTACATGTTTAGCTTTTAGATTTCAGAGGTCACTCTGTGTGCTGCAAAGATGCACCAACAAATAATCCAGTATTTTAGGATGGTGTACGTTTGATGTTACAATCTGAGCTCCAGCTGTGTTAAAATGGTTTCCACTGACATTCAACACGTTACAGTATCTGCTGAAGTCATCAGGGCAGAAACCAACATGGTGACCACAGGGTTCCTCACCAAACATCTGAGTGCATTAGTGCTGCACAAAGCAGCACAACTTTACTATCATAATAAAAGTCTGTGCACAAACAGCGGCTCAGACGCAATATTTGTTGGCTGCTATTTCTCACACTTTGCATTTCCAGGATAAGTTCAGAATTGATCAGAGGCTCACGAAAATCTACGAGTTACCGTTGACTCAAACGTTTTTGTTTGTTTCTGATCATTTCACTTAAGAAGCATTTCTAAACACATAATTTCCCAAGCAGATCAAGAAACATTAATTATGCATTATAATTTATTCCATTAGGCTGCTGCAAAGCTGTTTAAATCTTAACAGATCATCAATTTCAAGTCTGAGCGCCATGAAGAACAGACATCTCTGTAAATCCTCTGATGTCACAACCATTTTAAATTCTTTCCACCGGCTCCAGTAGGTTTCAGAATTTGTTCTAAAGTACCTGTACTCACCTGCAGTGCTCCAACTGGTCACGCTACTTGTTATTTGTGTTGTCTTTTAACCCAGCTCTGCGCTGCTTGTAGCCTTTTTTAGAGTCTGCTGGTTGTTCCTTGTAAAAATCTAAAAACAGCAGCGGCTGTCAGCCTGTTGCTCCGAACTGTTTTTCTGCTACTTCACTGTGGATGCTTTCAAAACCTGTTGAAAACTCATTTCATACGATGAGTTTGAATTTGATTTTGCCTCCGTGAAAAAATCTTTTCCTTCTTACTTCTGCAGATATTGTGAGCTGATAGAACATGGTTCTCAAAATGCCTGAGATCCAAGAGAGAGCTGGAAACATCATGTAAAAAAGATGAGAGGACTGAACAGAAACATTGATCATATACGCCTTGGGTACTACAATACTTAACAATAATGTTTTGCATTAATGCATATGAGCAACTCTGAAAAAGTCTTAAATCAGAACTGTAAAACATAAAAGCATATTCTGAAAGCTGCTAACAGAATGAGTCAGAGATGTGTTTCCTGTTTGGCAGGAACATCGTGACACTGAGGAGTTTAAGCATTTTAGGAAAACGGTGAGAGCAAAGTCTCCGGCTCCAAGTGAGATCTTAAAGCATTGAGTAGTTATTGTGATTTATCCAGTAAAGAGGAGGAAGTTAAGAAAAATGTTGTCTGAGGACAAAAGCTTGAGTCCTAATGGACCAGAATCCTACCGTCAGCTTTAGAAATACTTTGTGAAGATTCCAGCATGTGTTTCATTCACCACAGTGCAGAACGCTGCTGTGTGACAAAGACTTCAGAAAGATAAAGATCGGGCAGCATTCAAGTGAACTTACTCATCTGCTCTCCTTTATTAATTAATAATGAGAATAATAATAAGACATTTTATTTAAAAGCACATTTGACAACACCCAAGGACACTGTACAAGCAAATAAAAAAAGTGAAGGCTTTATGCTAGCAGGCCATTCTGTGGCTGGAAAGGCAGCAGTGAATAGAAGCAGATAAAAGTCTCACATTTGTACACATCATTAATGTTTTGTTTGTGTGGATAAATCAAACTTTTCAATGCATTTTGAGTGACATTTCACATAACATTACAGTGAAACAAAAAATATTTTCTGCTTCTTCAACTCATCATCACAGGGAATCATGTAGGTTCCTGTTGATTTATTTCATGAAGTGATTATTACGTTTGTACTGACAGGATGGAGAAATCCAATGCTTCTTCACATCAACAACTGTTTTCTGCAGTAACTGGTTTACTGAATCTGCTGAGGTTAAAGTAGTTCGACTTCATTCTGCCTCCGTCTCCCAGATCCAGATCCGGGGGTCCGGTTCCTGAGAGCTGCCGACCTCCAACTTTTAGATGCATCCTTACTCCAGCAGACCGAGATCAAAACGTTGGATTTCCTGTCCAGCAGTCATTCAGCTCCGAACAGGCCTGGTAACGAGACGTTCGTTTGGTTCAGGTGTGTTGGAGCAGGATGCGTGTGAAAGCTGCAGGATGGCAGATCTCAAGGACTAAAGCTCCTCTGCTTTAGACGATCTCAGGATTCTGTGGTAAAAACTGTTGAAGTAAATGTCAGGATCTGTACAACCTCTAGGAACTTCATCTACTTGTTCTGCATGACTGAATCTTTGGGGAACATAGGAGCGCTCACTCCGTCTCAGTTGTCCAGTCCTTTAGTCCTTTGTGTTTATTTATTGTCCCTGAAGCCCAACATCCCAACATCAGCTCTAACTACAGGTTGTGTTTGAAGCCAGGAAGCTCCTGCACAACTGCTTTGTTAATGATTGTCTCTTGCAACAGGCTCTTGAGTCAGAAAAGTTCCTTTTTAAATGATTTCCTGCTTTGAAAATAAAGAAAAAAGACTGTGATTTATTTGAGTTCTAGCAAGTTTTCCAAGCTTTCAAAAAATATAATAGAATCTGAACTTTAGATACTTCATCAAAATCTCCTTCCAGTGTTTTGACTATTTTCAGTTTCTGCCCATTCTGGCTTTCTGGTATTTCTGTAAGTCATCTCTAACTACAGGTTGTGTTTGAAGAGGAGTTGTGCTCTTTATTTACCGTCCACAGCAGCAGAGATGGAGTAAATCTGCAGTAAGCACTTCCTGATTGTGTCTGACCTGAGCTCTCACCCTGCGGCGGATGTCTGAGGGGATCAGCATCCTTTAGTGGGGAAAACTTTTTACTGACATTATTGAATCCCTGCAGTTGCTGTGTTTTGTGTGTAGATTTTTAAAGTTTGTCTTAACTGAAGCACAATGGGGGTTAGACGATGAAAGATAAAGTTCAAATTAAGGTTCAAACCATAAAGTATTATATATGCTTATTAAAGGAAAAGACAAAGTATTCCAGCATTGTAAAAGGATTTCTAGACAAAGTAACTGGCGTTGGAGTAAAATATGTAAGGACACTGGTGGAAAGGTTTCAGTAGGAACTTCTTATTTGTGATGCTGAGTGATGGATCCCTTCTGAAAGCGCTGACCTTCTCAATGATCTGCAGTTAAAGGGCATGACATTCTTAAAAAAAAAAAAACAATGAAAGAAATGATTTTTCTTGACATATCTTACCTTAAATAAGAGTTTTGATAGTTTAAAAACTGCAGACGTGATTCTCTCACGCGGCATCAGATGTGGAAACACCGGTCGGGTATGGAAGAGTGCGACGGATTCTCTCCTCACGACTGTGTCTTGATTACACTTCTGAACCATGAGAGCTAATTACTGGCTGATGGGGGGAGGGGCGATCCATACCGGTCCCTGGAGATGAAGATGTGACGCCGAGCCAGAGAGCATGAGCAAGTTGCTGCCATGTGTCTGACTGGGTTCAGGAGAGGAGGAAGTCAGCGGGAGGAAGAGATTGTTTTGAGCTGTGCTGCTAATTAACAGCTGAGTGAAACCCATGAAGAGAGTTTCCAATCAAACCAGCTCCCTCCCTTCATGTCTGCATCCCAGAGTCTTTCCCCGACTCGGTAATTTGCTCAAGGTCTCTTCATTAATATCAACCCTCTCAAAGGATGGAGAGTCGTACCTGATGACTATAATTAATGACCAATATTCAGCGGAGGAGGGACCAGACATCCCGGTTCTTCGCTCAACACTTTCATGTCTGTTTTTATGTGGTAAACTAAACTAATTAGCACACAGTTGTCAATTAGAAGGAAAAATATACATCTCTAAAAAGTTTTCACAAATATAAATCTGTAAAGTCTGCCATGCATCTTTTCATCCCCAATAAAACCTCTTCTTCTCAGCTAATTTATACATTTCTTTCCATTTATTAATGCGGCATCCTGACTCTGTCAACTCTTTAAATGTTTTATCTTTCATTTTGTGATTATGCAAATTGCATCCAATGGCCAGATTGGAGGAAAATATATATTTTTTTACATTAACCTCCATATATTTTATGAACATAAATATCAGTTTTATTTACTTTTTTTATTGTTTTGCTTGTCTCTTTAAACTATCACACGTCATTGCTTTCCACCAGATGAAGACACTTTTTGCTGCATCTTATTTCTGGCAGTTTGCATATATGTGCTGAGACATGACTTTTTTTTTTCCATGGAAAAATGTAAATAAATGCTGCTGGTATATTTTGACTCAATATTTATATGATATATCTGATCTTTGTGTCTCTTCCATCCAAATGGAAAAACGTTAATCACTAAAACTCCATTCAGAGCAGCAGATTATATTTTTACTGCAATCTTTAAAACTATATATTTCTTAGAGTTTAAGGTGAAGGTGTTTTATGATTTGTCATTTTTCACCTCACACCATATTTTAACCATGTTCCATCACCACTTTGTATAAAGCAACAACACAAAGCCCTCAAACACACTAAAACAAAATTCAACAGAAGTCCTCTTATTGGTAAAATTGCTCTGTCTCTTTCATTTCCCCATTTCTATCTGATGCAAAAATCTTGATCGTTTGCTAGTAGTAGTCTGTGAAGCACTTCTCCTCCTTTTCTCTTTTTACTTCCAGACTCAGGAAATTAAACACTGCCGTTGTGTGTCACATCATCCAAGTCTTAAGTGCTTCACCATCGTTTTTGCTTTGCCACCTTCCTGCACCACTGACCCATTTCTGTTTGCTGCAGCCGCCGCCAGCGTTGAGCTGACCGCCGCCCCCTCCACCACCTGGCCAGTTGTCTGCTGGGAGTTGGTGAGAGTAGAAGTTCAAACTAATATAAGAGGGAACAGCCAGACTCGGGGAAATTGATTGATTTTAGTTTCACTTCATTCAGAAGAAGCATAATGGAGAAAATGGAAACTCTGAAACAAAACACAGAATAAACGCACCTGTTTCTGGATGTAAATATGCATGAAGCAGGAAGATTTAGTATTTACCACCGGTTGTCTTTTCCATCTTCGCTGTTCCTCATCTTCAAATTGTGATTCTGGTCTCTTTCTTCCCTCCTGTCAGGTTGAGCCGTCGTACTGTTTTTCATCATGTGCATGTCACGCAGCAGGTAGTTGGGGATTAGCTTCCTTCTCATAATGGCAAACACAACCAGAGCATTATAAACATAATTTCCTGTGTCATTGCACCAAAGAGTTGAGCCACAAATTTCAGCTCCTGGGGCGATTCAGAGCTTCAGTGTCTAGGCTTCCTTAAGGGGGGCTTTGATTGCTCGGTTTGAATTTTAAAACTGCAAATGTGCAGATAATTAACACAGTCAGAGGAGTTTTTGTGGAGCCTGTTTTCATTACTGATTTGAACATTGAACTCATTTCCTGGTAAATTTTTTATGCTTTCTAGTTTAATTGATTTAACCACTTTATGCTCCATCTATGCTGGATTTTTGACAAAACCAATTTGAAGTAATATTCTCAAGGATGCCCAATGACGCAGAGCTGCTGAACGTGACAGACGGGTCGACCGTTTTGCTGCAAGATGTGTAAAGTGTCAGGACTTGGACAAGCCCCCCTTGTTTAGCTCGACCTTCCACTCGGCAATATCAGTTCTCGGCTGCACGTTTCTGTTTTTTTTTTTTGCTTCTTTTTTCGACACAGAGGATAAATACGGGCAAGGACACTATGAGAACAAGCTGCCTCTGTGGTTGCAGGCATGTTATGTCACCATAACAACTGATGAGACTAATTGATGACATAATGATGCTGGTCTTCATCACCTCTGGGTTCTCAGCAGAACAAGGATGATGGGCTGCTGCGAAATTTGCACAGAATTTCAGTAAATATCAAAAAAATGAAAGTTTCTGCCTGCTTAATATGCATCTTCCCTTTTTTCTCACGCTTGCATTTTCTTTTGTGCTCTGTGTAATAATCCCAGGGGCTCCAGTCAGCATCTCACACTAAAGTTAAAACCTCAAAGAGGAATTCCAGCTGATTGTTCCTTCTAAACAAAAGCCAGTTAAATGCTGCGCCTCCGGCCTTTTCTTTTTATACTTTTTGTGTTTTCTTGTAATTTAATTAAATCTATTAACATCCAGTCCCAAAACCCCCTCCATGCTTACAGCTTGTCCGTTCACAGAGCAGACTTAAGGCTTTGTGCACTTTAAGCTCCAGGGCTTCAGTCATGGTTTGTAAATTTTTTTATTTTCTCTTTGTTACAGAAACCAAACAGAACGAAGAGCTTTTCAAAGTCTTGGCAAAGCTGCAATGTGATTCCTCAGGCTGTGAATCCTAATGACTTCTAAATAAATAGATTAATGAACTCATCTCTTCATTAATTGTATCGTGCACCCATCCAGTGGGTGGTTATTGTGCATTCATTTTTAAGTATGTAGGTTATGTTTCTGGTTGTTTTATGTACCTGGAGAGAGATAGAGTTTTTATTTGCAAAACATTCCAGCAACAAGAAAACTTGGGCTACTTTTATGATGGTGTTTAGCTTTGGTTTAAAAGAACTCAGTATTTCAACATTTTTGCAGTTTTCTGGAGGTTAATTCCAGATTAGAGGAGCATAAAACGTAATGCTGCTTCTCCACGTTTGGTTCTGGTTCTGGGGATGCAGAGCAGAACCAGAACCAAAAAACCTCAGAGGTCTGGAAGGTTAATACAACAGTAGATCTTTAAAGTACTTTGGTGCCAAGCAGTGATTTATAAACTAACAAGTCTAATCTGTCAGTGAAGGACTAGAACTGGGTGATGTGCTCCGTCTTCCTGGTTTTAGTCAGAACAACAGCAGCAGCGTTCTGGACCAGCTGGAGGATTGGTTCTTTGGGGGGATGCCCTGGGGCAGTCTGAAAGATGTTTGACTGAAGCCCCTTTGGTGATTCCTGAAGGGTTTGCAGTGAGGGTCAATATTAGTATTTGTTAAAGAACCTAATTGTGATGCAGAAAGTGTCTTTATTACTCAGGTGGTATTTCAAAGAATCTGTTTAGCATCTGTTTCTTCAGATTATCTTCCAGAGGACCATTTGTGAGGGTCTACTTGCAGGCTGATGGAGACCAGACAGTTCAATCCAGGAAGTTTTCTAACTCTCATCCTGGAGGTTCTACTCAGTCAAAAACCTGAGAAGATCTTCAGTGACGCAGTGAGGTCCAAGTTTAACTGAGTCCGGCTCTTTTAGCAGCAACACAGTATTAGCCATGCAGGTGGTGAAAATGTTATGCACAATCTCTGGCTATTTTAGCTACAAACTGCATTCGGTACATTCTGTGGTAGATGTAACGTGGGCTCCTTACACATAACATGATTTAATCAGGAAGATTTTCAGTTTTTTTGGCCAGAGACAGGCAGCCTTTAAATAGTCCAATTAGCATTCTTGGCTTGAAGGCGAGACAAAGCTGGCAGCTTCCGTGCCTCAGTCTGGAGGACTGCACCGGCGTTCGGCTTTGGTTTCTTGCCTCTGCGACGGAGCTGGCTGCACACTCAGATGCAAGTGGTGATGTGAAGAATTTCTTCACAGGGAGTAGAGGGAAAATCCCCTTTTAATTCAGTCTAATCCGAGGTATTACATTCAAGCGGCTGCAGCAATTGTCGCTGAGTTCAACCTGATTTATAGGTATTTAACGCTCTAAGCAGAGAATCTGCACGTTTCCAACCTCATCAGAAAATGTTGATCTTACATTTCACAGTTGTTGGGAATTAATCGAAAGCCTTTCAGTGTCTTTATTATCTTTGATCTAGTAGAGTTGAGTTTTATTCCTGAGCTGGTGGCAAAACTGTACACATATGGAAACAGCACAGTTATACAGTATAGAAATGACAGTGTTGTGATTTCTAAAGTGGTTCAAAGACATCCTGTCTGTTAATGTCTCCACTGCACTTTATTGTCTGACACCACTGACTGCAATGAAACACACAGTAAAGGCTCAGAAAATGCTGCTCAGATTAACTACAAAGTTAATCACTGTTTTAAATTTGTTCAAAGGTTGCTTTTTTTTTTTATGGCATCAGAGCCCTTTTATTTGCAATAATCAGACACAGAATGGACAGAGATAGAACACAGTTCAGGAGCTGAACTTCAAACTGCTTCACTAAAGACCAACATGGATCCCTGCAAGAACTCGCAGGTTTCTCTGTGGGATGTGACAAATTCAGCTATTTGCAGATTTATTTTGTCGAGTGTGTATATATATATTTTTAATGACAGAAAATGTACCCTGAGAAGATGACACAGCAAGGCATAATGCTGCTTGACATGATATCAGCTTGTGTTTTGCAAAGCAGCCAATTCCAAAGCTCTATTCATTTTCCTTTGGCCTGATTGGCTGCAGTTCAGAGAGCAGAAAAACAAAGAACTAGAAATATTAGCTTCTTTTTAACCTGCTTGAGAACAAACTCTCATTTCTACAATAACCAGTTCAGAAAATATTAAAACATCATACAACAGAATGAATCAAAAACCGTTTCCATTGTGTGTATAAATACATATTTAGTGTTTTAGGGATTAAAATAGTTATTTGTGGGAGGCTCAAATACTCTCAAAGTTGAGCAAATCGATTAGATATGCTGTAAAATAACGCTAGATGTGTTTGTTTCAGTTGGAAACTCTCCATTATGGCTGAATAAAAACAAAGAGTTGACCAAAGTTCAACAGACAAGTAAGACTATGTCAGAAGTTATTGGGTTTAGCAGGCAACAACTTATTCAGTTGCTTATTTTACCTTAAAAAATAATTCATTCATTTAAAAAAATATTTTGTTAAACAGGTTATCTTTGATCAGATATAGTTGTCTCGTTGTCAGTTGCATCTTTTCACTGTGTCACTTTCTGTGACTGCTGTGTTGTAAATGAATAGTTGTCTGATGTTTTCAACTCTTGTTATTTCACATGACAGAGATTCACCACTGTGTGAAGTCGGAGGGACGTTCCCGGTTTGCAGTTTGTTGTCTGGGTGTGTGACCTGTGTGAAATCTGGACATCTTGGTCAGAAAGGCTGCTGAAAAGAAGTCTGTTAGATTTAAGAACTGAGTTCAGCATGTCACATTGCTCAGAGCAAACATCATAAATGTATAAATATAAGAATGATGCTGCAAACCAAACATTTGTTTAAGGCTTTATGATCATTTAAATTATCTGAATATTAACAATAAAGGCTTAAGAGTCTCAGTCTTTGCTGCTGTTAGTTAAACTAAAGAGCTTTGGGCTGTTAAAACCACAAAAATATGCAGAAACTTTTGGCCCAGCTATGTATATGCTAGACTGTAATACTCTGTGGAAAATTAAAAATCTATATTTTGATATTTATTTCTATAACTGTGATAGCAGTATTAAATGTTGCTTCTTATATTTTCCCTGAGGAAGCTATCAGCGTGTTCCTCCTTGTGAGGGATTCAAATATGTGATCAATATATTGAACAAAGTGCTGTGAGGTATGACTGCATGTCCAAATCAATGAATGTGGCGGCTGTGAGCTGCCATTTGATTGGTCTAAAGAGGAAACAGCGGTGCTACATGCCGCCGACCTGCATTGCATTGCCAATATTTTACACGAAAACCAGGTTATTTCCTGCAGAACACTATTTTACTCAACAAGTGAAGAGACTAAGTTGATCTGTTTGATAAAAACTTATTTAATTCTCAGAAGCTTTTATTTACGTGGTTCAATAAAACACGTACCTACAGTGTTTGCATTATTTTGAGGGTTTTTTTTAGAACAGATCTATGCTGGAGATTAAAGAGATTGTACTTAATGACATAAGGAAAGATAAACTAGTGCAGTCAGATCACTGATCCACTGTGACCAGGGACTCCAGAGTTCAAGGTATTTTTGTCCATAAGTTAACAAAATACTTATAACACCTCTGCTGAAGATAAAAAGTTTGAGTTGAGCGTTATGTCACAGAGACGTAACGCTGCCTTCATGCTGATCATTAGTGCTCGCTGCCTCCAGGTTGACTTGTTTCTTCTATGATTATCTTGTTAAACCTGAACCGGATATTCAGACGGCTGTGATGGATGAAGCTCGGTGGTGGCTGAACTACAGAGGTGTGGTGCGTTGAGTACGGAGGTGTTACCAAGTCTTGGTTGACCTTGCTGGTGTTTTTCTGTATGATTATATTATTTTACTTAGAAAATCAAGACAGCTTAGGTTGAACCCTCTCAAATGTGTCTTGAAATAATAATTTAAATATTTTTTACCATCAGATTTAAATCAGTTTTTTGTTTCTGAGTAACTATCTTTTTTAACTATTCTGTCTCTGTTTTGTTTCCACAGGAAGCACAGTTACTCAATCTTTGGGATCTTTGGTTTGAATGGAGCTTAGACCCTTTTATGGCCTTTTTCTCATTTTAAAACGCTTTACCGACATGTTGATAGGGCTTTGCCGATGCTAAATCACTTTCAGTTTTATTTTAAACATTCCACAAATTATGCAAACATGTACTCTGCACTTAAGATGGTCTTTCCTCTGGCTGAAATGCTCCTCTGAGGGTTTTTTATTTCAATTAACAGAGGAGATGTATGACTTTACAGAAATGTCTCAGTGGCTGAAAGCACTCTGAGCATTCTGGTCCAGGATTCCTTTTCATCAGATGTCTGATATCCACAGTAGGAAGACACTTACAGATCGCTTCACACTGACTTCCTGTGAAATCATGTTTATACTTTAGGAGGTTCTCTTATGGCTTACAGCTGCAGAGACAGACGTTTAGCATCCTCAATTCGAAATATGTTTTAGTTATGAGGACAAAAATGAATTACATATTTGTTGACAGGTGTTTGAGTTACTTTGACAGCAGAGGCAGATCTGGCTTTGAAGTTTAAAGGGAAGATACAACATATTTGTGTGAAGTATTGATTCAGTTTACATCCTTTGACCATTCTTCCATTGCTCCTATGAATCAAATAACTGAATTCGCTCATCCGTCACTGACTGTCATTTGAATCTGGTCTGTTGGAGGAGGGATTCATCTGCAAGGTGCAGGTTGTAGTTCTTGAGACTGGACTTGACCACTTCCACTCCAGGATGTTCCAGAATCTTAGGTTTTCTTGGAGTTGTGCTTTGGGTTATTGTGCTGCTGGAAAGTCCAAAGTTTAATATTGTCAACAAAATTCTTTAAGTTCCTTCTGGTATGTAGGGCCAATTCACAACAAATGTCAACTTAAGGTACCCTAACTTCTAAATCCTTAAAATATTTCACAAGCAGAATATTAGACATGATTGCTTTGGAAGCTTCACATAAGCAGATATAAAATCTGTGTTTGATAGGTAGTTATGATAACAGAGACTATTTCTTCTTTCCACCAGAATAAGGCTGCAAACTGAAGCCTTTCAAGTAAAACAGCACCAGTCATTTTCCAGGAGACAAAAGCTGACTAAAGAGAAGTTCAAAGTGAGGCAGACAGAAAACACCAAAGAAATCACAGTTTGAGTCATGTTCATGGGTTTGTAAGGTCACATTCATTATTCTGCTTTTTCTGCCGACACACTGCATACAGCTGAGGATAGAATGATAAATCCTACAAACAATAGAGTGTGGTGGTAGTGTTATAGAAGATGGTTTGTTATTGAGTCTGCAGTCACATCACCTGCATCATTAGTGAGGCTGAACGTAGTTAAAAAGTTTGAATTACAAGAATACTTTTGAGCACAAGGTGAAACACACACCCACTGTCAGTTATAGATCAGTGTATATCAAGACCTCATGAAAACAACCTGATCTTCACCAGGTTCAAAAAGGGTTTAAATTTAGCCTCTCTTTTTTAGAAACCATCAGAAAACATATCAGATTCCATATTTTATATGAATTCAAGACAGAAAGTAGAACTTGATGTTGCTCACGGACTGTTCAGATTCTTCACATTGTGGGACAATAAAGGACATTTCTATTCTATTCTCAGTTAATTGTTCCTCAGTTTAGCCACCTGTAGATAAGCAGGGATTTTGGCAGTTTGCTGCTCTGGACAGAAGAGGTGAGAGTTTACACAATGCCAAAGAGATTATCATCAATTAACTTAGAGAAGCAACTCCTTTCTATAATTCTGCAGAGAGAAAGAGAAATACCAAACTTCCCAGATGTAGACATCCCAAAATATTTCCCCCAGATGTGTGCAAAACTCAGAGGAAACCACATTAACTCAGACTCTAAATGTCTTGGTTTGTTTGGTAAATGTTGAAGTTCATGCCACAAAAACAAGAAAAAAAAAACCTGAAGCGTCTCTAAAATCAAAACGGCAACATGGTTTAGGTTTAGGAAACCTTTGAGGGCAGTTCTGAAAACAGTTTTTTGACATGGTCACTATAGTCCGTTGTAGAAAGTCTCCGTGTTGAAGACAGCATCTGACTTGTTGACGTCTCAAGACTGAAGTCTTTCCACCCAAGTTCCAGTCAAAGAGAAAACGTGCAAGTCTCAAGTCGAGTCGAAGGCTTTTCATTTTAAAGATGTTTTTGTTTTCCAGAACAACCAGCAAGACAAACTGAACATTAATATCCTGTAAAAATCTTAGAGCATCAACCAGTTCAGACTAAACTTAAAAATGAACTGATCAAAAGAAATTACAATAATTCTACAAAAAACACAATTATTTAACAGAACAGCCCATTACTGTGTCACTTCTTTATCTTTAAGTACATTTTTCTTCTGAGTAATAATTAGGATGAGACATTTTACACAGATTTCCTGAGACCTCTAAACCCACAGGTTGCACCATTTGCTTTTGCTCTCTCTGTCCTTTGATTAGGACACTTTTTCACCCCTGTTTGTTCAAAAGATGAAAAATCTCTCAGAAATAACTCGGCTCAGCTATTATTTTTAACTTGCCCTTTTCAGTTTGTGATTGAATTAAGGAAGAGGCGGTTTTCTTATGACTGAGTTTGCAGGTTTTCTGTTTCTCTACGATGTCTGTTAGTAAATTATTTGCTGTTTTCAAATAGAATTTCTGTCAAAAACAAAGATTGATCTGACTTATTATTTTAAGCACAACTCTCCTCGTGTAAGGACTGCTTCCTGCACCAAAACAACACAACACCTTTTTGAGTTCCCCAGATGATGTTTTGAATTATTCATGTTTTGATGAAAAGTTTGCACATGAAAGTTCACACAGTGAAGATCTGATCTCATTGCTTCTCAGTGTGGATTTCACAACCAATGGTCCTGCAGGAAGCTCTGGGTGCTATTTGTCTCTTTGAAATGAGAAGAAGTTGGGCTT
The DNA here is from genome assembly GCA_010277075.1 of Poeciliopsis retropinna. Taxonomy (NCBI): domain Eukaryota; kingdom Metazoa; phylum Chordata; class Actinopteri; order Cyprinodontiformes; family Poeciliidae; genus Poeciliopsis; species Poeciliopsis retropinna. The sequence goes on along the minus strand of VMRM01000039.1, from coordinate 1,335,650 downwards.
TAACCCAGCCGGCTGATATGGTATGTAATGTTGAGGTGAATAGTGTGGTTCAAGGGCCTGGGCTACAGATTTCTCCCATTTCAGCTTTTTTCTGTCAGGGTTGTTAAGGAAGCTGAAATCATCATTTCATCAGCCAAATGAAGGCTCTCTTCAGGTGAAAGCTGCTATCTGCTGCCTCTTTGAAGTGCCGCTAGCCTTCGGAAAACATCCTAATCACACAAAATCCGAGGATATATTTGGTCTATCAGAACCCAGTTCAGACCCAGGAACTTTGCTGCGAGGCGGTGCTGCAGGGCCAGTGGCAGCTTAAATCTGTCGATTCCGCCTGACTGGAAACAGAAATTTAAAGGCAGAAAAAGAAACTCCTGTAGTAGTTTGGAAGGCCCTTTTTTAGCCATTTCAGCTGTTCCATGGACCATTTGCCCTCCAGAAATATGTTGATTATTGTGCTTCATTTCTGTGACACATGCCCCTCGTGTGAACCGTGACAGAAACGTCTAACTTTCCCAAAGTAGAAGTCATAAGAACATATATCTCAAACTTTAATTCTGTCACAGCCAAAGCCTTAACTTTTGTTCAGAGCTACTGTGAGTTTTGACTTCTAAGGACGCATCTGAGACTGGTGACAGAGTGAGACTCTCTGCCATGAAACACCAAGAAACTACAGGGGGAGATGGATTGAAACTGAAGCTGCAGCTTCAGGGTTTTTTAAAGCTGTGTTTTTAAACTCCAGCCTAGACCAGTCATGATAAGAATAAGAACATTACCATTTTAAAGACACAACCTGTTTAATCTGCTCCCATCGGACATTGACCCGGCTTGAAATCCATCTGGTCTCATGGATGCACTGGTTCCCTTATCGTCAGAAAAGAAAGCTCATGTGGATCATATAGATTCATTTCACAGAGTGAAATATCTCAAACATTTATTTTTGTGTTTTTGGTGATTATGACTCACAGAGAATGAAACCCAGATATTCAATGTCTCAGAAAATTAAGGTATTATTTTTCTACTGCCATAATTTTAGTTTACATATTTTATTTTGTATTATTCATATTTTTTGTGATTATGACTTTTATTTTGAAAGGTTTAAATAGGAAGTGTATTGAATCCAGGAAGAAGATGTGTGTGGTATGGAAGCATGAGTTAGCAAGTGGCTGTAGAAAAGCAATTTAAGTTTAAAGAATTCATTTAATAACCTCATTTCTACCAAAAGACGGATCAGCCAGTGAGATATATTAATGTTTTTATATGCATTTGCTTTAAAGCTGACTTCACACCAGCAGTTCAACAAACTCTTTATTGCCGTTAAGAAGTGGTGGAGGGATATTCTGTGCACCAGTTTAACAAAATAGAATTTTAACTGCATAAAATGTTATGTTGCAGTCACAGGGGGAAGACGGCTGACTAGACGAATGTCCAGAATCAGTTAATCCACAAGGACGGGAAGACGCAAAAGGTCATTACGAAAGAAGCTGGTTGTTCACGGTGCTGTATCCAAGCATATTCATAGAAAGTTGAGTGGGAGGAAAACGTGTAGTAGGACTGAATCTGGATAAACGCAGCCTGGAGAGGATTGACAAGCAAATCCATTCATGAATCTGTGGGAGTTTCACCAGCGGTGGACTGAGGCTGAAGTCAGAACATCAGGATCCACTGGTCAGTCGGATCCTTCTCGTGGCTCACAAGAACTGTTTTATATTTGTTTCTGAAATGAGGAAGCACAAATATTGAACTTTTTCAAGATATGATTTTTTTCAAGGTATACCTGCTGTAACACCTAAGGATCTGCACATTGGAGTTATTTGGTGACTCTAAAGTTGTTTGGTGTGTGTTGTACTGGCGGATTCTCCAACCTCTTCAGCAAACCTGCAACTATAAAGCAGATTTTAAAACATGATGGGGTTTTTTTCCTTCACAACCTGCCTTTCAAAGATTAAACGCATGTCGTTTGAATAGAGAAGAGTTTTATTACCAATTTCCTTCTTGTGAGATTTCTGATCATCCCCATCTGGCTCAAAACGCTCCCAAAGTTTGGGAACTAGCCCAAATTGTGTGCCAAATGTTCTCTGTGTGTTTCCTAACATTACCAAAAGAAACGTTTAGCATTAAGCTGCCATTTGAAAGCTGCTGAACTGACAGGTGGTGTTAATGCACGCTCATTGTTGTCAGCTTTATCCTGCTGAGATTGTGGCAATGAAATGTCACGCTGACGAGCTGTTGATGGCCTCAGCCAGGGAACGAGTCTAATTGGAATGACTTTCTCACAGCCTCTGTCCATATGTCCATGTTGAAGTCTCCCCGTTGAGTCACAATATGTAAAAGCAAATTACATCCACTATTACTGCCTGATGTCATGCTGGCACACAGCTTATTGACTCACAGAAAGTTTCATTGAAGAGAACTTTAACTGAATTCACAGAAGGAAGAGAGAAGCTGTGGAAAGCATCGCAGAAGGTGGCGTGTTCTCTTCGAGGAGTGTGCGCACTTTGAAGAGGTCAGGGGAGAAATGTTCATGGCCCATTTAGCCCCGAACACATCGGCTCCATCGTGCCATCTGTGTTCGTTCTCCTGGTAGAAGTGAAATCCCAGAAAGCCCGGCGATGTGACAGAGGAGAGAGATGTCCCTGCGATGTTTGGAGAGAGCAAAGCTGAACATAATTAGATTCCAGTTCCCAGACATCCACAGGGACTTCCTAAACACACACTTCTAATGTCACCATGGCAGGGGCTTCTGCCCAGGCCAGCTCTACTGTCAACAAGCAACGTAGAGAGACCGTCTAATCTTCTGTTTTTACAATAATGTGAAGCGTTACTGGAAACCTGCAGATCTTTGAAGCCCAAAGCTTTAGAGCAAGATAAATGAGGCTCAGTTGATGGTTTTATTAGCTTTGTGCTCAGCTAAAAAACACCTTCCAACACTGACTTAAATATTTTGCAACAACATCCAAACTCCTTAAATGTTGCTGCCTTTCTCTTTTCTTTTTTTTTTTTTTTTTTTTGCCATGCTTTGGTATTTAATTGCCATTTTATGGGGCAGAACAATGCAATGCAGTCAATCCTTTTGGGAGTGGAATGAAAAATTACACCTTTTCTAATCAAAATCTAGGAGTTTCAAAGATTGGTAAATCTGCCTTCTTTACTTTTACAACTCTAACTAAAATCCAAACCAATCGATTTCACTCAAAAGGTATTTAGTTAGCAAACAGAAACGTTACTGATTCCTCTGTCCATAGAAAGATTTGAAACTAGTTATTTTTTAAGATCTGTATCCTGTTGTTTATATTAATATTGAGAAGCAACCAATGTATTTGAGGTGATAATAATAGATAGTTAATAAAGGGTTTATTATCTATTAAATGACAAACTATGACAGGCTGGTCCAAAGTCAGGCAAGCTCCTTCATTTTGTTTGTTTGTTTTAAACTAGAATGTTATTTTCTTTAATGAACATATTATATGAAAGCAACATGAACTTTGTGATGAACATCAAACTCATTGAAAAGATCCATTTATTGCTGCATAAATGCCAGCTGCCATTTGCGCTCCATTGGAAACACCTGGAGTTGAAATTTTCAATAGTCCAACTCTGAGCTCTTTCTGTTCCTACAAATTCCCACCTGAGTTTTTATCTGTGAGGTAATTAAATTCTGAGCTTAGAGAAAGTTTGGACAGATTGTTAGTTTTGTTTTGCATTAAAGTTGAGACAGGAAGTAAAATTCTTCTAGAAAACCGAAGGAATGTTTGTCACTGAGCTGCTGAAACGTGATATGAGTTTATATTCAGTGCCACTGGGAGGAGCAAAGGGAAACAAGTTGGGAACTGATTTGATTGCACATCAAGCTTGTGTTGGTGGGCACAAATTCTGAAACTGAATTTGGACATATTGCTTGAAAAGAGAGATGATGAAAAGAAGTCTGAATTGCAGCAATCAGCTCTGAAGGATTTTGTTTAGGGTGTCTCGGTTTTCATTAAAATGTGAAGCACAGATCCAGCCTGAGTCCCAGGAAGGAGTGAAAGAAGGACAGACTGCCTGTTGAGGATGCTGGAAACAATGGAAATGAGAACAGAGTCACTGAGATGCTGCAATAACCGAATGTGGATGGAGTAAGATAGACGAGACAGGGATAAAATAAGTTTCTACAAGTTTTGTAGTTTTCATTCTACTGCAAAAACAATTATACTAAAAAGTTTCTTGTTTTATCTATTATCTGAATGAATTTTTCTCCAAAATCCAGAGAGATGGATTCTGGTTTAAATGATAATTCTGAACTGGTTACTGCCATATTATTAAACAGAGTGTGCTGAGTCAAACTGTATCATCGTTATTGGCTTATTCGGGTTCACCAAACTTCCAGCATGAACTTCATCATTACAATCAGCGTCACCTGGACTACCTGAGCCTGACGCTCTTTTATGATGTCATCACAGGTGGCCATGTGTCGATTTTAACCATGTGTAAGATTAACATCACAGTTACAATGACAGAACAGAAACATTTCCCTGCAGAAACTATTATTCCCTTGAAAAGTGGGGACAATGTTTTACTTACAAAACAAATCTGGTAAGTTTGGTGTGGTTCCAGCTTCACCCCCTGAGTCAATACTCTGCAGAATCACCCTGCTCTACAGCTGTAAGTCTTTAGGTTTATGTTTCTGCCAGTTTTGTACATTTAGAGACCAAAATGTTGTGCATTGTTTCTGACAATGCTGCTGAAAATGTGCTATATAAATAAAACAACGTCTTTGCAAAATAGTCCAAGCTCAGTAAGACTGGATGGATAACATCAATGAACATCGATTTTCAAGAAGCCCATCAGTCTGCATATTGGTCTATGAATGTCAGATTGCTTCAACCACTTTACATGTGAATATTAACTGGTCTAAGGCTCTGTTCGTTTGCACAATATTTCCCAAAACATTTTCCATTGCGTTTCTGAAACAACGTAGTGTGCATGCCAGGCCTGTAGGAGGCAGTGTTGTTCCTGGAGAACAGTCTGCTGTGTGCAGGTAAAATTAAAAACACTGCAAGGCGTGCATACAGGCACCAAACAATTAGACGGTCATGATTGCCAAAATGCCGTTACCATGGATACAAGAGGCCAAAATGTGCAACTTTGCTTTTCAAGGTATTTTTTGTTCAACAAACTTCTGACTGTGACCGTGGTGTTGGTTTCCACTGTCACATGCTGATGTGCCTCTGGGCAAAGCACTAAGCCCACGTTAATTTAAGAACCCCACCCATCTGCATATTGAACCATGAATGTCTGCATGAATCTTATTTTTAGGCATCAAGGTTGTAAGCAGGGGTCTCAAACTCCAGTCATCAAGGGCCGATGTCCTGCAACTTTTAGATGAGCCTCTGCTGCATCACCTGAATAGAATAATTGGGTCATTAAGGCTCTGGAGATCTTATCTACACAAGGAGGAGGTAATTAAGCCATTTCACTCCAGCGTTTTGTACCTGTGGCACATCTAAAAACTGCAGGACAGTCGAGGACTGGAGTTTGAGACCCCTGTTGTAGAGAAATGCAAGTTATACTTTTCAGATGTTTAATCTATAGGCTGGACCCACATCTGAGCCGATGGCAGCTGAGTCCCATAAATCAGGTTTGGAAGAGATGGTAGCTGCTTTCAGCATGTTTGCACTGTGTTACAAATATTAACCTGCAGTTGTTGCTCTGTGTTACACCTGAACGCATGACTGCTCCTCTAACTCGTCTTTGTGTGGAGAACAAAAGACATTGCACATGTTTTTCCTTTTTTATTTTATTTTTTCTTTGCAACCTCAGGGTGGGATGTTGATATTAATTTCATCACACTGGATTTAAAGCACTTGAATTCATACTGGGGCAGCGTGGGGTGTGATGAGAAGAGGCGCACAAGCTTTTTAGTTTTTTGTCACTGTAATGTATTCTTTACTTCTTTGCTGACGTTCAGGCCTAAGGCAAAGTTTAGTCTTTTCATTAAAATGGAACACAAAGCGATTGTAGCGTAGTTTTTGCTTCATTAGCCCCAAACTCTGCTGCAGAGCTACTCTGCTGCTAAGGATCACACACTCCCTCCAGAAAATGAGCTGCTGCAGGAGATTACTCTACGAGTAACTAGAAGAATCAAGCATGTTGAAATACATGATGGAGATTAATTACTTGCTTATTTTACCTTTCTTCTCACCTGTTTTGCTACTGGTGCTGAGATAATTGGATTTCTGTAATCTTTGACATTTTTTTACACACTTTAAACAAAAATTTACAAATGTTACCTCAGAACTTCTAAAATTAATCACTTTTGGTACGTTTGCTCTTTGGAGTCACTTTGAAACAAAGGAAAACTGGACATTCTTACAGTTTTAGTATGTTTTCAATGCATTATGGTACACTGCATGGAACATGTTGCATGCAGTGAACATTCAGTGAACATGTTATTAAGCAAATAAGAGGTTCAACAGAATTCCCTATGTCAGTAGGATCCATAGAGAAATTCCTGTTCCCTCTCTCCTGCTTCTCATGGAATCACTCCAGTACAAACTGGTTCATTGTGACAGAACAACATGAGACAAAAATGCATCAAAGCTACAGAGTTTTAACATTTTTAGAGATGGATAGACGGAGGTCTGGTTGTTCTTAATGGCATGAAAAGCTGTTTCCTGAGGAGCATTTCAAACTAGTGTGTGTTCTCGGAGATAAATGTAACAAACATGTTAAAAAAAAAAAAAAAAAAAAGTAGTGCATAGCGCAAAGACTCAGAATATATATTTACTTAATGTCCAGGCACAGTGCAGAGACGGCACATAGCCCTGTGTGATCTGGAGAGCCTGGAGACTTTACAGCCAGCATGATAAAAGCTGTTTATTGGAGCAGAGAGAGGCTGAAGTAATGTAGAAAAAGGTGTTGTGGAGGACAGGAAGGAGACATATAGCCCAGCAGTGAAATGAGCTAAGTAACATAAAAGCAGCAAATGTACCCAAGAAAACTTGGGTGTGTTGAAGCATAATGCTTAATGAACAGAGAGATCCTCCACAGGAATCCTAATGACAGAGGAGATGAAGAAGATGGCTGCAGAAAGTAAGAGGAACCGTTCTAAAAAATTCAGAAGAGCAGAGTGAAACTTTAATACTTTCACACTCTGCAAAACTGGTCTGAATAAATTAAGCACACAGCAGAAATGTTCCTGTACCTTAATACACGTGCAGGTCTGCCAGGGTCAGGTACAGAAAAGGTTTGATTTGCAGAGCACTGATGTGTGGAATGGGCAGTCCTAAAAGTGATAGACAGCACTACCAGCAGTTCGTGGAGTTTAATGGGGAGTCAGACCCTATAAAAACAAAATGTGGATCCAGCAGCAAGGTGTTAGAACCAGGGGGTGAGTGAGGGCCCCTGTTAGACCACTGACATCCAAAGTTAGTATTAAAGGGCCAGAATCCTCCCTAGTCCAACACATCTGAATCAAATGATTGTTGGTTTACATGCTGAGGAGGATCTGGATTCACCACATGGGAGCAGGACACGTCTAAAACATGCTGGACTGACCCTTAAAGAGGAGGAGGAGACTCCTTCTTCAGACAGATACTGAGCATCAACCACCGGAAAAATCCCATTTCATCCAACACTGGAACTGGTTTCTTCACAAAGCAGAATGATCTAACACCTACACACGGCCTTGCGTTCCAGCATTACTCCTCAACGCTAAAAAGAATTACTGAGTCATTACCGAGTCATTCTTTTTCGATAGAAAGACTCCATCAGACTAATTTACAAAGGTATTTGTGGGTGTGAAGGGTTTCTTAAATATGTCTGTATGTTGACTAAATCCACCTACTTACTTTTGTTTCCTCTTATTTGCACACATCAGATCAAAAGACTGGTTTTCAAACAGAAACCAGGGGATGAAATAGAAACCACATTGTGCTGCGTGGTAAGACGCACAGCCTCTCCCCCACAGGAAGGTTCCCCCTGCAGAAGTAGTTGCCAGATTGCTGGAGCATGAAGCACTAACAGCTTCGCCCACGGCCAACCTCAACCTTTTCCACTGGAACGGAATGGAAGATGTCTGGTGAATTTCTCATTGTTTATGGTCTCATTTCATGAGGAGATTAAGAGTGAGTCCCTTTGCCTGGTGGAACAAGGGGAAAGCAGGGAACCGAGAAGATCATTTACTTTTCTGACAAAATGAGCTTTCCTCTAAAGCAAAGCTGTGTGTGTGATTTAAGAGCTGAGTCTAACAAGAAGGAAAGTGTTACACAGAGTAATTGAACCTTCTACATTTTCTCACTGAAGAATGTTGCCCATTTTTCATTTCAATGTCCTTAATGAAGAGTGAATGTGAAAAATGTTTGTTTTTCAGGTGATACAGTAGGATGTGGATGAATTCAAGCGGCACGTAACTTCCCTGTTATGTAAGAGTGTTTAAGATAAATTAGATTAGATATGTGTTTGAAGGGCTTATTTAGAAGATTTTTTCCCTGCAGTTGATTTTTTATGATGAAAGCAGCCATCAGTCAGAGATCAGCCATGGCAACCCTGTGACAAAATATTAAAGTGCATCTGACATCTGTTAGAGAAGTCACAGTTTGAGAATAGTTGATTTTAAATACAAGGTTTATTTATTTGTCAATAAAGATGAGCTGCAAAGTTCAGTTTCTGTTCCTGTAAAGATAAATCAGCCCAAGGAGCTGCATGTTCTCCTCAACTCTGACACTTCTTTATTTGTACGTTTGATCGTTCGTTCTTTAAGTGTTTTTTTCCACTTTTCCAGCATTTTTTCTCATTTATGTTGTCCTTACCAAACCATGAAAAAATGTTGTGAAGTCCATGCTTCAAAAACTGTCATTATATAATCTTGGTTTTGACAACCCTTGTTTAAAGCATGGTGTGTTTTCTTTACAACTCTAACAATATTTCAGGAAAAACTACAAAAATCACAATTTTCTCAGAAATTGATCATTTTTCTTCTCTCTGCTCAGGTGACTTGTTCCTACTTTTCCTGTGGTGCAAAACATATTGCCTCATGTAAAATGTGCAGAAGACGGTATAAATCTTTCTCTCAAACCTCCAGGCATTGCACACACACACACACACACACACACACGCACCCCCACCCACTCACACACACACATATTATATACATAACTACAGGGCTTTTGCATTCTTGTTTCTGTTTAAAGCTCAGCCTGCATTGGTGTGTTTTTCCTCTGCTTCATGTGATTTGTTGGTAAAGTCATATTTAAGTGACTTATGCAAATAAAACGTCAACCAAAAGTTGTTTTTCTGCTTCATAATTCCAAGGTATTTAGAACAGGTAGATCAATGTAAGAACTGAAATATCACTCATAGTGATATTTTAACTTACAGTATGTAATTAACTTTATGGGGCCAGTCGCAAAGAGCTGAGCAAATAAATGAAAAAAACAAATTGAATAGATTTCTTTCCTCAGGATCGCAGCAGAACGTTGTGATTTCCACAGGCTTGATACATGTTCTATTCAGAGTAGGAGTGCATCAAATGTGACACTTAAAGCAAAAAACACAACAATTAGCAAAGATATTAATGTTGGATCAAATGATCCATTCATTCAGAAACAAACACAAATACTTCTGCAAAGTTTTGTTAAACATTATCTGCTAAATTTGATTTCAAATGTTGACAAATGGGGCCAGTGCGTTTTATTTTTGAAATCTAGGAAAGAATAGATAAATTAAACCATTAACAATGACAAGTTTTCAAAACCTTGCTTCATATCTTGTCACATACACACACCTCAAGTTATGAAGTGAAATAAAAATCCAACCAGCCTCAAAAGTCCAATCCTCATATCTGTCACCTTTCTTAAACTGCTGATATCTCTGCTTATAAACTGGCCTCAGCTGATTTTTTGACATGGAGGGATTTAAGTGTCCATAAAGAAACGTAAACATTGTGTTCCAGGATGAGAATCAATAAATCATGTATTTTTTGACAGTCTTTAGAATCCCCATAAGACTCCAGTGAGCTCACAACTCCTTTGTCTGCTTGCAGCTCCTTATAACTGCGGCTGTGTGTTTGCTCTGTAGCTGCAGACTGAATTTATGAGTGGTCAGATACCTCTCTGATGTTAACGCATCAGAAAACAGCTCTTCTGACATGCATGCAGAATCTGTGACTATGCAGACTGGGGATAAGAAATCTTAACTCTTGAATCGTGTAGGGAAAACTAACCAAAAGTCAGTTTATTTCTGGATGGAAATGCACGTTTGTTGACATCCCATAAAACCGAGCATCTTTCATCTCAGCTAATATGACAGAAAATTGATCGTTTTGTGGTGAGAAAGTGGTGGAATATTCCTTAAAGTGCTACTGGGACAGGATTTAGCAGGAGGGGAAAATTCATCTTCACACCTTTGGCTTGGATCATTTAGACTTAATGAATGCCTCCTGGAGCCAGATACTTTTTTTTCTCAGGTTGACAGGGGGGGTGGAGGTGGTAAAAAATCCTGGAGCAGCTGAGATGTGGAACAGCAGCACATTGAGTCTGTTACTGTATGAAAACTGAGCCTTCATCAGGTGTTTATATCCGGTTTTAAGGCACGAAGCTCCTTTTAATCTCGGCTGCGTCTCCGAACTGCTCCACGTTGCCGAGCACATGCAGAGCTGTAATGATGCTCCGTATTCTTCTTGAAGTTATTATTTTTGGATGTTTTACAGTTGCGCCGACTGGTTGCGCTTGACTTTTTCAGGCTTCCTCCCAAACAAGGAGAGCAGGTGTTTGACAGCTGATGGGTCGCACTCTGCTGAGAGAACCCAGCTCATCTTCTCCTCTAATGAGCTACATGAGACGGATTGCTTCTTTATCCTTCATTTGACTTTACAACAAGAGTGAGTCTTAACAAAACTGTTTGGCTGCTAGAAGAATAAATTCGCCCCTCGGAGGCAGCAAAGAAACAAGTTGCTTCAATAAGGCCTTTGAAGGCGGTTTAATGATTTTCCTAAATGAATGTTTTGGCAGCTCTTCCGTCTGGCTGCAGCAACACTTCGGTCTGCTTTTATCGCACTTTTCGGATGCTCAGTTTGGAGAATCTGTGGCAAGAGTAACGTGAGACACAGAGCGAGGATGCTGCAGAAGCATGAAGTATTGATTATGGCTGCAGCAGCCTGTGTTACTCTTGGTATTACACTCACCTGAACGGTCAAGTGGCCGCCATGACTTTGCTTTTTGCAGCCCGTCGTTGGATCACAATATGCATTTCAGCAGACAAGAGAGGATTAGAGTGTCAGTGTAAACAAATAAAGCACATAAAACCAAAGTACAATAAATAAATGAGTAATCCCTCCATTAAAATAGGATGAAGTAACACAAAGCAATTAGATGGCAGTGTGACTAATCCCTCCTCATCCTGGGGTGAGAATGTGCTTTAAGGAGAATTACCAACAGAAAACCTCAACAATGGCATTCAAAAGATATCCTCAGCAATATCCTAAAACTGTGATTTAGAGAGCTGCACTTGTAGAAGCAGAAAATTAACAATGAAATACAATTTGTTTCCAGGAGGAGAGAATAATACCAGCTTTAGAAACTGGGATTTCTACCTGTTTAGAGTTGCTTTTGAAACATTATAGACAAAACATTAATCAATATTCTATGTTACGACGGCACTTGACAAAATGTAAAGCCTCAATTATTGACTGTCTTTCTATGTCTTTGTAATCTGATCAATAGTTGTTGTATTTTGTGACAATGTACGTAATGTATTTTATTAAAATTTCTTATGTTTATTTTGTGCCATATGCATTTGTTCTTTCTTAATTATACAAATGTTGATTTTTAGACCTCTAGAGTATTCTCTGGAATATTACTTTTATTTTGATACCTGAACCAGTCAAATACACCTTGTGGCTCCTGAGACATATGGAATTTATTTTGGGAATGTCTTTTTCAAGAACTGTCCAAAAAATATACAAAACAGAGACTCTGTTCCCAACAGGTTTTAAAGAGACCTGCTTTAGATTAAAGCCAGTTCATGTGTTAGAATGGCCTAGTCAAAGTCCAGATCCAAATCCATGAACAATCTGCGGCAAGATTTGAAAGAAATGTTCTCCGTCCAATCTAAATGAGGTGGAGGTGATTTGCAAAGATGGTTGTGTGAAAATGAAAAAGCACTCCACACTTTTCAGATTAGTTTTAGTAAAAGATTCTGAAACTCACTGAACCTTTTCCTCCTGCATACATTTATAATGAAATATGCCATAATTATTTAATATAACAGGGTTAAAATAATCAAGGGTTTTGAATCGTTTGACTAAAGATTTTCAGTCTGTAAAATGATCAGATCAGTTTACTGTGTGCTAACAACATGAGTTTCCTGTTGTTCGTTTCCTTTCCTGTATTTGGTTTAAAAATAAAAGGTTAAGAGAACAAGAGTGTAAAGAGTGAGAGTCAGAGAGGAGAATATTTTCCATAGGAAAATGTCTGGTGTTCTGAGCCCACAAAGAAGCCTGCAGAGTCTCAGTCGGAGAGGAAGATGATGGATTGTATCAAGCCGCAGGCAGGGAGCGCTAGAAATAAGTAATCAAAGAGAAAGTGGGGGTAGGTGGTGTTCATGCAGACTCGCTGTTCACCATTCATATTCCAAAAGGTGACGGCGCTTGTTAAGTTGTTGATGGCACCAGGCATTGTACAAACTCTGCTGCCTCTTGGCTCCGGTAGGTGTTTTAGTGGAATAGAGTTGAATTATCCATTTAGTACCAGAGGGGCAGTTCGTGACCTCTTCCTCTCGCACTCCCCCGCACCTCCATCAGCCGCCCACAGTGGCATCTGCGGTCAAGGTTAGCTCTGTGGCTATTCAGCATTCTGCGCTGAGCCAAGGAAGTCTGCCAGACAGGTTCTGCTTGGATATACTCAGGTACAGAGATGGTTTCAGGGTACATTTTCATAATGCAACCAAATGGGCAAGATACTTTTTTTCTTGTTGCCATGGAGCCTGCATGTCTCTTTGGAAATTAGATTTGACATTGGTTTAAAAAAGTAATCAGCAGGAGGGATTCAGGAGGCCAACAGGAGCTAAAAATCCAAATATGGTAAATTAATAACTCATTTTTGGTTTCATAGAAGAAGCTGCTTTTATGAGGTACTTAAGAAAACTGCATTTAAGAAAGAAATGTGGGCAGAAATGTGCCATTTTTTATTTAAACTCGAGTTGGTTAGAACCCGCTGTAACCTGGAAACAGACGATACCGCTCGCCGTGCAGAAAATTGTAGAACAAAATGTGCAACATTATGGCTAAAGAGGATGCTGCATGTGTTATTAGAGGTTTTAAAATGTGCCTGGCTTTTTCCACCCCACAGGAAATGGCAATTGACTGATAATAGCTTCACTGTCAATGACCAAAAAATTCTGCTGCTGGTTTCAGAGGTTTGCACCTGGATCCACGGAGGTTCAGACCCGCCTCCCACCCACTGCAGAGACCCAGCATCTGTAGCTTTATGAACAGATGTGGAGTTTATTTTAGTGCAGCTGGAAGAGTTGAGTTTGTTGATTCACTGGCACAGAAAACAACATGAGATGTTGGTAAAGTTACCATTTCTGAGAAAAAATTGTTTAGGTGCTCAATTTGTTTCCCATTTTAAACCTAATTGTTTAGCTGTCTGCATGTTCGTATCACTTGTGCCACGCAAGGCCGGAAGGGATATGCAAATTTCTGGGTAATTGCAAGATTTAGTTCACAAATTCATGTATAAATTATTATGTTTGATTAATTAATTAGAGGCCAAATGATGATAATTAGAGTACAACTCCAATTTTCTGAATCATGTTAATTTTTAATAGTGTAGTTAAAGAGGCTTTAATGACTGCATGGTAAGATGCATAGTTTCTGTTTAAGCGTGTGTGAAATGTGACCGAGACCATTTTTCTATTTCATCATTATGTTATACATAATTATTTACATGCTTCACACAGACTCTGATTAATAGTCGTGATATAATGCAGGAGGGAGGAAAATTACAGCAGAGAAAATGACGGTTCCACAGAAACACTAAAGATTTACCTAAATTAAGGTAACCATATTTTGTAATGTTTTTATAGAGTCACATCTACAGTTGTTTGATAAAACTTTAAAATATTCTAACAATTATAATCTTAAGACCAGGAAAAAGAGTGACTGGACAGACAGCAGGTTTTAATGCTGTACCATAATTTGCCTAACTGTTCTTGTCTCTTTTTTTCCCTTGTATTTTAAAGCTCTACTTTGTTACTTTAAATTTGTCTTTGATCGTTTTAATTCAGCAAAAGCTCACATGGGTGAATGTTGTGGAAGAACAATTGGTTCTACAACAATTTAGTTTCCCACAGGAAGTTCTGTGATGGTCTCATTTAGTTCAAGATTCAGTTGAATTTATGCCATTTTTTAGTTCTAAGACTAATTTTCATTCCCTTTCCAAAAATGAATAATGAAATCAATTCAATACAGTATAATTAGACAGATTCCAATTATTTACATACATACAGTTTCACTATTAAATAATTCATCATCCCTCTTTTTTGTAGAATCATATTCCTTGTCTAATATCAACACCTCTATTTATAAATGCTTCACAATCGTGACCAACTGATCTCTGGGGAGGATTCAACCAGAGGACTGTAAAAAGCAGCTGAGTGCATTGTTTACTGCAGGACTATTTGAACTATAACACACTGATCTGACCTGCAGTAATAACTTCCTAGAAATTATTTTATTGGTCATTAGAGAAAAGGCTAAAGCCATGCGGTTCATTGATTCTGATTTGGTGTTTAACTAAAGGCTTTCTGTTTGTACAAATAATCTGTCATCATTTGATCACTCTTATATGGATCAAACCCAAACAAGACACAAGACAAATCCAAACTATACAGAACCAAGGTTTCAGAATCTTGTTTGCTTGCTCTGTTGGTTCAGACAATAAGTTACTGGAGCCCCAGGATTTGAGCCCCAGGCTCAAAAATCAGGATTTTTCAGCCCCAAGATTTTGTGGATTGTGAACACATCCACAAAATCTTGGATTTTTATTAAAAGCTGAGCAGCTTGCATTATAGAATCACTTGTTTTCTGCTCACCGTAGTAGGTGAGGAGCAAAGTTGGCTTTGCTGGTACCTTTTTGCTTTATGTGGCTCCAATTCCAATGCTAAAGGTAAAACATCCAAATTCTTCTAAATCTTTCAATCTGCTCCATGAATCTTCAGAATGTCAACTCAAATTTGTATCTCATACCAAGAACAGAGAGCGAAGGGACTCCAAGGCTCTTAGTTTGGTCTTTTTTATGCCTGACTGTTCGCCTGTGAGAAAATATGCAGATGATCTCAGATATGATTTTTACCTGGTAAATCTTACCATCTCTTGCAAAATAAAGAAATTCAAACAAAAGAAGTTGACAAAACAATACATTAGTTTAGCATTTCAAAACTTATCCAACTATATTTTTACTTTCTGTTTGTTCACTTGACTGCATAAAGTTTTAGTACAAATACTTGAATTATGGAATAATCCACAGGGGTTTGTTTTGGTTTCATGTTCCTCTTGAATCACTTCTTAGTTCTGTGTTATTGTTTGAAAAGTCTTGCAGTTGATTTTGGCTATTATTGGTAGAAATGTGTTTGTTTACTACTTTGTGTTTAGTTTCTTAGTTTATTCACATGTTCTATTCTTACATTCAAATGTCTGTCTTAGATTACTGTCAGGTCTATCCCCTTTTGGTTTGTCGTTTCAGTGCCTTCACTCAGTCACTTTGTCGTCTTGTCGTCGGGTAAAACACTCCACCTGCTTTGCCTTCTAATGGCGGCACCGACTGAATGGTAGCTTTGCTTCAGTCAGTTTGCTCCAGGGCAGTTGTGGCTACAATGTAGCTTACCACCATCAGAGAGTGGATGAATGGATGATCAGCTACCTCAGGTTTTTATGGCTCTTTCCTGGTTCATCTGTTCATTCTGTTCTTCATAGCCTCCACGCTATTCTGTGTCAAAGAATGTCTTCCCAACTTTGCCTTTGTCATATTCATGCTAGCAGGGCTAACGCACGTGTGGATTGTTTCACTGGACAGATGCATCATCATAGCAGGTATCACACATTTCTACTCACTTATGCAGTAGTTCCTCTTTTTTGACCCCCTGCAGGAGGTTCTTGCCGCTCTCTGGCGCGCCTGATGGTGAAGTAAGGAAAACATCATGACCAACCTCTTAAAAACAAGATGCTGACAAATAAACAGAAAATTTCTTTCATATTCATTTAGAAATCTGTTGTCACGTATGATTTATCAAATTTCGCAAATCAAAAGGAAATCTACGCTTTCATTTGAGTTGTAGTGATTGCTGCTGGCATAGCCTTCACAGGTATGAAGGATAAAATCTGAACAACTGAAGAAAGAGTGTTCTAATTGCATATCCACATTTCCATATGGCTCATCAGTCCAGCTTTTCTGCTATAAGAACAAAAAAGAGAGAGAAGGTTGTAGGTCCATTCTCTTTTGATGTGCTTCTGATCAGAGTGCAAAAGCTCCAGCACTGACGCTTTGAAAAGATGTTGCCAGCCTGCCGGTACAGATGATGTGTCATTAGTGAGCAGAATGATTGATTTCTTAAAGTGGATGTGTGGCTCTAGAAGAGAAACATTTACCCCTCAGGCAGGAAGGCAGTATTAATAAAACATTACAAGGGATGAATCGCCAGCTCTTGGAACCCAGAGTGTATAATGGCTGTTTTTTTTCCCTTTCTGCCTTGTGTTTAAACGCAGTACCATGAGGATTTCATTCTTTAAGGCTGTGAGTCAGATGAAACTGTGGAAAGAGAAAGTTTGTTCAGGTTAACTCTGTAAACTCGTCTCAGGAGGTGTTGCAGTATTTGGCCTGACGTTTCATATTCCAGCCTAATTTTCTTTCCATGAAATGACTTGTAATTCAAGTCAGTGTCAGTTTCAAATGTTTCTATTAAATCTGAAATGGAAGGAAATTACTTCCAGTTTGACACATTCATTCAAAGCCAGTGGCTGATATTCTAAAACTGTGGGTCTGTTTACCCGAGCATGAGTTGGACTTAATTAACTGTGCTAATGTTTCAGATCCAATCTGTATCCATTGTCCAGACTGCTGTCTCTTGTTTGTCTCTTTGCATGACAAGTAGTAATTCAAAATGAGAAATTCAAAACTTTGTTATTACACCTATAATTTAAATGTTTTGTTCTGTAAAGCAATATTCTTTCTCATCTTTTTATTCCACTTTGTTGAAAGATGAAGCAAGAAGAAACAATTACTTGAAGACTTGGCTTTGACTCACTCTCTAATTTTACCAAATGTCTTAAATATACACATCTGTCAATGTTTGGAGAGACGTTTGGTTTTACTACAACTTATTGTCAGAACCATCCAAGAGAAGATTTCTGCTCCGTAAACCCAAAGCTTTCCAACTGGATCATTGCCTATTTGTGTAAAGGCGGTCTAAATTATCTCAGATTTCAGCTGTTTGTTGGTAACAGACTCATAACTCTGACTGTAGTTTCAACATCTCCTGCTAACTGTCTACTTTTGAAAGGTAGACCTCAGAACATGCAAGAATAGGAATGGATGAGGTTGTGGTGCAAGTGGGAGATTAAATCCCTAATTCTGAGGTAATTTGGTTTTTATTTGCGTTCTTAAGGAAGCTCATATCTTCTCACAGAGAATAGAGGAATGGGTCTGTGAGGAACTCCAGCGCTTGGTTTTAACAATATTGAGCAAATGCAGAGCAGAAGCACTTTTCATAAAGGGGATTTGAGTGAAGCCTGCCTTGATATAAAATGTACAGCAAATGGATCAGTGCCAGCTCCATGCATTAAATAAAGTGCACTCACTTTGTGGGTTAACAAGGCTCAGTCAGGAGAAGAACCAACAATCAAATCAATGGGAACAAATCTCATTCACATTCATGTCTTTACCAAGAAAATCTAACTTTGTGAAGGGAAATAGAGCTGCACACTGAGCCTTTTGCACAATCCCAATCATGATATCATATTTCTTTACTGCTGGCTTTCAGGGGTAATGCTGTCTAACTTTAAGGATGGCCAAAAAGGAATAGTTTTTCTCACAGGAGTTCTTTGTTTCATTGATGTGAACATTCATGTGGCACCAGTTTTAATGTTTAGCACTCAACGCCGTGAGCCTGGGGCTATTTTGTGAAATTTCCACATGGATAAACATATTGAAATTCAGTAACAACTTTCCTTTTGAAAGGCCAATGTGAAACACCTCAGGCTCAACAAAATGAGACACTTAGAAGAAAACAGTCTCAGTGCCACATTTTAAAAGTCCTATTCCTCCCTATGTCTGATCAACAGAGTAAATTAAAGACCAATGTGGAGTTCAATATGAAGTGAACAGATCACACTAATTTCACTTTAAATTATGCTGACTTTTTTTAATGCATACATTAAGGAAAGGAAACAATTAGATTCTAAATGGCTTTTGGTTTTGATTTTGGGAACTTCTGAAATGAAGCGAGCCAGTGATGGTATAGCATACATTAAAAGTAAAATCAGTATTTAAATTCTTTTCATTTAAGCAGCCATCCTGACTACTGGGTCTCCTCCCAGTTAAGCATGCTAATCAAGCAAAGCTTCAGTCCCTCTTTACACCTGATGTCTGGTTTGCTTTCAGAATGTTTCTTTTTCAACAGAAACTGGCCATGTTGTTAAAGTTTCCTTCCTTTCTCTCAACTAATACATGAAGATATGAAGTTGGTATCCTCATATGTGCATATGAAGATACTAAAAATGTGACTAGAGGTCCAAAACTTTTACTACTGAAAGATTTAAGTCAGTTTTTGACATTTTAGTCATGGTTAGCTGATTCCTAGTAGTTGTCATAGCTTTTAAGTTTTGCTTGCTAATTAACGAGTAACCACATTCACCAATCATCCTTCCCACTACGTATATTCACTTTTATCAGACCTCCATTTGCTGTTTTTAGTCCTTTGTTCTTGGATCTTTGAAATTTCTTTCATTAATCTGCATTTTGGATATTTGTGTTGATAGCTATTGCACACCAATGACCCATTGTAAATACTGAACACGATTTTCATTAGGACAAAACTGCCATATTCAGATTAAGGAAAATGTTCTGAACCCCTATTGTCCAATGAACATGTTGACAGGAGATCCAGTCCAATGTTGAGCCAGAAGTAACAGCTACAACCTAAGCCTAAGGTTTAAGGTTTAGGTTTTGGGATTTCTTTGGAACATGAATCACCTCAGACATTTTGAAATATGCAAGATATGACATTACGTTGCCTCATGGAGTTGTGATTATTAGTGGACCAACGCAGGTTAGAGACTGAACAAATAAAGATGGATGTAATACTTTTAATCTAGTCTTTAATCTTTCCAGTTAAAGCAATCAGCTCAAATGTTGTAACTGGAACAAAATAAATAAATGAGTAAAAATACTGAGGCTCATCTTCATAGACAGAGGAGAAACATCAGATTTGATTTTTATCACCTTCTTCACAAAAACTGATAAGTCTGTTGGTTGACAGTCATCGTCTGATGTTAACAAAGCATGTTGGGTTGGAGCGGATACAGTTCTGGTAGTACTATTCAATAGTATTTTGGGATTATTTTCCTTTCATTTCATAAGATTACTAAAAATTTAATGACCTAGCATCATTAATCGCCTTATTATAAGAATCCAGAAATGTTTTTAAAATATTCACAACTCGACCTGGAATTTGGAGCTTGTTGAAGAAAACACAAAAGAGATTTTTATTTTAATGTAACATTTTACTGCACCTAAAAGCACTGAAGCATTGCACATTAAAAGGGTTAGATTAATAGGAATGAAGGCAAACATACAGGGCTTTAATAAATCTTGTGTTTAGAAGCTAACATGAAGAAAGAAACTAATCTGTGGCAGGTTTTCAAGCACGCAGCTTAACATGTCCTCCCGACCAACTCCTGTGATATGTTTGTGTGTAGAGCAGATGGAACATGATCTAAAACAGTCTGACCAAATATATGACGGAGACCTTATCCATGAAGACATGATGTGAGTCTTTACAACCTGTCTGACCTTTATACCTCACCCTGTGCACTTAATGAGGTCTTGTTATCCAATCGCACTTCTCAGCCTTGTGACATTTCACTGTACAAGGTGGAGAAAACAGCCTTCCTCTTTACTGTGTGACAAGAACCTGCATTTCAACAACTTCATTCTACGAAACACGAATAATTAATATTAGAAATCTGGTTTAATACTTAATGGAATGTTAGGTTTCATAACAAAGTCATCAAACTATTTCTTTCCTCTGGAAGTTTCTAATAACTGAAAGCAGCTGTTTATGTATTTGGGGCAGAAGCTCTGAGTAATGACATTTGGCTTTTTCCCCATGCATACAAAGTTAGCATGTCAGGGTCTGAGATGGTTAAGGTAAGCAGATTGACAAACACAGCTCTGCTTCTTTGACACTTCCTGCCCCCCCTCCTCTGCACCCCTGCTGCAGCTTGACTGAAGAATTACTGTATTTGGTGCAATTTGATGGACTGCTGAACTGTGAATATGCTTTGGCTCCAGACAGCTGTCTTGCCCAGAGTGAAATGTGATGGATGGGAAGGAGAGCAGGGGGGACATATGGAAATGACCGGGCATGAAGGAAGAAAGAGAAATTCTGGTTCCCTTTGTTTCATCACCCTGACCACACACTGACAGTATTTTACTTCCACCACTCAACGATTCGACTATGCTCCTCACCTGCTTCGTTTTTCCTCAATCAGCATCCCGGGAGCCTAATTTTCTGCAGGTTCAGACAAAAATTAATTTGGCAAATGTAGGAGGTTCCTGTTATTGATCTAAATAACTTCATTGGGACGCATTTATCACTCCAGTAGTGACAACAGCTATGTCTCCTTAAGCAGCTCCAAGTCGTTGAGGCTTGCAGGTCGGTGCCGCATTGACAGCAGCTAAAGATCAGGATTGACAAAGTGCATCACCTCTGCGGATAGAGAGGCACCAAAGCATAATTTCCCAATAACTCACTATATTTGGCAACGCCTTAGTCAGCAGAAATCTCACAGGCCATCAATCAAACCCAAAGAAATTGATCTGCTGATTGTGTTTGCATGTGACTGCGATGAGGGCAGTAAAGGTAAAGAAGGCAGAGCTCAGGAGATCGAGAGGCAGAAAGAAACCAATAATCCTTTATTTGGCCCTCAGAAGAGAAATTAGCATTGGGTTATATTTCAAAGACAATACCAGTTATTCTGTTGTCAGGCTAATAGTCTGGATGCTGACCAATAAGTTTTCTGTCATCTGTGCTGAAGCTGGAATAGATGGAATGTCCTGCATAAGTGATCATGCAACTTTAACATTTCTGCATCAACTGCTGAAGTCTTTAACTGCTTTTCCTTTCTTCTGAGCAGTCACATCATGACGCAGCCACCACCATGTCTCACCATAGCAATGTTTTCAAAATGATGTGCTGTTAGTTCTCCGTTAAACACATCATCTGACCTGAGCTGTGAATCTCTGCACCTCCCCCAGAGCCCACACCTGCACTGGCTGGCTGTTTGCCCAGCCAGCCAGTGCAGGTGGACGTCCATGACTGGGCAGCTCAGCAGTTGGTCTGATCCTTCTCTCCATGATCACATGAGGGATTGAACAGAACACTGAGATGTTCAAAGTTTGGAATATTGTTCTAGAACCTAACTCTGCTTTAAATGTCTCCTCTCTGACCTCTGACCTGTGTTCCTCAGGTCATGATGCTGGGTGCTCTCTAATATTTTATAACAAACCTCTGAGGCCTTCATACAACAGCTGGACTCACATTGAGAATAAATCACACACAGATAAACTCTACTTAGAGCAACTGGTTGCACTGTATTTTATACATGGATGCCATACTTTTCAGATGTATATTTTTGAATAAATTAACACCCTTGTAAGAATACTTTTGCAAGGCAATGTATGTGTTATACATTCATATAATAGTGTATCTTGAAATTCCTTGAAAGTAAGCTTAACCCTGTGTTGATTTATTAAAATGGTTCATGACAGGCCACTTAATTCATAGTAATTGTCATATATTTTTCAAAATACGTCCTCAGGTTTGAAGGATGCTTTACAGGCGCATCCTCCTGAAATGTTTTATTTACCACATGCCGTAAGTGGCACTCTCTTTGTCTCAACAACCCTGTCAAATATTTCACTTATACACCTCTATGAATAACTTGTGTGAAAGCTCTTAATATATGCAATATATAAACTTTGGAAAATTCAATCGAAGGACTTTTTTTAATGTTCTTAATTGGCAGCCTGCCATTTTAATTCATCAAGTGTATTATGGATTGTGGGACATCTGCCCTTCTTGGAAATATGAGAGGCTTCAGGTTCTTAGGGAATTACTTAATGATGTGCTGATCCTACCTTTGAGTGTGTGCTTCCTAAAAGCACATGAACACACACACTTCCACACTAAGCCGAGGTGTTTGTTCAACATCTTGTTCAAATAAACCTCCTTATTGCTGATATTAAAGCATTGCCACACAGCACTTTCCTCACCTTCCAGATATATTAGAGAGGAATTTAAAAAAAGACATGAAACAGTAAGTTCAATAGTGCTGCTGTTATACAGTTCAAATAAAAGCAATAGAAAAAAAAAATCTGAAACATAAGATGGTTCTTGTCTTGTTTTTATGCTTTGAAGGCCAGGATTTCCTTGTGGACAGATTTCTGATGCATATAGCTGCTTCGTACAACTGCAATCTAATTTGCATAATGTACGTTGGCTACCAGATGATGGCACATATGAACAAAAATACTCAATAGTAGATATATATCTAAGGGCGGCACTGATGGATCTTAGAGTTCTTAGCTATAGAGCTAAATCCTTTAGGTATCAGACTTTTCTCCCGTGCAACCCGTTCCCAGTTTGAGTTCACGAAGCAGACATCCTGTAAACTTTTAAGGTTTAAAACTTTCATTAATTCAATACAAAACTACTTTGTTTATCTCAAAGGTAAATTAATTGTCACTCATAGTTTTAGTAACTTATAAGTGTTGCTGTGCATGGTAATGCAGAAAGAATTTCCAAGGATAGTCTTATGGGTCATTTTGGACCCGTGCATTATAAAAGCATTTAAATACCAGAAAAAGAGTTCAAAGGCCACACACAAACTCTCTCTAATACATACACACACACACACACACACACACACCACCCCACCCCCACACTCATGCACGCATACACACATATCAAAGAAACTGGATTCATGTACAAATTGAACTTGCATTTTACCTGCACTCTCAATCTGCAGCTAACCTCCCACATCACACAAGTTCCCAAACACAACAGAAAACAATGTCAGACATAAAACAAATTAGGTATAGAGGATAAAGGTATGCTGAATCTGAGTACCGCTACTTGGTTCTTTGCTGACGCCAGGAGTAGAGGTTTCACTGCCCAACAGCTGCTACGTTTTATGTTTGCGCACACTGACCTACATGGGATCTTCAGCATAAGCCGCTGAACATCTTATGTTGAACAAATTCTTGTGCTGAAGATGTTCAACATAGGAGCATCTTCAGTGACGAACATCTTGTGTTGAACATCTTATGTTCAATGTGGGGAGTTAAGTGTAGGATGTTCTCTGTCTTATGTTGAAGATGTTTATCATAATAGCATCTTTATAAGATGAAGAACATCTCCACCTCATGGGGATGTTAATCATCTTACTTATGTTCAACGTGGGGTGGGAAGGATAGGATGTTCTTTGGCTTATGCTGAAGATGTTTAATATAAGAATGGCTTTTCCAAATAGTTTATAGGGACCATTTCATGCAAAATCCACTTTTTTACCCCACAGATATTTTTTTTTTGTACTTTGAATGTCTAGAAGTGCAAAAAAATAAATGTATTCTCTCAAGTTACTGCATAAATATACATTCTGTTAGGGTTATATTTTTCAGTCTGCTCATTTTTCTCTATTCGCTGTAACGTTATGTTGGCTATGACGTCACCGCATTTGCTGTGGAACTTCTAAAGAAGGTCATGACCTCCAGGGTTCTGTTTGGCTGATTTGTTTGGTGAATCCATTTTATTTTTTCCTCGAAGCGATTTCTGTTGTCCAAGTTCAGATGCGCCGAAGTTGGAAACAAACAGGTGAAAATGTTCCCTTCTCCTGCCTCGCCGAAATGTTTAGTTAAGTTGTATTTTTCTCGGGACCCACATCAGAGGGGAAATCCGTTTTTGGATTACTTATGGACTTCTGCCAGCATCAGGGATTTTCCGAAAGACTTCGTGAGATTGAGTCATCAGCTCCTTGGAAACGATGTTCACAGCTAAGAGGTAAGCTGCTAATAATGCTAAAATGACAGCAAAGCTTATTGTAGACGCTAATGTTGTGTGTTGATAATGGCGTCTCTGGCCATTGACAGTAGCATTTAGCCTTCTGCTTCTGTTAGCGCTGTGTGCTAGCTAGCTTTTAGCTGCCTCCTTGAGGACACAACTGTACTGTAGTGATGGGAATTCCGGCTCTCTTCAGAGAGCCATCTCTTGTGGCTCGGCTCCCAAAGAAGAGCCGGCTCTTTCGGCTCACTTCACTGTTTGTTCTGTTTTCGCATCATGATATGATTCCCTGTCCTCGCATGTGATTGACCACAAGGCTATGCTCATAATGAAGAACGACTCTCTGTGAGAACTCAGCTCCCGTCATTCATTTCAAAGAGCCGGCTCTGAGAGCCGAAACGTTCTCCACTGACCGATCTGTACATCTCTACATTTATTGAATATAATTATTTGGCTTCTTCTTCTTCTTCTTTTTTTTTTTCCGTTTTTTTGTAGATGTAGGGGAACACATGACCAAAACGCATTTCGTGACATTCTTGATGCTCCTGTTACCCCTTAATTATGTCCAGGCTTTTTTTTTTTTAGTATTAATATCTGAAAAGGTATCTGACACTAGAGTTAAACTACGCTCCATATTGTAGGTATTTGGTATGACTGGTGCAGGTACAGTACTAACACCTCTGCATTCATTTGAATGCTTGGTTCTGCAGGTTCGTTGTCTTCAATCTCCTGCTCTGGGTCAGACTCTGGCTCCAACATGTAAGGTTGGAAAGGCAAGTCTTCTGTTGTTGCCATCTTTAATAAACTTTGGAGTAAAAAGTTTCTTTGAGCATAGAGCAGAGAAAAGGAAGGATTTAAAAACATGATGGCGCCACATTAAGTAGTCCTGCCTGCCTTGTGCCTGGTGTTACCTTGGGATTTACACCATGCAGATTTTTTTTTTTCTGTTAAGTCTTAAGTTGTTCAAACTTTGGTTTAACATAATCAAAATGGGGGTGGGTTTAAAGATTGCAGTATTTTACTTATGAGTTTGAAGAAAATAAAAACTGTAAATGGAACTAATTATTAATCCCATCTGACCTAAACCAGGAGAGGTTTGATCTTATTAAATGTCAGATGGTGACATGTAGGTGAAAAGGCGACACTGTTCTTATAAAGGGTACCTAAATATCTGGTTTATGCCTCCTAGATGCCTGCTGAGTACGTGTGTGTTGATGAAATCCATGTGTTGGTGGGCTTTGACAGTGTGAATATAATTTTATTTAGATCAAATCTTTCTCTCTGCTATTTGGTCCTACAGAATAGAGTCAGGAAATAATGTTTTTATTTGCTTCAGTCTACTGCTGCCATCGGACTGAAAAGACAATATCCCAGAGATCCATCTGTAAACAAACAGCATCTCAATACATACAGTGCATTGGATGAATAACACCAATATTTGATTTTAATATTTCTTGTTTATATAGAAAACACCAGGCCAGTAAACATAAAAAAAAAAACTTCAAATGTTTTTTTAGATTTGATAGAAAGTGTATTTTCTACCCTTACAGTTAAAAAAATAGCTTTTAGATTTGATATGTAAAGCAGTGTGCAGCATACTAAAGCTGTACTGTTTCAGGTTTGAAAGCTTCAATAAAGTATTGATTTTAGCAGAACTGAGCCTTCTTCCAGTTCAGGGGAACAAAGGACGTCCAGACACAACGTAGGTTTAAACAATTCTTTGTTTCACCCTCTGGGGCTTTGATGAATTGATTTTCAGTATCTACATAAAGTCCTGTTGCCTTGGATTCATACCCAACATGCAGTGCTTTCAGTCTCCACCGCCACATAAAAACACAAGGATTCATGGCTACTCCCAGGCACCATATTAAATGCTGTTTGTCTTCTCCTGAAGACATAACTCTCCTCTGTTTACCATAGTTCAACAAGCCCCTTTGGGCCAACAGCCAGACTTTTAGCTCTCATTTTTTCTGTACTACCTGGACATAAAATGAAATTCATGACAGATTTGTTTTCTTTGACATTATATTTGTCTTTGGAGGCAGAATCTGTTCTTTTAAAAATATTTATTTTGGTTTTTTGCCATTTCTCTAACAGCCTGTGTAGTCTCTGACAATAAAAAAACATGCAGATCAGATCTTGACTTTAACTGTAACAGAGTTTTATTTTTACTTAAAAGATAGCTTTAAAAGCCCAACTAATCCATTTTTACATATATCCACATTTGGCCATGCTGACACAATGTTTGAGACAAACGAGCCAGTAACCCACGGTTACAGATTGGACCCTTACCTTGTGGTTCTTTCCCATCAGCACCAGCTCAAACCAGTTCAGTGCGACATGGACTGTTTGATCGTCCTTCATTACAATTGAACACCACCTCAATTTAGATGGGGTTGTTGTAGCAACTTGGCCACCAAGCACATAAAATGTCCGCACCTCGTCATTGACACTGAATATTGAATTTTCCTCATCTAAGCCATCACCATCAGTCTGGTAAAAAACAGCCCCATGTGGAGGATGTGATGGTGGTGGCCTCTATCAGCAGTGGATGGTTGAGTAGCACAACGATGTTATCTTTGCTTGGCATCTCTGGGATGTGCTTGAAAAACCAGTGCATGGAGTCAGTTCCTCCGTGGATCTCCTGTTTAGCTTTATTGGCAGCAAAAGAGATCATAAGGGGGTCATCATGTTTTGCTTGATCAATGTAAATACAAGTATATTATACAGGAATTATTTTTATTCCTAAAATGATATTTTGGCACTCTAGGTTCCAAAATATTTTTATTCAAGATAAAGTTCTGAAAAACTAAATCACGATTTGGTTTGAAACAAAAGTTGAATTTAATCAGAACAGTTCAGTTTCCATATAAAGCTCTGAGCAACGTTAAAAAGGACAAAATTCTGCTTTTAATTGACCAGTGAAGCCATTCCAGTCTGCAGGCAAGGTGTTGGATTTAATTGAGAAGAGATGTCAGCTCTGCGATTGGAAGACTCAACTACAGTAGTCCTCAGAGTCTGAGAGTCAGCAAAGTCAATGAAAGGCCTGAACTTTCAGACGGCATGATAGAAATGAGGGCAGGCGATAGAGATAGGGGCCAGGGAAATATCCAAGAGGGAGGGGAAGCAGGGAATGGCCAGAGACACGGAGCAGAGTGCTCTAACGTCTTCTTTTACCTGCTTTCGTTTCAATGCTGCTGAATTACGCCTGATCTAAAAAGCGCAGACAGCTGGCTGCTCCGAGTTGATGATGAGAGCTCAGGTTCTGTGATATATCCGCCCATCAGAGAGACTTAACTGCAGAGACATTATTCTTCATTCCAAAACCCGAACACATTTATTACCTTGCTTCTCTGAGGATCCCTATTTATAGTGAAGCTATCCTGCTAGAGACAAAGAGAGCAGCAGCAAGGTGAGGCAGGTTTATTGCTACACCACACATGGAAGGTTTACTTTCAAGTATTTTATTCTGAACTCTTCAAATGATGACCTTTTTGCTCATGAAAGAAAACCGCATACATCCTGCATGAAAATGTCTCTATATGCAGATGATATACATGTTATTTTACATTCAAAGAGCTTTCTCTGATGCAAATCAATTCCCTTCCCAGAAAAAGATCACATAAATACAGAGTTTCTACCTCGTCTGTTTGATCTGCATCTTTCTTTTTTTTTTTTTCTGCTGCAATAACATCTCCACTGGCAACAGAACCTTGTCCTGCTGGGTGCTTTTTTTGGCCGTGTTCCTCATCTTGCTGGCTTGAGAAAGCAGAGCTACTTCAGTATCCACTGTGCCTTGGTGAATGAGAGACAGAAGAAATCTGCCTTCTTTTCAAATAATTACTGAAAGTCTTTTACCAAGAAAATACCAGAAATCTGAGCTCAAGTGTCCTTATGAGACCTATGTGTCTTAATTCTTTGCAGCAACAGATGGTATTTTGTTCATGCATTTAAGCTCGATCAGGTTGTAACTGCAGGAGGTGAGAAATGACTTTTCTTTTCTTCTCACCCTGAGAACAAAAATGACTCATCAGATGTAAGGATGGAGCAGCTGATTGACTATCCTAGAGGACTGAGCATTTAAAGACTCGACAAATCGAATAGTTTTTTTAACCTGGGCAGGAAACAATTCATTTATACAAAAACATAAGAAGTATTTTTAATTGCAACATATTAAATACTCACGAAACTGATGTCTTCTAGCAAATATTAGTGATCTTTTATTAAAAGCCTGCATTCATGTCCACCAGCTCTAAATCTGAGAGAGAAAAATAAGAGATTTTACTCTTACAATTTATTTTTGCCTTCTATCAATTGCTTAGGAAAGATAATCTGAATACATCAATTTGAATAAATACATTTTCATTTATTAGAGAAAAAAAGCTACTCAAACCAACCTGAAAATGGCCTCCAAAGGCTTTCATCTTTCATTAATGAAGCTAATAAAAATAAAAATGTTTTACCTCATACAAAAACTGTATGTGCAGTCTGCAGTAGCTTCACTTGGGGTTTTCCATACACTTGACTATTTTATGTCTTCTGGTTTCCATTGATAATCAGCTCATGTCTCCTGTTATTCTTACAGACTGCCATTATAGATTGAGATCAGTTTTTCATCTTTCAGACACTTTCAGCATCATACGAGCCCACAGATCTGGGCATGTGTAGCACAATTTGATACGTTTTCTCATTTTATCAGCAGCGTTCTGAAAAGTAGCAAAATGAGCTCACCGACTCATCTTCTCTGCTCGCCTGTCCTCGACTGAATAAGAGGAAAGTGTGATGGTCAAAATTAGCGACTGAGCCAATACAATCAGGCTTTTATCTCTTTTTCTCAAAGGCTGCTGCATGACCTTTTCTTCATCTAATTGGTTTATGAAGAGCCTCTTGCAGCTGCACTGAAGCCTGGCGAGATATATAACAGCTGTTTGAAAAGTCTTTTTATCATGCTCCCATGTGATAAAACCAAATCATTCAGAGTCACGCATGAGTTAAAAAAAGAGCCCAAGTCATTAATGTGGGAAAACTATAAAGTTAATTTTGACTAATTGATTGTTCAGTTAAAAATGGATAAAAGTCATATTTCTTGTAAATAAGGTTTTTTCTCTTTGAAATTGCCAGTTTTTGGGGTCAGCTATTTCTGTATTTTATGAGGTCAAGCTGTTTCTTAGCTTTAGACCCGAATACCAACTGGATGTTTGTTCTGAACTACAGCAGACTTTACTGGAGCAGGCTCAAATGTCCATTAGTTCTTATCTGTGGCTTATAATTGTAAATTTTAACCAAAAGATAAGAAATGGAATATACATTTCTGTATTTACCTATAAAATTTACTGTGTGGGGGACTGCTTGAAAACCAGGAAGCAGACTAAAACTCAGGGCATTCTGGGTAAGTACAACCAACAGAAATATGCAACTCTAGCAGTAGAAATGTCTTGTGTTTTTTTTTATCAATGACGAGAAATTCTACCATCATTAAAATGTGAAGTCACCCCATTTTGCCTGCATTTTGTGAAGAAGCAACACACTCGTTTGTGTCCAGAGTCTTCAGGTGTTAAATACCCAAAGGACTGTAACAAACTCTGACTTCTGGGAAGCAAATTATAAAGTAATGACTTTAGCACAAAACTTTACAGCATCTGTATACATTTTAATGAGATGTTTTAGCTCTCTTTGAAGTAAGTTAAATTTAGAGCAATGTACCAGCATGCATAGGGTTCTGCTTTGGTCCAACACCTCAGCCATGAGGTTCTGGTCAGAAATGACTCGTTTAAAAAGCCCTGACCGTGACAACGCTTGGCACGCCACACAGGATGATGTCGGGCAGCACACGACACCAGCTGCTTTTGTTTGTCAGCCTGCTGTTGTTAGCACAAAGTGAAACCTTCTGCCCGTGACGGCACCTCGTGATGAGATGGGGGAAGCAGAATCTCCCGGGTTGCCGCCCCGCTGCCTGCCTGGAACACCACTGCAGTGAAGAGTTGTGCACTGAGCTTTTCCCCTGATTAAAAAATAGAACCGAACCAAAAGGATCTGCATAAACTTTATAGAGGAACTTTCCAGTTTTTGTTCTAAGTAAGCTTGTTTGGTTACAAAATTTTTGTCATTTTGTGTTGGGAAATGATTCCCCCTTGTCGATGGTGGATGTGGCAGGTGGAAAGCGTAATGTATAGTGTGCAGGGTGGCATCAGCAGCACATTTAAAGCAGAGTTGTCGCAGCAGATGTCAGAGTAAGCAGCTGCTGAGCCATCAGTGAGATGGCTTGTGCCGATGGATCAAGTGCTTGATGGATGTCGTAATGCCCCTGAAAGGACAACTTATTGCAATTTTAATTATGCTGGGCTCACTCCTGATGCTTTTAGTGCGTCCGCAGCGTCTAGCTGGGTGCACCTGCAGCCGATGGT
Organism: Poeciliopsis retropinna; assembly: GCA_010277075.1. Taxonomy (NCBI): domain Eukaryota; kingdom Metazoa; phylum Chordata; class Actinopteri; order Cyprinodontiformes; family Poeciliidae; genus Poeciliopsis; species Poeciliopsis retropinna. The sequence continues at coordinate 1,304,940 of VMRM01000039.1, read as the reverse complement.
GATGTGTGCTCTGCTTCCCATCCCATCAGTATGTACCGTGAAGAGACCGAAGCTGGTCTCAGAGCTGAGGGAAAAAAAATGTAATTAAGAGTTTCAGATTGGAGCCTGGTGTTAATCAGCTGTCCTGCCGCCTTCATATCGTGTCACCTCTGAGACGAGCCACAATGACACACGAACGGGCCCCCGGTTAAAGCTCGCTGCCTGGCTTCGCCTCTGCGCCGCCGCCACCAGACTGGAACACATTACCAGAGAGAAAACGTGGAATAAAGAAAGAAGAATAATGTGCAAATGAAAATGACAGCCTCCTACTAATTACTGTCGCTCGTTTAAAGAATAAAGAGCATTATGTCGCCCTAATCAGAAATGATGTATCTGTGGTTACATGGGGGAAGAAGCTTATTCAGACTTAGGTTTGTGGAATATGACTGATCAGTTTAAGGAACCTACAGCTGTCGGGGTGATTAACACTTTCTGATAATTAACACCAGCAGTTTTGATTGTGATAAATGAACTCAATGTGTCTGGATTTAAACTAGACTCTTTAAAACAAAGGAAGGCAGAGAGAGAAATCGTTCGCTGGGGACATTTCCCACCCAGACTCTCGACTCCTTGTACTTGTGAATTTATATTTCACACTCATTTGCAAAAAAAAGGTGACCATTCTCTCTTTTTTCTTTAACCACCAAAAAAGTCTAATACAGAACACATTTCACAGTTTGGTGTCTGTTACTTGAGCCATGGACCGTCGATTCCCTCCAGTAAAAAGCACAAAACACTTCAGTCAGGGAAATAAAACTTTGACTTCTTTTGATTTTCTCTCAGTCAAAGAAAATACTTAAAACCCAACTTTAAATTGACATTCGACACCTTTAAAAATATGCCAACCCACACCCCAGTGCCCACTGTGTGGTTTGTTGGAAATTGTATATTTAACATTCAGCAAAAGGAAGTTTTGGCTGATTAGACAACGAGATAATTAGTTTATCCACTCCGCTAGTTTCGCTTAATGTCGAGGATCATGACTCGGGGGGCGGAATCGGATTTCTAATGAATCAGACTCGTTAGGGATCTGTTAAAGACGTGGCTGGAAACGTGGTCCACCTGACTGATATAGGAAGCCAACTAGAGCCACTGAACCTGGGGCATGTAAAAAAAGAAACAATGAGCTACAAATGTCCAGGGTCTCAAGACTCAGACCTAAGACTTGTAGAAACTCACTAAGAACAGAGAAATATGCACATCTACCTAGAGATCAGGCCCAAAACCTGGGAGTAGTGATGACCTCTCACCTGAACTTTCAGAGCCACATAAAGACAGTTACAAAGTCGGCCTTCTATCACCTGAAGAACATCTCCAGGATTAGAGGATTAATGTCTCGGCGAAATCTAGAGAAGCTCATCCATGCGTTTATCTTCAGTCGCATTGATTATTGCAACAGCGTCTTCACAGGCCTGTCTAACAAATCAGTTAACAGCTGTAGCTGATCCAAAACGCTGCTGCTGGCGTTCTCACTAAAACCAGGAAGATGGAGCACATAACACCAGTTTTAAAGTCCCTCCACCGGCTCCCTGTAGCTCAGAGAACAGACTGTAATACTATTGTTAGTTCACAAATCACTGAACAGATCAGCACCACAATACGTTAAAGATTTGCTGTTGTTGTATCAACCTTGCAGACCTCTCAGGTTCTGGTTCTGCTCTGCATCCAGAACCAGAACCAAACCGAGGAGAAGCAGCATTCAGCATCTATGCACCAAAAATTTGGAACAAACTTCCAGAAAACTGTAAAACAGCTGAAACATTGACTTCCTTTAAATCTCGACTGAAAACCCACCTGTTTAGAGTTGGATTTGAAACGTAATCACTTACGAATTTAACGATGGCACTTGACTTAATGTAATGATTTGATTGTTGATTCTATGTTGCATGTCTTTGTGTTTTTGTGTTTATGATGTAAAGCACTTTGAAATGCCCTGCTGCTGAAATGTGCCATACAAATAAAATTTGATTGATGGATTTAAAGGTGACCAGACAACAGCATTTATAAAATAAAAGCCAATTTCTATTACTTCTTGAAGATCTTTCTGACCACGGGTTGGGATTGTGTCGTCTCGGCAGTGTAGTCAGATACATTCTGCCTAAAGGCCTGTTAAGGTCACCATTGATGTTAATGGGGGTCACATCCATCGCTTGGCTTGCCCTGCATTCGCTTCAGCCTTGAGATGGAGTTGCGCCGCTTGGTGTTGATCTGATGAGCTGACTCTTCTTGTGTTTGGTCAATCTTTGGAGTAGCTGCTGAATCCATGTTTAGAACTGAAAAAGCCTTTTAGGTGAGAGATGAATTATGAGAAGTCCAGTTCCCTTCTGTTCAGGCATTTTGGATTGTCATGTTTTGGTTGACAGACGCTGTGACCTTAACCACTTCAATGAATATTAAGATTGTTGGTTAAACCAAACACCTACACTGGCCAGTTCCTCAAAGGTCACACTTCCAGGAAATTAAGTTTTTGGGTGTAATGTTCATAATTTTCCTCAGTACTTCAGCTCTTCCTGAATCCTCACATTACTCTTAGATTTCCATTCACCTTCATACCAGTAAAAACAAAAATTGATCCAGAACCTTTTGATTTTCTTAAGAATCTTGCTAACATTGAGAGTAAGGATAAGAGAAGCCGCTATCAATTTACTGCACTCTGCAGCAAAGTTGTGGACAATTTGAACTACTCTGGTTTTTTTTTGCAACATTTCAGAGACTATTAATAAGACGCAAGGGTCTCGAACTGAGCACTGTGATCTTTTTGCATCATTGATCGACTCAACAAGAGCCAAACAAAAGACTGTTTCATGCATGGACCTTGTTAGAATACAAGTGAGAACGTACACCTCTTTCAGCTTTTCTTTTTGTATTTCTTTGAAACACACCGCTCGCTTTTCAGCTAGTTACTTTTTAAACCACTAAAAAGAGGTTTGTGCTTTCAATTTTCCTGTCTGCCTGTACAAAAATCTACCATCATTTAAACAGAATGTTAGATAAAGAAATATTAGCTAAACATGTCTCAGTCTTGTCCAAAGATACAAGTTCGTTTCATATTAATCTGGATATATTTAAAAATAATGCATGAATGCAAAAGGAGGATGTAGATGTGCGTGGATAACTTGTAACTTATCATTCACATGTACAGGGATCCTGTTGTTTGCATTTAATCTTCAGCCTTCACAGAGAAAAGACACTACATTGGGAGCGGTTATGTAGGTCACCGAATGAGTTAAAGATAAATTTGTTTGATGTGGAATCCCATAATGATATATTAAACAAACATATCAAACACATATAAATTAATCGATATATCAATCTTTTGATCCGGGTACATCTTGGGAAAATTGGCATCTTATTAACGGTACACAGGGACAAACAGAACCAACACACACACACACACACACCCAGGGGGAATGCTGATGAACTGTTTGAGGAAATCAGAGAGAACCCCTGCATCCACTTGGAAAATATGCAGGTTCCTGCTGTGATTCAAGCAGAGGGCCTTCTTGAAGTGCTGATCACCATCGTCATAAAAAACAACAAAAAAGGTAATTTTCCTTCAGTCGAAGAAAATCTAATTTGCAGAAAGTTTTGTTTCTGCATAGTCCACTAACTTCATTCTGAAATCTGACTGCTCACTTTCAATGCAATATGTCTTTTTTTCTTTTTATGAACATGTTCTTTTTTTGTAAAATTGTAAGAGATGATAACCTGGTTTTACTGTAAATTTGTGGGAGTTGAAGACTGTCAGATCAGTTCATTAGGGTGGCGTCCGCCATGTCCCGCTGAGCCAGCGAGCGACAACATAAAAGACAATGATGATTTGGGGATTTAAAAGTAAAATACTAAATCAAAATAGTGTATTTCTCTGAAAAAGTCAGAAAAAAGCTCATTATAACAAAGGCAAATTCAGAGCAAGCCATAGATACATCCCTTCTCTAGATATTAGAACATTCTGTTCTCAATCAATCTGCATTGTATATTATAAAGAGCATCTTAACAGAGAAACATTTCTAGTGTCATAACTTTAAGATTATTAATTAGTTTTCTGTAAGAGAAATTTGTTTAGGAAACAGGGACAAAACTGCAGTACAACAATAAAAACAGCAACACAAATCCAAAAGGACAACAGCCACAAACATAAGAGCACAAATTCATAAAAAGCACAAATGTCAGATCGGCAGTTCATTCCCATAACCGTCTCATTTCCATTCACATACAGTACGTCTTCATCACCATCATGGCCTCCTTTTACTCTGACAAACTCCAGGAGTCGGAGAGCCTGATAAATTGTTGATACATGCATTGTATCAAAAATGAGAAAAAAATGAGAATCAAATTTTGTTTAACGAATGAAAGGGCTGACCACTTTCAGGTGTGAGTCTCTGTGTCAAGATTGTAGTTAAAATATTTTGGTGTTTTCTTCTGTGAGGGTTGACAGGAAACGAATGGATTCAAGATGGGAAAAGGAACGCTGTCTTCAAGGAGCCTTCGCAAAAGAGCCAAATTAGTTGAGGTTAGTTGAGTTCAGCGTTCTGCAGGAAGATTGCCAGGAGTTTTTCTGGGTCTCTTCAGCCAGAGAATGTATATGTGAATGGATGAATGACTGACTGTGGAATAAAGTACTTTAGGGTTCTCTGGACTAGATAAAGAACTGTGCAAGTAGAGGCCATTGACCATTTCCCAGGAGGTGACCATAAGAGAGACCAGAACTCATTGGAGTTACAATAGATCCATTTTGGAACATATTGGGACTTCTTGAATGAGCTGCAGAGAGCTACTGGGTGACGAGATGTGTGGCTAGAAAATTTTAGATTTTATGTGGTGTATTAATACATCTGCCACACAAGATGAGATGACAAATGATATAGGGCTCATGAAAATATGACCATCCAGCCATTGCCTTCTGTCTATCCAGAATTGTGGGATAATAAGTCCAGGAGGGAACTTATTATCCCCTAGGCCTTCCTCTCACCAGCGTCTATTTGTACCAAGGTTTTACTGTTTGATCTCAGTCGTCTGTCTGGAAATTCTGACCTTGAGTGATTGGCCTGTTTTGTGGCAAAGAGGATTTACTGTTAAATTTTATTAAGCTGTTTTGCACATATACACAGATGTTGGACAGCATCTTTTTTGTCCCACACCGAGTTCGTCCTGCGCTTCCATTTTTCAGCGCGAGGCATCACTTCCCTCCAACGTACACAGCTCTGTTATCTAATTAGTGAACACGCAGAGCTGCACATTCTATAAAAATAGCTCCCTCCGAGAAATAGAGATTGTTTGAACATATTCCACATTGTCACTGTGGGCTCCCACTAAATGAACTCTCCAGTGCATTTAATGATAAGATATGTAATAAAAATGAGATAAAAACTGATGCTGTAGAAGGAAGGAGCTAGCAGAGTATCACTGCACTTTTTCAAGTCAAAGATATATTCTTATAGTTACACATTCTTTGCCACAGTGAGATGGCGGGATGCCTTTTTAGCTTCGCTTTGATGTCTGCTGAGACTATATCTGTGTGCCAATAAAATTCCCTCTTTCTGTTTGTTGTTGTTCTGTATTTTAGTGGAGAAAAGTCAAAGATCCTTTGTTTTCCCTGCACCCTGACTTGCACCGTGATAAGCCCTAAACCTTCAGTGGAGACGTTATGCCCAGCCAGATTTGGGTTTGTTTCGCTTGACTTCATCAGGAGCTGACCTTAGAGGCAGATGTGCCATGAGGAAGAAAATGGGAGTGTTTGTGCCTCAAATGAAATACCTACAGCAGCTTGATGTAAGAGAGGATTATTAATTCAATCATTGAGCTGTCCTCAAAGTAACCAAAGGCTTTGAAGTCTTTGCGTTTGCTCTGCACAATGTAGATTTCCTTTGAATCTGTTGATATTTATTTTATCCCAATTATGTGTCTTAATGAGGCCTCTCAAACATTCTCCAATGAAGTATTTTCTTTATAGATATTCTGGGATATTCTTAACATTTCCTTCCATTCAATTTATTTATTTACTGGTGCTGTGGGTCAATATCATAGCAGAGGTCACTTCCTCCATCTCAGTATCAGGTATTGAATACAGGCAGCTGAAGAAAATATGGTAAGAAGAACAAACTTTGTTTCCGTTAGCCATTGTAGCAGGTTCCTTAATGCATTCTCACATCGTTCTTGCCAGACTGTATTTTCCTCAAACTATAAGTCCTTTCTGAAGAAGATAGCAGCAGGATTCTTATGGACTTTTACAAACTTTGGATCCAGGATGGCTGGAGCTCTCTGAGCATTTTCTACTGCTCTTGAGACAGCAGTTGTTATGGTAACCTTTCTCTCTTAAGTCTTTGAAGCTGAGGGTAGGATACAGTGTGCCCATGTGAAAAACTGCACATAAAAGTTATTCTGGGCTGCTAGGAGAATAAACGGCAGGTTTATCTCTACTCAAAAGGTTAGATATAATAGATAAGGTTTACAATCTCGCTCCTCCCATGCAATGCCACATGATTGGTTTATCATCTGACCTTTTCTTCACCTTGTAGTGGCCATTTGATCCTCCAGTTCTTCTAAGGATACCAACTGCTCAAAATCCTCAAACACAAACCTCTGTAAAACTCTTGCAAAAACACAAAGTGGTGAACATCATCTTTAAAATAAAGGTTGTGTTTGTTTGTCTAGAGCTGTAGGATGGTGGGGCAGTTGGTAGCACCGGTGCCTAGCATCAACAAGGTCCTGGGTTTGAATGTCACATGGAGTTTAAATGTTCTTTCTGCAAATATGTCAATTAAATTTGTTGGTTCCTGAGCAATTTACCTATCTAAATATTAATTTGACTTAATCAAGGCAAGGAATCCAAAAATGTTGATTAAAATAAAATCTGAATGTATGATACAACCAAATATGAACATATTAAAACTTGACCTTTCTGCCCTTCCTTGATGCTCCTTAGTGGCATCATGCTAGAAGATCTGCTCACTCGTCAGCAGAACCAGTTTAGCTGCCACACTTTGCTTCCTCCAAACAGAACGAGTGGAACCTTACAGAAAACTGTTATTTTCTGTTTCCTTCAGTTAAAGCAGTTATTTTTAAGAATATACTATTGATGAATTCATAATAAAAGCTCTTTCTAGGAAGCACAAGCAATTTCAGATATTCGATTCAGGACACAACAAAAGCCATTGTCTGGTTTATTTTGTGACAACAGAAGAAACTAAAAGGCAAACCAGTTATTGATGATGGGAATCAGGGAAGGAGAGAGGTAGCTAGAGGGGGAAGAGAGAGTAAAGGTAAGGAGCAACAGACAGGGCACATTACAAAGAGAATATGGGAAACTACAAAGAATAGAGATAAGGAGAATGTGCAAGGAGACTGTGTAAAGCCGAAGTGAGTGTGCGTGGGGTGGGGGACAAGCCCAGTTAAACAAAGATAAAGGGGGTTTTGCTAAGAGGAAAAAAAACAAAATGTGGCAGATGGGGAAGAAAAACTCAGAGGAACAAGGGAAAGACATTTAGATGAAGGCTGGAGTAAATAAGAGGAGGCATACAGAGAAGGCGATAACCCAAAGTGATCCAGATACCTGAGCTGAGGCCAAAAAGAGTGAGTGTGATGGAGGAGCGGGACATGAAGAGAGAAGATGTCCGGAGGACGGCAGAGTACAGTAAACCCTTCCTTGACTCGGCCTTGATGCCTTAAAAATCATACCCTACTTCATATTTAATTGACCTTCATTCTTAACTTTACATGTGTTTAATCTGTGCTTGTTAAGAGTGAAACATTCAGAGTGCTGTTGTTGGACTGAAACCTTGGCCTTTTTCGTCTCCTGTAGCTGTGACTACGTGATGCTAGATAAGAAGCACTCATGTCCCAAGGCTGGCTGAGTTTCTTTTGTCTTTGTAGTGTGTATTTATATGTGCATAATAATGCATCTGGATGCTGTTCATGCACCGTTGATGCAAATGCCCGACATATTACCCTTCACTGCACAGCGTGGAGCAGAGAGTGAGGTATTAACATGGTGCACACAGAAGAGTTTTCTCTATATGGTTCTAATATTCCAGTTTCAATACCCACAGAGTTTCTGGAAACCTCTAAAACATTTAGTATTGCAGTGTTTATGGGATAGAGAAGAGACGGTTTGAAGACAACCTGGAGAGGTGGATTAAGTGCAGTTGTCTGTTGATTCAGCTGGCTGTGAAATCAAGGCAAGAAACATGAGTTTAGCTCTGAATTTAATACTTTTTCTGTCATTTGAATTCTTCATTTTAAAATTTGTGTAGTTATCTTTTTATCCACTTACCAACAGGTCAACAAAAGCCTTTGTTTTCTATTGAGCTAGTCCAAACAGCAAAACCCATAGATTGTTTCTCAGATTGTCTTGCTGTCAGCGGGTGTCTTTGTTGCTGCCAGTTGACAACGTTTCACATAAATAGCTCTCCCCATTTGATAAAGTAATTGCTCCTCGGTTGACATGCTACAGGGAGGTGGGGAAGCTTAATCACTTCCAGATAACGATCAGTTCCAGGGGTCATTTTACTGTTGACTGTCTTGATGTTTGCAACTAAAAGCTTCTTTCCAGGCAGTTGTTCTGTTGTTAGTACTCGACTGCAGTCACATCTACTGATTAAAAAAATCTGGGCAAAAAAAGCTTTTTGTTTGTGTTGCATACATGTCTTAAAACCATCGACGCTCAAATACAAGATTAGGACTGAAACAATTCCTCAAATGATTCGAGTTCCTCGATTATTAAAATTCCTCAAGACAAATGTACCTGCCTCGAAGCTTCGTTAATTTATGTATTATTATTTAGCGCACCGTGTTCCGGCATTGTGGCGGGACATGGCTGGTAGATGAGTTTCTGTGAGTGTGATGAATGAAGGTGCCGTAAATATCCCGTATTGCTGCCCCCGTTCCTACGTTCGTTCCCTGGTCTACTGGTTGTCTTTCCCCCCTGGACTTTGGTTCATCTGCCCCATTTCCTCCCCTCCACCCCCATCTTGTGTACATCTGCCCCCCTGCTCTTCCATTTCCTGTATTCTCAAACCCAAAGCTTGACAGTTGAGGTGGTTCTGCATCTGATCAGCTGGCCCAATATCTGTCTTCTGAGCTCTGATTTGAGCAAGCTGCTTTTATCTGTACAACTACCACTCACTAAAATATTTTCTCATGTTTTGATCATTTTATGTTTGACACCAACAACATGCAATGTTGAAAGTCAGTCACTCAAACCCTCCTCTGCTGTCTTCATCACAGAAAACCATTGAGTTTCTGTGAGTGTGTATTTAAATCTTTGTAAATGATTGTATTCTCTATTACAAACTTCAGTATATTTATATAGACACCTAAAAAGTGCTCTTCTGCAGTGTATGAACTGAGCTCTCATTCAGCATGAATGTACTGCCACTTTTGATTTGGCTTGGTTTAATTTAACAGCCTTTCTGTGCTGCTGTGTTAATACCTGACTTCAGCAGCAACACCTCTTCAGGTCATCATTCTAATTAAACTTTTGCCTCACAAAGAGATGAGCAGGTCTTTTCTTTTTTTTCTTTCAAAAAATGTCATTAAGACTGATTAATTTGTGATGACATGAAACAATTTCTAAAATTGCGTATGGCACTTTGACTTTGGTCATGTAGTAGATGGAGCATTTAGTCATGGTTGTAATATGTTTTCCACACTTCTGGTTAATTGTCTCAGCAACCAGGCAGGGTGCAGTCTGGCATTTTGATTCAATAACTGCAAATCAAGTGAGAATTCAAATACAGAGTGCGCTTGAGATACAGATGCCTGGTCTGGTGTTGCGTGAGGTTTGTCCTTCGAAACCAGATTTCACTTTTGGACAGTTGTTGTGATATGTAATCGTGGTAACAGGGTATGGCTTTTACAACCAGGAGGATCTGATTGCAACTCAAAAGGTCAAATAAATGCCTTAACTATGACCCCAAATCCCAGAGGAGGAGAAAAACAGTTGCAAAGCAGGACCGAAACGCAGAGAGAGAGGAAGAAGTTCAAACCATTCCTTCCCCTGGTGATGTGATCCATGGAAGAACTCGATCCAACTTTTCTCTGTCCAGCTTGCTAACCATAGAGCCAGATGTCGATTTAGAGAGGAGTGGCAAATACAGATGAGCTGGATTAGCAGAGCTAGCCAACAATTGAGGGTGTCATCCAGGACATGTTGCATAGAACATGATTTCTGTTTCTGGATATTGAGCTGTTATGTCATGATTGTCCTACAGCAACTGTCTTCCGTCAGAGACTTCTTCAGATTCGTTGCAAGACTGACTGTTACTGGAGTCAGTCTTGCAACAGTATCCCCATCCCGAATGACTGTCTGAAAATATTTAGATGACATAATTTCTTTTTGAAGTACAGTATTTTTGAATTGGATTGAGCTATGGACCAGCACATTAATTTCTCATCAGATAACATTTAACTTTATGCATTACACCACTGTTTTTAATTGAAAATATGTTTTTGACAAATTTCCAGCCTTCCTGGGAGATCTTTTGAAGAGTCATTTTATTTCTGCATGGCGTCTAATGTGAATTTCAAATTCAAACCGTCATAAGGGGATGAGATGACGCATGTCTGTGTTTCACCTCCAAGCAGAAGCAGCGGCACATCTGACAGCCCAAATCCAAGGAAGGAGGGGGTTACATGACTGCATACACAATTTCACTGCAGTGAACAAAAACTGGGATTTAATCAAAGTACAACTGAACATGAAGTTGCAATTTTTATAAATGTCTGCAGCCACATGGCAATAGACCCTTTTCATTGGCCTTTCTGTGGCATTGCAGACTTTCTATGTATGAACCATATGTTGACGCTCTCATTAACGAATCCTCTGGCATCCTCATCCACAAGTACTGTCCAGGGTTCTGGTTCAGAGGGCAAAGAACTGAGACTTAGCAGGAGATGGAAATGTCCTGGCATTCTGTGAGCCTCTGAACATTACTGGGGTGTGAGGCGAAGGATGCCAAGGCACCGGTGGCTCTGGAGTCTTATTTTGGTCGAATTTAGCATGATTACTGCTGTCTGTCACAGGATTTGGAGTATTCACTGCCATCTTAGCTAAATGACTTAAGCTTTATTTAAAAGGCAGAATATTGTTTCAAAGAAAAAGAAAAATTAAAACGAAAGATTCAGCTGTTCAGACACAAACTAAATCTAATATAATTTGTGAAACAAAATGTATAAAAATGACATAATGTTTGACAGAACTTGGTGCAGAAATCTAAATTGTTTAATGAATTTCCTAAAGTTTTAAAGGTATAGTTCATATTAATCTACGTTTAGTTTTTTGGAGATGAGCAGTTAGTCCTACATGAATCATATAATTCAAGTAGCAATTTTGACTAGGATCAGAGGGGAAGGAAGTTATTAGTCACATGAAGAACTAACCTACATCTCGGTGACACATCAGAACAGTACAAGTTGTTCTATAGCGACACATTGCTGAAAACGTCCATCCATTGTAAATGTGTGGTCCAAAGTTCATTTTTATACATGCCGACTTGTGTGTAAAACATGGCGGCGCAGATTTTTTGAGTGTATGCTGCTTGGAGTTTAGGAAACTCCAAGATGTGTACAAAGTTTGTGTACTAAGCAAACTTTGCATACAAAGTTTGCTTTGCGTACAAACTTCCTAGTAATCCTTGCAAGCATTGTTCAATCAACGCCAGAGTCACTCTCCTTTAGACGCTCTTTTACATGTAAAGTGTTTAGAACTGCTGTTCAAACCACGGCTCAAAACTCTTCTTCAAAAATCTGAATCATAACTCTAATTTTCAAAAGCAAAAATAAAACTTTGAACCTAAAGTTTTCTTATATTTTACTAAATTTTGAGGTGAATAAAAACTGAAGTTACCAGATGGTTGAAGTTGTTAAACAGGCTTATTTTTAGTGGCAGTTGATTTTATCCCCTCCCATCTCCCTTCCATCCCTGTGGAGCAGAGTTGTGATCTTGCGCTTTGGAGTGGAGGATCACAGCTGACCGCTGATCCTCTCAACCTTCATGTCTTGTGATTTGCTCTGAGGACGCGTACAGCGCCCCGCCTGCTGATTATATCTCTCTCTCTCTTTAAAAGACCAAAGCTGTGAGCAGTCTGTTGGATGAGACTTTTCCACAGGGGCGAGGATGGCAGAGTGCTGCATCAAGAAAAAAAAAGTTTCAACACTGAACGGGATACATAGAATTAATTATGCACAACACAGCATCCCAACGTGCTAATTTATCACTCTGCACCTTGTAGTGTTTTACTAACTGCTGTTGGAACAAAATTTGATTCACTAGAATGTATTTTGTTGTAGGCAGTAATTATGCTGCTTTTTTGAGGGAAAAACTGCAATAAAAGACTATTAACTGCAGTGTCAAGCTCTACAGAAACTTCCTCACTGCTGCATCTCAAATTCTGCCATTAGGAAGAAAATATAAATATATAATGCCACACCTAGTATGTCCATGTTTCAGTGTTTGAGACATGTTGAAGAATTGTTTCCTGTGTCCGAATCTGGGGCCTGTTAGACTTTAGTGGTACAGTATCAAAAATGTTAAGCATCTCCCAGAAAATGGCATTGATAAACAAACTCCATTTAGAAGACACTGAGGTGCTCTGGTCAGATTAAACTAAAATGGAACTTTTTGGCACGCATACAAAACCAACAGAGGAGGAACCTTTGCACTACATGTAGCCCTGAAAGCGCCATCCCCCTGGTGAAGCCTGGGAGTTGTAACTTCACGTCATATAAATGCTTTCCTTTCGCAGAGACGTGCAAAGAAAAAAATATTCTGTATTTTCCCACTTTAGGAAAATTGAGGGGTAGCAAGTTAAAGGTTAAGAAAAGTATTCCAATTAAAAGTAGAGAATAAAAGAAAATAAACTGAGCAGCAAATTTACAACATGATAAAAATATTACTGTATAGTTACTGTAGTAGCATACCTTGTTTTGAAAGAAATGTGCAACTGAGTAGGAAAATCTTAAAAATGTATCAGACTTGCATCTTTGTGCAAAGGAAACAGCAACACACTACAAAAAAATACAAATATTAATAAATCTTAATGAGTTTGTTGGCAGTGATGGTTCTAGAGTCTAACAGCTGCTAAGAGGAAGGACCTGTCATGGTGCTCCTTTGTGCACCCAGGATGCAGCAGTCTGTCACTGAAGAAGCTCTCCAGCTTAAATTCTTAAGACTCGGGCAGAGTTGGTCAAAAAAAGTATTCATGCCGGGGTTTAAAACAAATACTGACTGCTACTTCTAGATTTATTTTTTCCATGTAAGCACAGTTTAAAACTTTGGCTGTTGGTTTTCTTCTAGCTCATAAAATACCAGTAAAATACTGAATAAATCGGCTTTTATAGTGAAAAGATGTGAAAAGGTTTAGTGGTGTGAATAATTTAGCACGGCTTTGCATGTCCTGACAGAGGTTTAAAAAGAAATGTTTCCTTAAAACCCCTTCAGTTTGGCCTCTGTTAAAAGGTAGTTCTGTAATGTGTTGCTGCTGCATAGGCATTATTAAAACATGTCAAACTTTTAATGTTTCATAGAAAACTGTGGCCAGAATCCACAGATTATATACGTGAGACAGCAAAAGTTATGTTCCCATTATAAAATGGCACCTATAAAATTATGAAGTCATTAAATTTAAATAGTTTTTTATTGGCTTGAAATATTTTTCTTTAAACTGTCCAGTTTAACAACTGTTTGAAGTCATTAAGACAGAAACAGCCCCCAGCAGTGTCTTTGTTTAAGGAATTGACTGCAGCATTACTGTTTATGGTTATGAGGGTATTATTGTTATGGCGCTGTCAGTGAATGCTGCAGGAATTGGTTCCCAGTATGTAATACTCAGATAAACTGCTTTATATGTCTTAACAGATAATTTGATCTACTCCCAAACATAAAAATCCATTTTTTTGCTGATTACAAGACATTTTGAGTGCAGAATAATAATTTTTGTCTGCTTTGTTTTTGTTTTTGTTCTACCCATAAACCCAGAAAGACAAACTTTGCGGATTTTTTTTTTGAAGACATCTGGACGAACCAGTGCTGACACCTACTGAAATGGGCCTATTTCAGAATTTGCACTTTACTTGAGTAGAATATTTTTTGGTAAAAAAAATATTAAATTAAAAACTATACTTTTTACTTGACTACACTTCTATAAAGGTTTTGTTACTTGTTTGTGTAGTTTGCATCTATTTATTTCACTAACACACTGTAAAATTGAACTACTACTACTATGGCAGGTGGAATAATAATAATTTTGGTCCTGTTGTTTCTGTATGCATGTGGGCTGAGATGCAGGCGGTGGTGATGATGGCTGTGTCTGATTCTCTACCACAGCGTCCTGGACCTGAGATTCCAGCAGCAAACTTAATTACAGCCTACAAAAGTGATTTAGACTTTCAATGCTATCAACGGATCTTTTTTTAGATCACAGGTGCCAAACTCAAAGCCTGGGAGCCAAACCGGCCCCAGATCTAGATCAGGGGCACCCAGAGTGGGTCCTGGAGGGCCGGCGTCCTGCATGTTTTAGTTCTCTCCCTAGTGGTAGCAACAACCTTTTCAGCAAGTCAGTGTTCTTCTTAGGCCTCTAAAGAGCCATCATTAGACCCAGGTGTGTTAAACCAGGGAAATAACTAAAACATGCACCACTGCTCTAGATTATAGAGAGAAACATAAATTTAACTTTAGGATAACAGTTGTGTGTTTAAATATCAGTTAAATCAAACTGGTTTTTATTTGCATCGGACCAAATTAAATCAATGTGAAAAAAAGTACAAATGGAACCCAGTCAATTTTGATCAATTAACTGGTATTTCGTTTTGATAGATTCTTCCACAACTGGCCCCTGGAGGACATTTATGATCTTGATTTGGACCAAAGTGAAATTGTGTTTGACATCCAGTTAGATCCTGATTAGATTCATCTACTCTAAGACTGATTTTAGACCGTTTTAGACTTTGTCTCTTTGTTCTATTAATGTATTTCAACTAAATAAATGCTCATTTGTTTTGTTCAAAAATGTTTCTAGCTTGTTGTAACGAATGATTGAATACTATAAGCTCTTCTTACGGTGGCTGCCGTACTTTGTATGCATATGAATATCTCCTTGCGAAATATCTGACATTTAATATCTTTTTCTGCAGATTAGAAATGCATCAAAAACAGAAACTTTCCCTAAGTAGGAAAGAAATAAAAAAACATCCTAATTTAGACCATTTCTGAGTTATTTTTGCAGAGTAATCAGTCATCTGACAGTTTTGATTGTGTCTCTGTTGTGTTCATAGTCTGAATTGTTTAAATGACTGCTTTCAGTGCCGTTCCATCTCAGCCTTAACAGACATAAACATGCAGTAAAAAACTCGATTTTCAATCAATGTTTTGCACCAAAGACTTAATAATAATACACACATTTTCACTGAGGCTCTATCCCTTGGAGGGCTCTGTAATATAAGAGGCTATGATCACCATGAAAAAAAAATCATATCTTTTTATTCTGCTTTGTTTCACCTTATATGTTTGGAAATGAGACTCATATTGACCTTCTGCAGAGAAGGTAGTGATGTATACTTCCTATGCTGTCAGTGATAGCTTGAGGGGGAAACTTATATGTTGTATTAAAAAAGCTGTTGTTGACTGTTGGGAAGTTGCAGTCAATGAGATCTGATGGAAAAGTGAGGACTGAGAATTAAACTGCTAAGTGTGAAAGATGTTGCCAAAGGGTTGAACTTTCACTCTACAACAGACTGTGTTTATTTCTGTTGGACAATCTGATAATCTGTGTGGTTTCGTATCAAAAGCAGATTAATTCTCTTTGAAATGTGTCCGTTTTGCTTTAAGATTCCTGTCAAAAAATCTGACGTAACATTGTTCAGACCAGTGGTTCCCAGGTTTTTGTCCTGCATGCTTTAGATGTGTCTGTTGCAGCACACCTCATTCCAATGGTTGCTTTACCTCCTCAGCATGTTGTCTTTGCTGCAGAAGCCACCTGTTCATTCAGATCAGGTGTGTGGCAGCAGGGAAACAGCGCCGGGTCGATTGATTTAAACTCTTCAAAAATGTAATTTTAATGCAGAAATTTCTTTTCTCTGCAGGTCATCCTTATTCTTACCAAACTCTATGACTTTCACATCGGCAGCGTCACTGAGAGCACTCTCTGGAGGTGAGTACTCAACACTTCCTTTACTAGAGTGAATGCTGTCTACTTCCATAAGCAACAGATTTAAAACTAAGGATTGCAAAACTATCCTGTTGATGTGCTCAGTGTTACAGGACTTTAATCCTAATCTAAGCCAGATATCCATACCTGCTCTTTGCTCATTCATCTTCAGCTGTGATTCTGTTCTCCCATTCCCAGTCCATAGTGGGAAAACCATGTCCTGGTGTCATCCGCCTCCAGGCGGTGCACTCGGGCGTAGGAAGCTATTTTCCATGTGCTTGTTCTGGGATATCATCTGATGCACTCGTCTTCTCCCCCCCTGAATAAACACACGCAGTTTGTGAAACAAAGAGAGTGCTTGTAAAAGAGGAAAAACAGACGATCAGAAGGAGGGATAACACATCCCTGATGAATAGAAACTGCATCTAACCCATTTTCAGATCTGTATTGTGTAACACAAACAGTAATTTGCTTGTTTCTCTTTGGGAAGCCTGTGAACACATGACGGCGTTGGCATGGCAGTGAGAAATGTAGAGCAAAAACCCTAAAAAGACAGAAATCGATTCATGCTATTGTTTTACAACAAGAATAATAGAATTAATATATTTTTATAACTCTATTAGAATGAAGTTAAGCCTTCTGATGGGTGATCATAACCTTTATGTTGGAATGCCTCAAACGGAGAGAAATGTTACTGTGAAGCACCATAACAATCAGAGTAAGCTGATAGAAATGAAAATGCCAGAGGGGAGTATTTTAAAAATGATTTTAAATTGCACAAAAAAGGGAAATTATGAAGAGATTTGCCACACAGGAGTAAAAAAAAATAAACTCAAGGACAATTATATCAATCTCAGATAAGGTTTGCCATTTTAAGAGCAAAAAACAATTTCCCTTCAGTGCTTTTTTTTTTGTGTTTGAGATGTTTTTAATGGCAGCTCTTTAAAGTGTAGAAACAGTTTCACCTCTAAAATTTGCGTTCTATGCCCAGTTTGTAGGGCTGCCTTCACAAAGAAAAGTGTTTCCAAAGTAACCGCTGGCTATTTTTGACATTTAAATACCGTCTGTGCAACAGTTAAGATCCTCAGGCAAAAACAGGGTTTTGTTTTAGTGTTTGAGGAGCTACAAAGTAGGCTGAGTTTCTTTTTAGTCTGAGACATAGACAGAAGACGGACTGTTCTGCTGTCGACAAAATATTCTAAAATATTCTGGATAACGATATGGCTGTTTCATCAGAACACTCTTCTGTCTGCATTTCTAAAATGACTGCATACATGACGGGAATATGAATTGTATCCTTTCAAAGCTCGACTTCCATCTGTTTTTCCTTTTTTCTCTTGACGAAACTGCAAAACCTTTTTAGTACAAAAGATCCCATATTTTGTGCAGCAGCTGAAGTCTCTCCACTTTGATGAACCTTGTAGTCCCTGTTGCATAGTCTCAACACAGGCATGTCCCCCATCATAACCACCACAGATGGTGGAGAGGGAACATAATGTAGCCTGCGGGAGAATTAAAACCCACCACAATGTCAATGGAATGGAGCCGGGCTAAATTTCTTTCAGAGCAATGTCGGATTAACCGGAACATGACATTCATTGGGATTCAGTGTCGCCAATCTTCATACGGTCATTTGTCTCCTAATGCATTTTAGTATCTGTTTGCCATGCTGGTAAACAGAAGCAGACAACTGGTCAACATCAATCCAGGAGGTCGTTCAAAGTAAAAGTCGTCGTAGTTTTGAGTAAAAATGAACAACTTTAACATATCTATCAGTGTTTCATGTCCAACATCCTGAAAACTTGAGCACATTTAACAATAAATGGTTCCTTTATGCTACTCAGATCTTGCACTGATATTTAATGAACTCATCACAACCAGAAATAATTATTGACCAACATTAATATTCAAATATTCTTTACTCTTAACAAAGGACCCTGTTCCTTTAAAAACTGTTGCCAAGTTATCGAATATGGTGTTGAGCATATTTCTTGAAATGGAGTTTGAATTTTTTGCATCGTCACACCCTGACTGAAGTTCACCACAATAAATCAACAGAATTAACGGATCATCTACGTTCTGTTTAACTGCAGGAAGGTAAACAAACTGAAGTCTTACAAAGTTATTCAATGCTGCCAGATTTAAATTCACCATGACAGCTGAACTCTTTGGGGAAGATGCAATCAGGTGAAGAGACTAATCCATAGTGTGAGAGGAGGGACCATCACTGCTGTTGAAGATCATTATTATTGGCAGCCCTCCCAGCACTGTCACTCGGCCAGAAACCTACAGTGAGTGGGGAGCAGCTGTCCATCCAGGCTTGACTTGGCCATGTCTGAAGAGACTTGTAAAAACCTCAGTAATATTTTTCTTCATAAGCTTGAGTCTGTTTTATTGAAAGAAAAAGAATCGGTTTGAGGAATGCGGTGTCTAACGGAGATCACAGCTGATAGAGTCTGAAGAGGAGCGTTTGAGTTGAATGTTTATCACTTCAACAGGAATACATCCCAAATGACACGTCCAATGCTGCCTCTCGCAAAGGTCAATGCTGTGGCAACACCTCAAAGTATTTACCAGTCGGTCTGTCGGATTTAATGAACACCCTGACCTTAAACAATGAAAGCTGATCAGTCAGACCCTGCATAATTTTCAAAGTATTCACAATGTTGAAGCGTTGGAGAAGCAGGCGAGCTAGTCAGTGCTGACTATAAATCACCTCTGCAAAATAGTTTGTCTTCAAAGTTGTTCAGCCTCTCTCATCTGGCCTCTAGAGTATTGTCTCTGTGTGAGGAAAACATTTATTAAAGATGACAAGTCCAAAACTCATTTGCAGGTATTCAGATGCAGTGCAAATTAATGCCAACAACAAAGTCAAGATGTATTCCCCTCCTCTTCCACTGCTGGATTTTGACACATACAATACTTGTTCTTTATGCAAAACAAGTCGATGCGGCAGTTGTTTTCTTTGCTTTATGTTATGTTTACTGAAGTTTTTTCCCTTCTTGTGTTACTGAACAACTGATGTGGAAAGTTTGTGGGTGAACTGAGGTTTATGTTTTCTTGTGCTTGAGGGAAAGTTGAACAAATGGAAATCAAAAATGGATTGGAAAAACAAACTGGATTTGGATCAAATGTACACTAAATCAGGAACACATCCCAAATTAAAAACCTACGTAAAAACAACAACAACAAAAATTAGTGCAGATCCTGTTCTGTCTGCACAAAATCAAAACAGGACAAATAAATCAATTTTATTTACAGTTACGACCACATTATTAGGTACATGCTCCCAGTACTGAATTGGGACATTTTGCCTTCAGAACTGCGTGAAATCTTTGTGACACAGACTGAACAATGTGTTCAGAAACATTCCCAAGCGGTTTGGTTCTTACTGACGTGATGACATAACGGAGGTGCTGCAGATTTGTCAGCTGTGCATTCATGATTTGAATGTCTTGTCCCATGACATCACAAAGGTGCTCTGCTGGACTGAAGTGAAATCAATGTCAAGTTCAAGGAAAGCATGAAATGTTTCTAGAAACTTATGAATTGCATTTTTGCACATGCAACAACCTTGGAGCATGCAGGCCTCGTTCTTCACCGTAGCGTTCCAGTCTAGCTCTCAGATTACAGGCAGTATAGAGACACAAAGAATAAAAGCTGACATTTTACTGCTATAATCCTGACTAGTTTTGTTTCTGCCAATTAGAACTTCTTGGTGAACAGAAAAAGTGTCTTTAAAACATGACAGTTTAATTCTGTGGTAAAATCTGGATTTTCTGTCAACAGTGCTTGAAAATGTAAAGACTTAGGCTTGTTAAAATGGTAAATGATTATAAAATGTGTTGTGCAGATTGACTTGTGAACATGAACCTCGGTTTATTGTTCATTTGACCTGTTGGTCTTTTCAGTAATGAGGGTTAGACACGTTAAAAGTCAGTAAAAAAGGTTCAGTTTGTGATTTTTAAAGCTTTGGTTTGATGCTTTTAACAGCAGCAAATATTTCAAGACTGAGTAAAACTCAAAGCTTTCTGTTTTGGGGATTCCATCCCCAAAGCTCAGGGGACTGTTCGAGAAATAGATTGGCAAAGTTGGTAGCTGTGTTGTGTGTGCGTGTTTATGTAAGTGTGTGTATCCCAGCTGCAGACAGACTCCTCTCCTGCTGTGCTAAGATCGGGTCACCACGGGGTGAACAGTGACATCCTCTCAAATTGCATCATTTTGCTGAGCATGCTCACAGCCGATGTGATATTTCACAGGTCAGTGCTTATAATAAGGCCCCGGTTCTCTCAGAGAGGGCCCACCTGATGTCTGCGACCTTTTGCAATTGGACTTGGTATTTTCCTCCATACCTCGCCAGCCTTCTGCACACAGAAACTTTTCAAAAGAAAGAAAAAAAAAAAAAGAGCGATACAGCCACATTTCATTTCTGATGAAAATGGAAGACATCAGTTGTGATAAATCTGCATGAAGTGTCGACAGGTTTGCTAAAGCCGGCAGATCAACATGTTGAGAGATGAACCAGAACATAAAGACTTGACCTTTATGCTCCTCTGAGCTTTACAGCCTCTTTTATACGATTGTTTTGGTTTTACTGCAAGCAGCTTCAATGTTTTAATTAACTCCATTCGACCTTGTTCACAGCACAAATATGTACCGTGAGTCAAACAGGTTTACTTGGTCAGGGGTGAAAAAACAAATACATAAAGTTTATGCTTCGGTACATACTACAGCACACTTCACGAAACATGAAGATATCTATTAACTAATTATCTCAGGTGTGCACTGAATTCAAACTCATTATTTTTCCTGAAAACATGGAAAACATGTGACTTTCACATTATATTAACATAATCTGCAGATGATCAACATTTTTCTGACCATTTCTTTTTCTATCTTCACTCTTTTTGAGCTTTAGTGTGACATCCACTGAAATTTCTATGAAGTGAGGGCAGCAAAAGCCTGTCCCACTGGGACAAAAATATAATTGGCATCCCGAGCGTGAAGGAATTACACATGAAATGTAGTAATTTAATTCAGTTGATTTACACAATGCCAATTCACAACACATGCTGCAAGGCATTAAAAATGGCAATTCAGTCCAATCATAAATATTATTTTGATTGATCCTAGTTATCAAACTACATCCAGGTCAGTTAATTATTCCATCTGGCATAAAGATTTCTGTTTAAGAATCCCATCATATTGAATCAATCGAGACTCTGACTGCAGCATTCACTCCTCCTGGTCGAGCACATGGCATCAGTGGACCATTGCTGGCATTGTGTCAATGACCTTGCAGCAATCACGCACACTGAGCATGCATGTAGCGACAAGAGAAAAGAAAACTCCCCTTTAACAAGAAGAAACTTGCAGCTCAACCAGAACCAGAACCTGGCTCAGTGTGAAAGGCCATCTGCCACGACTGACTGTTTCTGGTATTTGGTGTTTACCTGCTTTTTCTTCTCAAACCCCCAGAGATCCAGGAGTACCTAAAACATTTTTGGTAGTAACTCTAGAATAGAAACAGCTACAGACTGCTACAGGAGATCCTTTCAGCCCACAACCATCAGCATCTAAAACAACTATTTGAAGAAAATTGTATCATATTTACAACAACATTTAATTTCCTTCTGGGATTAATAAAGTATTTTAAACCTGAATTTGAAATCATTTCATCCATTAATTTTTAAGCAGCAGCGCACTGAAAGCACCCAGAGTAAATGTAGTGAAAACTAATTTTGTGTGAATTATTTAGCTCACTTTTGCAGGGAGTCACTACATAAATCATCTTGGCTGTCATTACCGAGGTCGTTTATTCTGAGTCCCTCAGCATATTTAAATCCTTACCTCTGTAATTACAAACTCTCAAGCATTGTCACTTTTTTCAGGTCTGTGCCTGTCATAACAGAACGTCTCTCTTCTTGTATAGTTATAAATATTACTGGGTTAAATGTTACACAGCCAATTAATAAAAAGTAAGCAAAGGGCAAAAACCTACCCCGTTTTCTGGGTTTCTTTGCAGTGTTGAAAATGATTCTGTGTTGAATTTAATTCAACATCATGGTGAGACTAAGAGAGTGATGCAAACTTTAAGTATTGATCAAGTATCCTGGGTAGGGCTGGGACTTAATGCATTACCTTTCATTAATTCATTCATATATTTTAACTTGTTAAAATTTTTAACAGTTAATTGTTTTGTAAAGCTTGAAGCTTTGTAATTATGCGTTTCTGATATGTTCATAAATGTGATGCACAAGTGTCATGGATGGACAACCAAGTCACTAGATTTGACCCATTGAGGGTTCATATTTGTTTCAGAAAATAAGCTCATGAGGGAAAGGGGAAAAACTGTTGTGTGCAAATTGTGAAGCTGTTTAAGCCTAATGTAACAGCTCAATGCTAAACATGTAGCAGCAGCACAGACATCCAATGTTAATGTCAGCGTCCACAGACCACCTTTATTCTGCAGCATTTATGTCTTTATTCAAGGATTTTTGAATTGAAAATGTTTGTTTTATCAATATAGTTTTCAATTAAAATGGGATTAATTTATTTCAGACCTTGTAATTAACTTAATTAAAAATTTAATTTGAGTCCCATCACTAATTGTGGGTGGCACGTTCTGTTCTGTTCCCAAAACCAATCAAAACGATTCCTTGATCCAACAGAATTACATCATTATCTGACATCAGCTTAGAAAAGAAGTAAGATGACATAAAGACCGCTGTGAAAATGTTCATGGCTCGGCATAATAATTTTCCCTGAAAATATTGTGACAATGCTGCAGTAAAACAGCTGCAGGCCAAGTCACACTTTTTTATTTTTTTTTTATTTGAACAAAATGAGGACATTTTTCATCTTCCACCTTCAGAGACACTGTCACCAAAGTGTCTTTTTTCAGCACTTGGACGTTCCCATCTCTCTGACCCTGACTTGTCGGTTATCATCACTCACAACACTCTGGAGACGAAGTCGAAGCGCAGATCTGCACCTACAGAAGCCGACTCCATCCAACAATACTCTGTTATTATCTTGCCATTGAACTGCTGGCTCCTGCAACCCCCTTTATGAATAATGAACAGAAGTCGGGTTGTTGTTCACACTCTGATGAAAACTGATTTCTTCCTCTGAATCCTGCTGTCTCACCGAGACATAAACCCCATACTGTACATGTTTGATGCTCTGTTGTTGGTTCACCTCAGTGGGAAGGAAAAAAAACAACCAAAAACGAAAACATCAGTCGTGAGTTTAGACGTCGAAACAAGCTGGATGTCAACAGCAGATCTATCCTCTGTAACCTAAAAGGCCTGACTGCTCCTCATGAAAAAGTCAACACAACTGGGAGGAACTTTGAAAGTTTTATACTTTGGTTAAAGATTCATTTCAGAGAATGCATTCTGCAGCATGGTGAGTGGGGGAACAGATATTTGCTGCCCACGTTGGAGGCTGAGTGGAGACGCAGGAGGAGATTGAGACACAACAAATGTTGCTAAGAGCGATCTTTGAATGTCAGCACTTCTTGCCTCAGTCTTTGTGCTCCTTTAAGGTATCTTCCCTCAGCGCTGCATCATCAATCATGCAAAGATGCAAAGCTTCTCAAAGGATTCCTACCTCTTGATCCTTCTCACATTTTGTCAACAATAAACTTTACTGTATGTTGCCAGAGTGCACTGATTCATGATTTATGAAGCGGAAGGAAAATTGTTCTTGGTTTTTATTTATTATGCCAACATTTAATTTTTCTTTTAGATTAAAGAGTGTGTCTCAGAAGAAAAGCCAAGAGAAGTCACTTTCACTGTTTGGTACAAACCACGATGGAAGGAGGTGCTCTGCTCAGACGAGACCAAATAGTGACTGTTTTGGTCTACATGTAAATGAAACATGTAGCAGGAAACTAAACACACTGAAAACACCATTCCCATAGTGAAACATGAAGGTAGTGACAGCATCATCCTGTGGGGAGGCTTTCCTGTAGGGACAGAGACGATCTACAGAGTTGAGGAAGGAAGTTGTGGAAAACCTGCTGAAGGCTGCAGATAACCAGAGAGGGAGGTGGAAGTTTTCTTTCCAGCAGGACAACAACCCTAAACACAACCAGAGCTCGAGTGGATGTGTTGGAGAAGGATGCATCTAAATGTTGCAGGATGGAAGATCTGGAGGACTGGCAGCCCTGGTTTAGATCAGAACATATTCATTTGTTAGAATAGCCTAAAGTTAAAGGTAATTTTCTTTATATAGCACATTTTCAGCAACAAGGCAATACAAAGGAAAGAGCAAAAGAAGAAAAAGAATCTAATGTTGATCTAAAGTATGTAAACTAGGAACTCCTGTAGATAAGAATCCTCTGGTCTAATTCCATTTCCAGGTTGGAAAAAGGTTCTAAAAAGTAGTCTAATAATGTTGATCCAAAGTATGTAAACTATATAGTGAGCTTCTTTGGAGGACTAGAAAACTCAAGACTCTTTTCATTTCATCTGACTGAGCTTGGGCTACTTTGAAAGCAGCGGGTCAGAGTCTGGGTCTGTAGATGTGCAGAGATCTCCCAAAAGACAAAATTACGACTCGGGGTGATAAATGCAGGGGTGAACCTTCAGACTTTTATTTGTATGCACAATTTAAATCATGCATCATTTTCCTTGCACTTAAAAAATATTCTCTACCTTGTGTTGGTCAATCATAAAATCCTGATAAAAACCTAGAAGTCTGTTTGCAATGTGGCGAGATGTTTTTATTTTCCTCTCCAGCTCCTGTTTGTTCTGTGAACTGCTTTTTGTTTCATGCTGCAGGATCGTCTGATTGTTCTGTATCAGCAGCAGTTTGGATTTTAGTGCAGGCTGCAGTGTTTGTTTCGCACATCGCTTACTTTTTTATTTTTCTTTCACAATCTCACACAAACATGCAGACGTACATAAACACACACGCACGCTTGGCCAGACACTGCATTTTTTAATACATTAAAAAGAAGACAGTTTTAGTTTTTAGTGTACAGTGTTCAGTCATGTACGGTGCTGTTTTTATTGTCCCCCTCCCCTTCACTTCATTGCCCCCCGTTCTCGCATGTTGGCAACCTCTTGCTCTCTTGCAGAAACACCTGGAACTTCAGTATCCTCCTATCTCGACGTGGCAATTCTCTAAAGTTGTTTTCAATTATGCTTCAGTGGATTTTACATTAGAGAAGATAATGCAGTGCTTGCCTTGGGTGAAAACACGGAGGGGTTTGTGTGTATGCAGGCGTGTGCGCGTGTGTGTGTGAGCACAAAGCCACCTCTGAGCATGACTGTGAGTGTGTATGAAGGTTTATTGTGAGTCTAGCTCAGAGTGTATTTTCCAGAGATAAACTCTTTGACAGCTTGAACATTACGAGCCTCTTCGTTGAGATATGCGTTGCTCCTGGTATCAGTCGGTATTAAAACTGTGTCCACAGGCTTTATTCGTTACTTATGTTATTACAACATTTTCATTAGTGTGTTGCTATGCATTTTGTTTGTTTTTTATCTTTTATGCTGGCAGAGAGACATCTTTTTCATTTTTCACACATCCAGCAATGGACCAGCAAAGCTTTATTACTAACTTTGTGTGTCTGCGTCCACATTCAGCCCTTATTGAGTATGCATGGAGCTCTGCAGAGTGAAATACAGCTGAGCATGTGGGAGTCTTTAGTAGGAACATTCAGAGAGGACTCCAGAATACCACAGATCTTCACCTGTTCATTGCAGAGAGAAATTCAGTTCAGGTCTATTAGCCAAGCCTGACATAAAACCCAAACAAAACCAAATTCTTTGTCAGAGTTTTGCAAACAGTTATCTCATGAATAAGTTGTTTGTGTCTCTACTCTAAGCTGGAAACTGGGTGAGGTGGACCATCCTGTTCTTGGAGAAACTGGTTTGAGCCAGTTCAGAGAGACCCCTCTACTCCTTATCTTTAAGTTTTTGTTTTATGGCTGACCCCCAACCTGCTTTGAGTAAAATCAGGCTGCTGCAGGGGCACAAGTAGGAGTTGTCCTGAGGCACCACTGAGACTCTTCCTCTGTGCAAAGGCTGAAGTGATAATACTCTCTGTGTGGTTCTTTATGTGTACAGGTTAAAATACCCAACATTCTTGGTTCCTCATGTTCTAAAATAAATAGGTGCCTGAAAGATGTTTGAAGAATGGGTTTGGAATAATTTATCACTTTGTGTATCAGTTTTTCTTTAGGTGAGATGTATTATGGGAACTTCATATTCTGCATGTTTTTGTTCTACCATTTGAGTCAGAGCTGCTTCTAAAATCAGCCCAAGCTCTTAAAAAACCACCCAGTTGTTTTTTGGTAATAAGTTGATGTTTTTTTGTGTGTCTGACAATGAACCATTTCAAAAAAACCTCTGGAATGCAACATCACTATTATCAGGCATTGCCTCTCACCTGGCAACCCTAGCTAACCCGTTACCTGGCAACCCCAGCGTAGCCCAGCCTGTCACCGAGCAACCCAAACAGAGCTCCAGCATGTCTGATCAGCTGGTTTTACCACTGAATGCATTGTACAATGGCCGCTGGAAAAAACAAGTGTTGTTGACTCACCATCCAGAAACCACTTGCTGCGTTCTTGGTTGGTTGTGCAGGAGACTACTTCTGCTTTTCAATGTACAGTTGTATAAACGTGTATCTGTTTGCAGTCATTTTCACAGAGTGTAAAGGTTGAGTTGGGGGGCGTGGCTGGTAGCACCTTTTTGGATTTAAAGTATCAGGGGCCCTAAAACAGCTCACTCTGAAAGGAACTCAAAATAGACAAAACTGACCAGACTGAATCATTCTTAAAATCATTATTTTAAGACAAATGAAAGGAACATGTTTCGTATAGCCGATAGACCATTCCTAACCTAAAAGGTCACGTTTAACACCTTCTTCGAGGGGTTACAGAAAACTCTACTCAGTATGAAGTGACTGAAATAGCTTTAAATGAGGCCAACATGGCAAAGGCAGCTTCACATTTTGCAACAGTGAAGTATGACAACAGTGTTTGTGCCCAGTCTCAGTCTGGAGTGCCTGCTGCAGTGTTTTGGGTTAGAGCAACCCATAATCCAATGGTTGAATGGGCCTGGAAGTAACAGACTAATTGCCGTAGGCGATCCATCCAAGCATTTCTTTTCTGTGCCTGCCTCCTCTTGTTGAGCTGCGAGGCTGCAGCCCGTCTTGTCATGCCTTAGACTAAATGGCAGAGAAGCTCAGGACAGGTCGCCAGTCGCTGCAGGGCCAACTCGTGGACAAACACAGTTCAGTCAACACCTCAGGCATTTCTGACCCAGTAAGCATTGATCTTCACCTCACGTAGCTGTCTAGCCTTGTTTGGTGACTTTAAAGCTGCTGAGATTTGGGTGAAACGATATAAAGACTTCAAACTATAAAACTTAATTTTCCCTTTTCTCTGTTTCAATGTAGAAATAAACAAACCACACAGTTTTTATAAACTCACAAACCTTTTATCAAAATACAAGTACATCTAATTTTTCAGAATAAAACTGTTTTGAGAATAACTTTTAAGTAGGTTTTTATATTGTCTATTACTCATATTTTCTGATTAAAATGTGTTTCTTATAATTTTCTAACCTCAAGTGTCTTTTCATTTGACTGGAAGCAGAAAATCATAAGAAAAAAACTTCAGTGAGAGTGTAATTAAACTACAATGTGTTGAGTTACTGAAATAAACTTTTCTACGTTATTCTAATTTATTAAGATGCGCTTGTATGGCCTGCTGCTTATTTATGCAACATTCACTTCAGGCTTTCAAACGAATTATTTACTCAAAGTAATATTTATTACAAGATTAATAAAGCAGGATTCTGCTGTAGTGCAGTTTATTGCAACAAATATTTGATCCTTTAGTCAAACAATACAGCAATAGAAAATAGTTGAAGCCAAAGTGAAAACGCAACCAGACTGTTGGGTTTATGAACATGATGACATGAAACCCAGACTGAAAGACAAATAGAAGTAAACAAACGGATTTAATCTGTGTAATGTTTGTTTCTTCTACAGGGTACTCCTCGTATTCAAGGGAGTTAAAACAGCTAAAAATTATTATAATGAACTATTTTAATAGTTCAAATACCAAATATACATAACATCCTTTAATATGTACAGCGGAGACAGTCTTAGCAGCAGCACAGAGGCTAACATATTTTCACACCCCTCTTACCATCTCTAAATTTATGAAGGACCTCTGGACTGCAAAAAATTGTGGAAACATAGCAGACCATCAGAGACCTTGTAGGATTGTCCTGTTATCCTGACATGAACGGTATGGAGGTGGAGCATTTGGAGAAGGAGGTTCTATTGAATCCTCTGTTTCACGTTTTAGAGATTAACTGAGGATGTCAATTCAAATCAGAGATCTGTTATACATGTTTTATTATTGGTTGCAGAAAAACTAATCAGTCAATTGTGAAGGTCTGAAACCCCCGACCATAACTGAATGGAAGCAGAGTCAAACAAGTACAGAAAGGTTGACCTCTGTTCTGGAAATGAATACTAATCTCTGTTGCCAAAGGTGGAGATGTGTTGAAATGAATCTAGCAACTTGATAAAAGCGTAAGTTGGTGGTCAAAGTCCAGTTATCAGATGGCTGAGAGTAATCCATCATGGAGTAGGCAAGAGAGGATGAATCCAGAGATGTGAACATGATCAGACACAGGAAGACAAACGACATCAAGGGAAGAACGCTGGAAAACCAGCGGTACTTACACTAGGCTTTAAATAATCTGGCGAGGAGGCAGAGACTGAGAGGAGCTTAAAGAGCAGAGAGCCCCGGTGAGGCGGCGGGGAATCAGGCAAGGTGAGCTGAATGAAAACTAGCTGCAGAAGGAGAGCATGAATATGACATGAAAACATGAATCATTACATGTTTGATGACAAGACCTTTAATATATTAAACTATTTTCTCAAAACAGCAGTTTCAGTATGATTACATTCTTTTATTCCATTTATTGATTTATGTGTCCCTTTAACAAACAGTCAACTAGACAACCTAAAGACACAATATAAAACATACAGAAGAAATAAATCTAAAATAAAATGTCACAGGGTAACTAAGTATTAAAATCCTAACTGAATCTTGAGCTTGGATACGAAAAGGCCCAGTTCAGTGACTGAACGTAGATCTGGAGGAACGAAGAGATCCGTTCAGTCCAGTTTTCATATTTGAAAAGAACCTTAGGATGTAACTCCAACACACAAAACCCAGTAAATGAGACTTAGAGGTATGGGTCGAAGGATTAGGAGAGTTGAAAATTGGTAAAATTTTAAAATCTATTGTAAAATAAGCTGCAGTGATCAACTGTTGAGATGATAAAGGCATGTTTAGCCATTTCAAGGCCAGCAAGGTCTAAATATTGCTTAATTTGAGCTAACTTATGGGAATGTAATCTCCAATAGACCTTTGCTGGCACAACACAACCAGATTCATTCCTTCTAGAGTTGCTTCACACAAAACCACTGTCCAATCTGGAGTTTGGTAGATGGAAGTAAGAGTCAGTTGGAAGATCACTGCTGGTAAGTGCTGTTTTTCCTGTCTTTTTGCTTGTAGCACTATCTCATCGATGTTCCTTCGGACCTCTCACTGCCTAGACTAATTCATTTTAAACAGTTAAACCTCATGGCATTTCACATTTATCTGTTTCCATCAAAACTGAAGCAGTCGGCTGCACTTATTTCATGGTGCTTGGAAGTTTATAGTTTTTTTTTATGAATTCAGTTTTTTCTTATTTCGGACAACTTTAATCCTACTTTATAACAAGTCTTTGAAAACAATGACTTGCTGCAGCAGTTAACTCAGTGGTGCTGTGATGACAGCTCTGTCTGCTACTGAAAGATCCCTGAACTGAATCCAGGAGTGGGTTTGCCTGGAAGGCAGCATTGCCTTTGTCGTGTCCTCAGAGTTTTCCCCCAGAACAAAAACAATGAGATGATTTAGAAACATCTGCAGCTCACCGTGCAGCTCCATCTCTGACCTCGTTCCACCACATGACTCTTCGGTTCACCGGATCAGATCAGGGTTATTTTTTAGGTGCATCAGTGAGTTCCTGCACTTTGGGTTCGGTTCTACTGCAGGTTTGTTAGGTAAGAATTCATTTCCTTTCTCTCTGTTTGACTCTTTTTCTGAGGACAAACCACTGAGTTGTTTCTGCTTGGCCTTGACTCTGACAACCACCTGACGTTGCTTTCATCTTTACACCTTTGATGAATGTTGATGAGGTCTTTTGTATGCTCTTTTCAATGACAAGCATGGATATTCAGCCTCTGTTCTCCCTCGAACAAGAATGCTGTACACTGTGTTTAGCCTCTGTCTGCTTCGGGGTGATGTGCTTTGTTTGTACAATTTTTGAGAAAGTGAAATGATTTAGTTGGAGTTTTTAGTCTTTGAAGTAGATGGCTTTTTTTCCTCTATCTCCCCAGAGCATGGTCAACCGTGTTGTACAACAGCTCTGAATTGTTCTGCTTTATTGGCAGCCATCTGGCAAAACCTCACAAACATTCCCTAATGCAATTTCTGCCTGCCTTTTATTCCAATCATTTGATGTTCACACACTGCAGTGCACCACATCGCATCTCTGTTTGTTTTTTTAAATTGGTACAAATAGCAACAAATGAAAATCTCTCCTTTGTGAAAGCTGTGAGACGGCGTTTCTGACCTGAAAAGAGGTTGAGAGAAGCATCCGTTGCGACTTTTCTAATCGATTATTGTCCCACTTGGGTATAAGTGTTGGCTTGATGCTCAGAGACTCAGTATGAGTTCTGCATTAAAATGAGGTGGTTGTTACACACTGAGTGGGATTTGCCTTAATCTCTTTTATTGATTGTCACCAAATTATTTTGAGCTCCTATCTTTTACAACGAGCCCAAAACAGACGTTTTTTTCCATAAGAAACTGCTTGTGTCAACAGAAATGAAAGCGGGTCCGTCTTTGCTCAGAGTACTTTGGTGTTAAACAGAAAAAGCTTTAAAAGAAAAACTCACATTCATAAGTCGTTTTATTAAGATGCGTCTCTGGGACTTTGATTTCCTTCTATATGGAGAGTGAAAGGGGCTCAAAGTGAAAAAGCGTCTCAGACTCCTGGGGAAACGACCACTGAAACCAGTGCCGATGACAACCCCCCACTGACAAACGCAGCGTGCATAAATGTGGCAGTCGCGTGCTAATTATCCGAGGAAGCGTCTTCCTGTCCTCTCAGGGACATTTAGACACAAACAGAATTATTTCCTACACACTATTACTATAAGCAGAAATGTTATCCAGAAAACCTTTCTGCCAACCGCATCACATAAAATATCAGACCTTTATAAATTGTAATTATTATAGTTCAGTTTTCAACTTATGGTAAATAAATAAAATGTTATTGATAGCAATACTTCTATCAATTAATAGCAATCAAAAAAAAGCTGCTACATGAAAAGGCTTAGATAAGAAAATGCTTCAAATGGTCAAAATTTGCATGAAAGTTGCAAACTTTGTAGCCTGGCTATTGCCTTCTTTAGCAATCCAGTTCTCATCTCCCTTGAATCCTCTGTCTGGTATTTCTCCTACTGAGCTCGATTTCTCTAGTTGAATTCCAACTGGGCCATTCAGGGAACAGAAGAAGTTGTGAAGGATGATGTGGCAATGGCAAAACATAATGTCAATTCCTCCAATCCATTCATATTTTATATTTTTGTTCTGACATTATTGCTAAATGAACATTTGTCATTTCATTGCCAAATGAAAGAACTTCTTCTCACCCTTGCTGTCAAACTGACCTTTATGTACCAGGCCTAAAAAATAGAAAAGTACACAAGACCTAGTAGCACCAATATTTATTAATATACAATGTGTCCTCCACTGTGGCGGAAAGGAAGTTTGCTGATATAATAAATGAAACTTTATTGTCTGAGAAGCTTTTTTTCTCTCAAAGGGATCTGTTAGAAGGTATGGAAATCTGTTTGCACACAGTTTCAGTTAGCATAAGCAGCCATTATTGTTTTTACTTTAACTTTTGAAGCTACACCATCTAAGAGTTAAATATGGGCATTTTGTCCAATAAGCCCACCATGTACAAAGTGGATTATGTCTTCAGTGCTTCAGTAGTGTCACTGTAGCACCACAAGTACCACATACCTATAATAAAATATGTATACTTAAGAAAGACTAGTGTTCAGAAATTACCAAAGCAAACACTAAATTATGTTAGGAAACTACAAAGAGAAACCAGACAAAGAAATCATTCCATTATTTCTATTTTTATCTTATAAGCCTGTTTTTTTGCAGGCAGTAGTGCTATTAAGTCTTCTTTAGAGAAACAGGGCAGAGCAGAATATGGATAATCCTCTGTTCATTTGACGAATGCTTGAGAGTGGAGCTCAGGTCAAATTGAAGCCGTCAGTCCCTGAAGACTTGATGTGATTAGAGGGACAAGGTCAGGCTGAATTTGGCTGGAAAAACACTCTGAGCCTGAATCAAAGACTTTCAGTTAATCTTAATTTAATTGTGCAGCGTTTAATTGTGTTTGTCAAACTGAGGCTGCTGGGTGACATCGATCGAGAAGTCATGCAAAACTGTACACTCCATTTAGATAAAACATAAATGGGGTGTTTTCCAATGAATAGCAAGAGAATAATCACCACATCACATGTTTTTTAAGTATTCTTTAGGATTCAGATACATACACACATCATTTTCCTTCTTTAGCAGATTGTTTTGTCTCTGTGGTTTTGCTAAAACCTTTTACTACATGGATTGTAGGAAGCCATTAACGGGAATGTGCACCACCTGCTCATCTGAATGCTGGGAATAAACAGATCAGCGGCAAAAAGAATGAAACATTTCCATGGCATCGCATCAGTGAGGCATCAACAGGTTGTTTTAATGGCCTCCTCCTTCACCAACAACACTAAAAGAAAAATTAAATTAAATCATTCATCATCTTTGGTCTGGTTTGAACTAAACATTGCCATGCATATCAGCTTAAATCAAAAGAAATGGTGCAAAATAAAGTGAAAAGGATTTTTGTTTGAGGAAATTTGTCTTTAACTTAAAGCAAAGTAAATATTATGCTCACCTTCAGATCTCGACTTAAATCGTTTTTTGTTTTTTTAATTTTTTAAAACGTCCAATAGCTTCAGATGTACTGGAGTAAATGAACCAGACGGGTCGTAGCAAACAGATGTTCTGACAGTTAAATAATTTTGCGCATGAGGACAACATTGAAGGGCAAAAAGACTTTCACATGCCACCCATAGCCGCGCTGCCCTGGTAGAATAATTCCGTTAACTCAATGAAACTTGGAAATATAGATATTATTACTTTAGTGCTATTCTGCACAGCAAAGGGAAACCCGGTGAAGTGCAACTCAAACCACCTTTTTCTCACTCTCTGTATCGGCCAAGCTACTCGTTGCGTGTAGCTTCACTTATTTACTGTATGCTTGCTCACTGTCTCTTACTTTGCAGTTGTGGAGTCACAAGGTCTGGGATCATGAGCGCCCCCTGCCAGGAGGCAAGGAAACTGCCTGCCTCACCTCGAGTCTGTTCTCTGGTTTCTGATGGCTCCTCAGCACACGAAACACGTTACACACACAGTTGGGGACAAAAAACACTCTACATTATAGAGATAAGATAAATGATGGAAAATCAGTTTGTATATTAAAAGCTTTTTAGACATTTTATTGGCGACTTACAGACAGGAGGAGAATGGCAGCCAGTGCAGTTAGGTTGATCAATCCAGGCTCGGCTCGCTGCTGCATCACCTGCTGCGCTTCCAAGCATTTGAATGGGAAATTGCGAAAATTCAGCGATTTCAAAGAAAAAATAATCAAAATTGATTAAGCTAAATGAAAAATAAATACTTTATAGTACAAAACACAGGGTGAAAATAGCAATATAAATAATCTTATCATTATATTATTCTTCCATGATGACAGGTGAGGCTCTGCCTCCCCGACGGCACGTCACTGTTAAAATGTCTCAAAGAATCAACATAAAATCAATTCAAAAAGTAAGCTAGCTTATGAAATTCTCAGTTTACATTTTTTCGCTAGCCTCAGAAACAAAAGACAGATATCATTACATTTTTTGTTGGTTCACTTCATGTGGACGTGCACAGGAACAAGCAGACGGCTGTCTGCTGTAGTTTGTTACCTTTGGCACAGATCTGAGTCTCAGGTGAAGAATTTCTCAGAAAGTAAAACTGATTGGTTTGATTCAGCACCTGTAAATCATGTCTGTCTCTTTTATTTTCAACAAAACTTTCTGCAAGAACCTTATCAGTGAAAGGTTTCATTCAGAGGAGCAGATGTAAAATGTGTAGTTCACAGCAAACACTCCAGCCTAACATTGTTACTCCCCCTCCCGCTTTAATGTAATGTGGAAATGATGCTGCTGCTCTCTGGCTCATTACGGTGCTTTGTAATCACTGCAGATACGGTTCCCTCTGTAGGAGCGACACCTCGTTACAGCCTCTTTGAAAGCCCGTTTGCCTCTGAAGGGGCACAAACAGCAGGTTTTGACAAAAACAGGAATCATCTTAGCTTGATGATTCAGGATTTAAGTCCTGTTCCTGGACTTAAATCCAGACTTAGTCTGGATTTAAATCAGACTGCAAATCCAAACGGGAGTTTTGCCACAGCATTGGGCGGGAGCTTCTGTCCCCACAGAGAAGATTCTCCGGGCACGACACGCACAGAGGCAGAAAAGCCTGTGAGCAGGCCTCACAGGTTTTGATATGTGATACTTGAAGGCAGATTTGGTAGTTACCGATGATGGATTCATGTGGAGTTTCCAGGGACTGGGCTGGCTAACAGGCTCATTCCCACTGTTAAATTATTAAAACGCCAGGGTTCTGGAACATCCACATGTTTTTGCACTCGTCATATTTTATTTCATCGTAGTCATCAGGAGAGAATTAATTATTTACAGTGTCAGGTCCCCAGAGTTGTTTGAATGGCTCATTTTAGTAGGAGCTGTGGATGATTGGTTAACCCTCTCTTATTTCACTGCCACAGATTTACTCCCCCTGGAGAAGCTGCATTTACACAACCAAACTAACATTTATCCTGTTGGTTCTCTTCCTTTGGGTGTGATATTCTCTTCTTTTTCATCAATATAGCAGCATTACAGAAAGTAGCATCAGATTGTTTTGATGCAAAGCTTCCTGGATTATTTTCACTTTGTTTTCTGCTTCTCATTGTCTTTTCTCTTTGTTCTGTTCAGATCCACAGACTACGGATCAACATACGAGAGAATGAACGACAAAATCGGGTCCAAGGCCGTCCTCAGTTACCTTTACGTTTGCCCAACCAACAAAAGAAAGGTGGGAATTTTCTTCTATCTTTTTAACCTGCGATTAAGTACGTTGGTAAATAAAATGCCCATCCATTGTCTTCTGAAGGTCCTGGGTTCAAATGTCTGTACGGATCTCTGACCATGTGGGTTCTCTCTGAGACTAATTAACCCGACAGTCAAAAACATGACTTTTAGGTTAATTGGGTTCATTAAGTTGCTCTTAGTGTGAGTGTGTGAACGGTTGTTTGTTGAACTGAACTGGAGATCTTTCAGAATATTCTCCACCTCCTGCTCTTTTGGTAATGATCTGTACATGGAAATACACCAACTGAAAATAGGAAAACAGTGACTGGCATATTCATGATTTGATTTGTAAGGTAGTGCATTTAGAACGGTACAAAAGGATTTAAGTGGCGACATCACAAGTCGAGCAGAACTGTTTCAGGAAGTTCCTCCTTTCTGATTGAAACTGTAAATCAGTCCACTAAAAGTCCGATACGTTAAAGATGATTTGAAAAAGTTTTCATCCCCTGAACTTTTTCCTATTTTGTCTTTCCGCAGTCAGATTTGATAAACTGTTGATCCTGGGGAGCTAGAAACCACCAATTCCAGTCAGTAGCCTGTCAACATTAATGCAAGCATTACAAGTGCGACATGAAGACCTAGACTCAATACTAACTCTCTAATGGTACCCAAATATCTACAGTCAAAGACATAGGTATCTGTCAGATACGTATGAGTAACTAGTATGTAAAATGTACTTCAAGAATAACTCAGCAGTAACTCTGTCATTGTTTCTCAATTCTGGTCGTCAGGGACGACTGTCCCGCATATTTTAGATGTGTCTGTTCCAGAACAACTGATTCAAATGGTTGCATGACATCCTTTGCATGCCATCAAGTGCTGCAGAAGCCTGTTAATCATCCACACCGGTGTGTGGCAGAAGGGGAACACCTGAAACGTGCAGTGCAGCCTGAGGACCAGAATTGAGAAAATTGCTGACTTATATGACACTGAGTAAGTAGAGAGTAACAGCATAAAGCTCAAAACACAAACTGGTCACCTGCATGATGACCATTTAAGATCAAACAAGAACTTACTGGGGAAGAACCCAGTAAGTTTACCAGTATTCAGTAACCTGTAGGTGGGGCTGGATGAAATCTCAAATATAGTTCACTCCCAGTGTCCTGGAGGTGAGGAACCACCGCTGGCCATGACTTC
Organism: Poeciliopsis retropinna; assembly: GCA_010277075.1. Classification (NCBI taxonomy): domain Eukaryota; kingdom Metazoa; phylum Chordata; class Actinopteri; order Cyprinodontiformes; family Poeciliidae; genus Poeciliopsis; species Poeciliopsis retropinna. Next base: position 1,268,251 of record VMRM01000039.1, on the reverse strand, counting down.
AGACCCTCTCAAAAAAATTCTATAAATGCATATTTCAATAGCTCAAACATCAAATACACATTATTAATATGCACAGTGCAAACTGTCCTGATGTTTACACAAAAACTGATATCTACAGTTTCTTTTATTGTCTCTTTTGTACAGCCAGTCAGACCAAGGAAAATAAATGACGCTAATGGATTGGTTGCTTTGGAAACGGCAGCTGATGGCATGTCCAGTCGCATTTTGTTGAGGTATTTCCAGTTTCTCAACATGCATTTTACTTCACAGAGTTGAGATAGGCTCAACAAAAGAAAAAATCAGCTATAGATGAATTTTCCAAAAATGTTTTGGAGTTACAAATTCAGCTGACTAACAAAGCACAGCAACAGGTTGGGGAAGGGAGCTACACACAGGAGTCAAAACTCTGCCAGCGCTGCGGCCATTTCCAACTGAAGCAAAGGTGACTGCAGGTCCAACTGGTGTCGAAATGAGAATCCATACATCACTGGTTCTCAGTTACTTTCTGCCGCAAAGCAATATGAGCTTCTGCATAAAATACATACACTACAGAAAATAGTCTTTAGTTAATAGTTTATCTGCAGCCAGCTCTATTTGTTCTTTGTTAAAAACAAAACTGTCAGAAAACAAAATTAGTTGGCAAACTCTGCTGAAGAGAAAAGTGAGTTATTTCCTTTATTTTTGAATCAACCCGCTGAAACTGAATTTTAACAATTTCAGCCTGGAAATAAATAAGACAAGGGGAATCACGAGTTCTCCCAGCTGCCAACCATCTGCCGATGCCTTTAATTTGCCTCTGAGTTCTGTCAATCACTTTTCATTTCTTCTGACACTCTCTGAATTTTGTTCATCGATCTGCACATGGTTTGCATTTCACTTTTCACCATCTGCCTCGGTTTTCTGCTCGTCTAATGACAAACACAAAAAAATACTTCTGAATCCGCATTGTTAAAAATGGAAGACTTCAGCAGACGGCTTCTCTCTTAGCAGAAGGTTTTCCACTCTGATGCACCCAAAATTCTTGCTGTGAATTACAAATCCTTGCACTTTCTTTGTGCTGTGCTTCTTCTGCTGCAGTAAATGACATTTAATCAGATTCAGTTGAAAACTACTTTATTTATTCCAAAGGGAAATTAAACGTTGTGACTCAAATCACTCAAGTATCCTCAGAAAGTCTTCCTGGATGGTGAGGCTGTGGCTAGAAAAGATCTCCAGTAGCAGCCAGTCTTGCAACTAACCTGAAAACACCTCTGACTAAAGACCAGTCACATGACTGTTACGACATGCTAACAGCTCAATATCTGGCTAGCAGAGGTGATATTCCACAGTAACATGTCCCAGATGACACCAGCAGTTGTTGGCAAGCTCTGCTAATCCACTTCCTTTGCTTTTGCCATTCTTTTAAAATCTCTTTCTGGTCGTATGGGTGGAAAGCTGGGCAGAGAGATGTTGGAACTTTGTCCTTCTCTTTGCTCCTGATCTGCATCCATGAAGCCTCCTTTTCAACTCTTCTGAAGGATTTTTTTAGCTTCCAGTAGTGAGAACAGTACCTTGTCAGTCCTTCTACCTGGTAACCAGCCACTGGATGCATGAAGTGGGAAAATTCACACGGTAACATTTTCTACAAAAATGAGCCACTTGGCTCATCTCTCAAAACTCCCAACTGTCTCCTTAAATGAGAGCACTTAGCACTCCTCTGCAGGTAAGAAATCAATTTCTCATGAGTGCAATACAATTTAATCCATAAAGAAAATAATAGTTTTAAAAAATATAAACACAACCCTGGAAAAGTGGAACGCTTTGTAAAAGAGGAAAGGTAATGTGTTCTGCATTTATCTGACTTTGACTGTGTGATAATAAATTCACCTTCTTATTACACCAAAATATTTCAAGTGCATTTATTCAGTGAAAAACAAAAATCCAACATATATTAAAAGTACCGGTGCTGCATTTATTGATGTCCGTAACACAATTTATCAAATGAATAGTTCGCTCTCATCACTCCTGGTTCCAAACAGACTAAACTGGAGAAGTTGCAGACAATGTTCTGTTGTTGTTTGCTTTCTTTTCATTATCTTCCTCTGTGGTATCATTTTATGACTGTTGACTCCCATTGTTGATTGGTTTTAAACTCGATCCATAGACGACGTTCACTGTCACTTTATTACTGATCACAGTCGCATCATTCAGTAGCATAAACAACCACACACACAAAAATGGATTTCAGTGCAAAAGTAGGAATCTGGCATCGATAGATGCTGTGTGAATGTAGCCAAAGAACAATGATTCAGAAAATAAATGCAGATTTCAGATTTTTATGTGGCAAAAATTTGAGAGCTGTCAGTTTCCTTGCGTGGGAATCCAGATAAAACACACTGGTTTGTGGTTGTTAAGTGACAAAATATGGAAAAGAAACTCATCAGTTGGTAGAGGCTGGCCTTCCTGCTCCCGTTGGATGAAGCTAAAGCTGCGCAGTGCCAGCAGACTAATAGAGAATAAAGCGACTTGTCGGCGCGTTAGAAGTGGTTTGGGTCCTCGGGTTCATCAGCATCACTCCTCCAAGGCCGATCCAAGGTGTTGACCCTGAATGTGTTTGCATGTCGTCGGAGTTAATGGGATCCTGCGAAGAGCAGAGCCTCGTCGTGGCGAGGGACAGATCATAGCCGGCACTGATTACTCCTCGTGACTCACTCACTCCTGCATTTTCATGCAGAGAAAATGTAATTCCACATGAAGGCCGTGGCAGGAACGCGCTCCCCCAGGTTCTCTCTGCGGGAGATGTGACGCGCAGCCCTTCAGTCGGCTTACATGGCATGAGATAAAGTTTATCCACGACTCAAGAGGGAAAATTAACAAATGAAATCCCATCATTTCCACCATAGATTCCAGGAGAACTATTTTTACTTCCTGTCTGCTGCTGTTAGTGAGTCATGGCAGCCAGGAACTTGTAGTAATGCTGATGATGGTTGTCCTCTGGCTCTTCTCATTGCCTCTCTGTGCTTTATCTCAGGCCTAATTATTTCGATTTACCATCCTGGAGATGGATGAAAGTTGCCCCGTTGCTGGCTGCAGCCCTTTGTTGGCTCCTTGTTTGAGGGGCCTTATTTAGCATCTGCCTGTGTTCCATAAAAAGAGCCGTCTGTAGCTAATCACTCACTGAAACCTATAATTGTCCGTTGCTCCCACCCCGGCTGTACATGCACATATATTGAAATATTTTGCCCTCACATACATTGCTGCTGTGACATTCCCCAGAGACGCGGTAAAGATTTGAGCGATAGTGACGACATTTCGCAGAAGGCCTCAGCGGTAAACTCTTCAGCTGCATCGTGTCGTCTTTTCTCGAGCTTCATGCTTTCTCTGCAGTTAATTGAACGGCTGCTCGACGGGGCTTTAAAAAAAATTAAAGACATGCACAGTTAAGATGCCACAGAGGAAGAACGGCAGTGAAAACATGATAGCTAAATGTGGGTGATTAAGGCCTGATCCGTGCCTAATGAGCATACTGTGAAGACAACTGTGTTTCCAAAGCTCCTGTGGAAGACAGCCTAAGCTCGATTGATCCGCCGTGATTCATTTGCTGCAGGGTGTCTCTTTCCCTCTGTCTCTGATCCATACCTCCACTTAACTTGCCATCTGACAACTATCCACTTCTATCTCTGCGCTGCAGCTTATGCACAGCTCGACACCAGGCTGATAAAACACAAAGGTTATCCCCTGCAACCTTTATCGATTCCGTATTGTTACCCTCCTCACTCGCCCCGCTCCCTCGTTAAGGCTGAGTGGAGGCTGTGAGGGAAATCTTAATCAGACTTTGATGATGCCATTGGTCACTGTGAGTTTGGGGATGAATAATCATTGATAACTGAAGCAGGAAAGGGAAAGTACAGTTTCTTGCAATAATATTAAATAATATTCAAGCTTTTAGTCACTTTCTTGATGTGTTAAAAATTAAACCTGAAATTGTGGAGTACCTTCAGGGGCACGATGATAAATTCTGGCCTTAACATGTAACCCAACCTGATTGACCCCTTGTCCACTTCATCAGGTGCGTCCAGATTTTTCACATTAAGGTCAATATTAGAACTATAGATCTGAAATGATGTTTACATTTATGCTAATAAATAAATAACAAACCCAGTGTGACCGTTGTCATGAACGCCTCACCTGTTGAAATTGAAAATCCTGCTAGGAATTTTGACTCCCAGTAGGAGTTTAAATTCCCTGACGTTGCTAAGCAAAGCCAAGTTTGCCTAGCAACTCTGACTTTGGCATAAGTTGTAGTTGTTCGCTACAAGTTCAATGGTGGGAGGATCTGTCTACATTAAGCTTTTAGTTGTGCACTCCTATGATCTGGTTATTCTGGAAGAGTGGTTTTGGTTATTGCTATAAAGTTGGAGCTGAAACCCCCCTTAACGAACCTACTGCTGTCTGATATTATGCAAGATTCCTGGACTCTTGCTCTTTCCAGCTACAGTAGCATTAAATCCCAGACGTCAATCTAATTGGGAACAAGTGATAACTGCTCCGACAAAACTAAAAGTCAACTTCTTGGTCTACTTGCAAAGCATTATGTGGATTTAAACAATTTTTTCACATCACCTTGAATCCGCTTTGCCCATGTTAAAGCATGGTGGTGGCAGTATCATGCTCACAGAAACTTAAAGCCAGAAGAAAGACCAGTATTTTTGTAAAATACTGGTCAGTGGGAGCTGAATACAAATGCAAGTCACACGTCTTAGACTCTGATGTTTTGAAACGGAGTCGTTTCCTTCTTACTGTGATGCTTTTCTGTCGCATTAAAACCTGGAAAAATGCATTCAAGTTTGTGTTTGTAGCTTTGAAAGTAGTCTTATAATCACAGAGGCGACAGACAATTTTTAACAAACATGAGGTGTGAATTTGGAAAATAATGTTTTCACACTTGTTGCTAAATGAGTAATGCAAATGTAAGAATATTGTCCAGCAGCTGCTCCGTGTGATGAAACAGAAAACCATTTTGAGCTCAAAGACTGAAGCAAAAGCTGGAGATGAAAGCTCTGCAGATGGAGGTTAAAGAGGAAACTTCCTGTTCAAAGCTTCAGCACAGAGCAGCAGTTCATTTTAATACAATCTTTTTAGATTACGTGCACACATTTAAATGCCTTTTTTTCTTTTTACCATTAACTTCTCATGGTTTATTCTCAAAGTGGGTCTCTTACAGCCACATTATCGAATATGATTACAGCTTAAAAGCTGGAAATTACATCTGATAAGCTCCAGAGAGGCTCACAGATATCAGGAGCATTGGCACTGCGCTGTGACAGGTAATGAATGGAAAGATCGGCGAGCCCACACCAATGAGAAAGCCAGATTGAGAAAGTGCTGCCTGTTTATTGGTGCTTAATGAAAAACAATTTATCTAAATCACCACCAGGGAGAGTTCCTGCTTACAGCTCTGGAAGTAGGGCTGGCTTTTCTGTCAGTGACAAATGTGCTGCTGTTCTTCCAATTCCAGTGGAATTGACGAGAGAAAACACAGCTATTTGGACCCCAGCGCTGCCCGCTGTGCCACCGCGCGCTCATGCAACATGCATGGTTGGTGGAGGTTTGAGGAGCAAAGCAGCTGCATCCTAAAGGACAGGCGTTGGCTATTGGGCCAACACATGTGGACAATAACTGTTAATTTGCAGAAACCCACTGAGGGTTCTGGGCTGCATGTTAGTGGATTAAACCCGTTTGAGGCTATAACTGGAGAAACAAACAACTGCAGACATCAAACCACAAAGGAACAGCCAAGTGTGAACAGCTACTGAAAATGGAGAATCAATGAGTCTGAACTCATGCAGAGCAAAAGCAAGGTGGAGTTTTATTTTAAAAGTCAAAAAGTGAAAAACATGCCCTTTTTTCTAATGGTAATGTCAGCGTCCACATTTCCAAAGAACCTCCATGAATGATCAGGGCTTCCTGAGACCGGATGAAAGCTGAAGGAGTAGAAAAACATTTGGCTCCAATCTGATGGTTGAAAAACCTGAATAACAGATTAAAACATTAAGTATCTTTGTTGTTGAGCTCATATGTTCATTCATTCAAGAATTTAGCAGCAAAAGATTATATAATTGAAAATATTAATTTTTGTTTTGTCAATGTGTTTTTTAAAATTAAAATTCAATTTATAGAGTTTAATTAGAGACTCTGCAATTAACTCAATTAAAACATGTAATTATCCCCAAATTACAAAAAAGATTTGTTTTTCCTCCCACTTCATAATCCTGCTCTGCTTTGTGTCAGTTGACCACCAAACATCCGGATTCAGCTACAACCTCAGAAAATCTGTCAATGTGTAGAAACATAAATGTTCCTTTTTTCATGTGAAATAATGTAAATCCTCTTCCTGCCTTTTAGCTTACACTGTAAAATGGAGAAAGCAAACTAATAGAGCTCCTTATTTGAGATAATGCATCAGCTTCACTACGGCGCGGCTGAATAAAACACAGTGATTACGGCTACTTTGAGGAGCTTCCTGTAATTCAAGGCAAAATTCCAGTGAGCATTTAATCTGCTTCCAGAAAGACTCTAAATGTCATTAGCTGAAAGATATATGCGGTAAAAGTTCCTCTCCTTATTGAATTCTGTTGGAACCGTGACGGCTCCCGCAGAAACAGTTCAAGCATGAAATTACGGCTTCCAACCCCCCGCTGAGCTGCTGAAGCTGGAATTAGAATTGTACTGGAAGAGGAAATGCTAACAAATGACATTGTGTGGTGCAAACTGATAAAGACAGTAAGTTATTGTGTGTTTAGGTTCAGTCATGCCTGCTAAATCTCTCATTAGAAGTAGCTCCTCTCGGCTGCAGCTGGAGCAGAGGAAGGATTTCTGAAGGAGGCTTCAACCTGCGTGTCGTTGTTTCCTTTTTATTTTCCCCTCCTTGTTGTTTTGGACAGATACGATGATGATTTTTGACCTCTGATAGCACAGAAGGCTCCACAGAGGACCATCTGCAAAGCTGTTTGCCAAACGTAAACCTGCAATGTGCCAAATTGGCAAAACATTTTAGGTCCGACACCGCTCCTGCTTCTAACGTCTTATTTCTGTCTCCTCTCATCTCCTCCTCTCTCCGTTCCAAACTCTCCCTTCCTCTGTGTTTTCCTCTCTTCATCCTCCCTGCTCTCAGATTATGGTCCTGACTGATCCGGAGTTTGAGAGCAGCGTGCTCATCAGCACTGATGAGGGAGCCAGTTTCCAGAAGTACCGCCTCTCCTTCTTCGTCCTGAGCCTTTTATTCCACCCCACAGAGGAGGACTGGGCCTTGGCCTACAGCCACGACCAGAAGGTTAGACGCTCCACTTCAGATCTGCTCCAATTCACAATCAACATTTTTACAGACTACTTTATAGAGTAGATGTTCAAGCCTAATTAAAGGAGCTCCAACTCATTCCTGTTATATTCCAGCTCTGTTACATAGCTATGATGGAGGATTAAGTTGTGGTTTTTATTGGTTATATTTGTTTGGTCTTCAGTTACGTTCTACAGCAAAAATGTTGCATTTAGGAGGGAAAAAACCTTCATATTGCGTCTTAAAACCAATACTTTTTATGTAACTGAGCATAAAACTGACTGGACAAAAAATAAAACTAAAAACCTTTGAAACAATATTTTTACTCATATAATGAATTAAACCAAAATGTATATGGAAAAATTACAATCTATTAAATATTTTATCTAATTATAAAATACTTTGTTGCTGTATTAGGTTGAATTAATATTGGGTCTTTTATATATTAATTTTATTTTTGATCATTTTAAGCAATATTTAATTTTAACCACAAAAATGCCTTTTATTTCTTTTTGGATGCTTTTTGGGTTTTTATTAGTTCCTGAAAGTTTAATGTATTTCATATGAGGATGATTTGAGGGTCAGTTAGCTTTAGCATCTATTTTCATTAGAATAAATGCCTCTGATAATTCCTGAAAACTTTTACTGTTTCTTATCTTTTGTTGAATTAATGAACACAAGTTCAGGAAGTTTGAAATATATATATTTTTTTCATTTTATTAAAACAGACTTGTGTATTTTTGATGACAAACTGAATTTTGGAGTCTTTAGATCCAAGTAGCCTGTTCATTCAAATCATTTGATCTGCAGGATTTCCACAGCAACAGGTTGCTTTGCATCTATAAATGAAATGATTGGATTCAGTGGTAAAGTTTATTGGATCTACTCATAAGAACGCTTCAAAAGTTCAGTCAGTGGACTCAAATCATCCAGACAAAAGAAAAGCTTCATTAGGAGTGCGTAGAAGTGTCCCTTCCACCTGTTGCCATGACGGTGTCACTTTCACTGGTCTTTGTGTCTCTTGTGGCACGCCGTCCTCACGCTGAGCTCTGAGATTGTGCCAGTAAATGTCGGCCATTAAGGTCAGTGACCCTGATCTGGGAGCTGAGTGGTCGCTCCGCTGGAGGGAGATGATCAGGGAACAGTGGTGGTTCAGTCAGTTCTGTCAGCAGCTCACATCGGAAAAGGTTGTCACTGCGTGAGGGACGGAGACAGGTTGGTTGTTACGGCCAAAACATTTTAAAGTTTGACAAAAATGTGGAAGGATGTTAATTTATACCCAACTACAGCAGAACCTTTTAATGCCAGAAGATGACCAGCATGTGCAATAAAAATAAAGATATGACGACACATTCACATACTTTTGATCCAATTGTTTATAAATATTTTATTTTAAATGTAGGAATTATTTTTTTTATTCATAGACCAACTAAATCTAAAAAAAGAAAATGTTACATGTATTTGTATTCAGCTCACGACTCAATAGTTTCTAGCAGCTTTTTACATTTACAAACTGAAACTTTTGGCTTTCCTTCCTCTGCAAGTTTTTTTTTTTTTTGGTCCACCAAAAAAACTACCAAAAATCCTGAATCCTGTCCTGGAGTAAAAACATCAGGGAACCTTAAGAATCTGCAGCACTGTGATAATATTAACATGAACAAACAAGCTAGGAAATTCCTCTGAAGTTAAAGTAAAGGGAGAGTTGAAAGGGCAGCGCCTTCAGTCAGAGTTCTGGGCAAAACATGAAATCACCGAAAGTCCTTAGCAGTCAGCAGCATCTCCTAATTCTGAAGCAGTGTGTTCTAATGTTAATTAAAAACAGCCCTCAGCTGGTTACATTATGTATAAGAGCTGCAGCGTGCAGAAAATATGAGGTGCTGCCACCTTACCCATGAAATAGACTCACAAGATCAATGATGGTAACAGCTATTGATCTCAGTGATTAAATACGCGGCAGCCATGCAGGCGGGAAATACATCAAGCAGCCGAGGAGAAAGTTCAAGAAGGCTCCGCCGGCTGAGAGCTGGATGGAGCAACTCGACGTTAATGAGGTGGACAGTGATAACAGGTATTATGAGGCTAATGGTTTATGTGGCTTTAATTTGCATCCTTACAGGCAAAGTTGGCGCCCGAAGCAAAAGGCTCCGGCGTGATTATCACCTCCGCCGGACTCATTTTCACTCCCATCCTGAGTGTGTCATCCACACGCCGCGGTTTCCTCCTCGGGGCTGTTGTCGCAAATATGTTCTTTGTCTAGTTAGTTAATAGGAATTTGCACAGATATTATTGGTGGCTTAATTCAACCTGATTTCCCTCGCAGCCTCGGCGTTTCGTCTTGACTGTGGAGCCGGCAGCAAGGAGCTACAACATGCTCATTTTCAGCTGATAGTTTTCAGACGAGGTCACTGTGAATCTAATCAGCTGGATGTCTGTGTTTAAGTCGACCGGCGCCCTCGGGAGCAAACTTAAAGAGACATCAGGATTCATGTGGAGACAAATGGGCTCCACTGAAGTGTTTGTTGTGTTTCTTGATTCTTTTTAAATGACTTCTCTTTTTAAATTACCATCTGGATGAATCCACTCGTCAAGTAAATGGAGATATTTTTAGATTTGAAAACTCTTAAGTGACCTTTGGAGGCTGTGAACGGTTTGTGGAGACAATTACTCATTGACTAGTCTCACGTTGGCTTCTGTTGCTGTTCCTGCTGCCAGCAGACTGAAACAGGCAGATGCAGAGAGACGGTGACAGGAAGAAATTCTTTCATCTTTTAACCGTTTTTATTTTTTATGCCTGTTGTAACATTGAACCATTGAACTACTTTACCTTAAATAAGTCATTCAGTCATTGTCATTATCAAAGAATTATCAGAATAATTAAATCTGAACACTTTTCATCCTAAAGCAGTCATTATGTGCATTTCTTGGTTTAGGTAATTGTTTCTTGATCTAATAAATTTCAGAGGGTTGTCTGAACAAACTTGAGACAAGCTGTGACTCTTTAATGGACTGCAACATGATTAACTCATCCAATAATTACATTCTGCATGAGTGCCGTCCTGTATACTGTAATCAAATGTTGTTTATAATCAGCTTTTATTTCCCTGTGAAATGTGGATCTCCAACCTTTGACAGAAAAGATTCTTCTCTGCTCTGCTATTTGTCAGCAATAATTATCATCTCTGGTAGCTCTATTGTTTTTCTTTGGCTATTAAGATTCAGAAAGATAAAGATATTTACTGTTGCACCTCCATGAAGTGGCAGAGCTTGCAGTGACAGATGCTACATCTTGCAGCTTGTATGATTTATTGTCCTTTTCTGGTAAATGCAGCCTCATAAAAACCCTGTAGATACATTAAACATAAAGCTTTCCGGATGTCATTTGCTTAGAGGACTGAATCTTTTCATCAGCTACACCTGCAGCACACCTGCAGGGTCATTTTAGTCAGTGGAAGACAAACTGACAAGTTGATTCTGGGCAGAAATATGCTGTACAGCTTCTAATTTATCATTTTGTGCAGCAAAAAATAAAGAAAACATATTGTATCATCATTTTCCACTGTGTTGAGGCTAGTAGCTCATGATAGTTGCATTCATGTCCATTTAAAAATGGAATGCAGAAGAGACCTGACAATGTGTTTGGAGTGACAAACTTGATCACCGGTGCATAACAAGAAGATAACAAAGTCTCCAGTTCAGAGGCCGCCCATCACCAAACGCAGGGCCTTAACAGTTTTCTTTAAGAAGCTCAGTCTTTAATTCAACACCGTTCGAAACCAGAGCTTAAAATTGTAAATTGTGTTGCAACTCTCGTTTCGTAAGTAAACACTGTAAAATGGCTTCTGGTGATCCGTGACATTCTTCACTCCTTCCCCAGATCATTGCATGCTGGTGGCTTTTATTCTTCAGGCTCGTTCTGCTGACTCTCAGCCCAGACATTTCATTCAAAGGTTCATTTCTTTCCCAGCACTACTAGAAGAATCGAGTACAGAAATATACACTATTATTTTCTGCATGTTCTATTCTAGTATTCTCTCTTTCACTTTGTTACAGAGCTTTAACTTGACAAGTTGCCCATCTGCAGCAACTTTATCTGTTGTATGTTGTTTCTTGTTCATTTAGCTCAGACTCTACTAATTGTTGTAGATTAATATATAGAGAAAACATTGAAGTTTTCTAAAAATTAAGTTTAAAACTCACAGAAAGTTATTTTGTGATTTATTTCTTACTTTCAAGATATTTTTTTAGGATCAAAGACCTTATGTTGGTCTTATAAAGCAACAGGGAAACAAGATGAGAAGCTGAATCTGTGAAGATTCCTATTTCTCACATATAGAAACTCAAAAGCTAAACTTAGACCTGAATAATGGTGACATTATTGCTTCTGCGTGTCACAGTCATGAAGGATGTCTGGAAGTGCAGACTTTCAGCTTTCAATATAGAACACAACCGAAGAATGTAAATGATTGTTTAACCGTTTCAGCCTTGAAATATCTTCCACAGCTCGAATATGAAATGTGAAATGAATTCAGGTCTCAGATGCAAGTGAAACAGAAAAAGTTTAGGCTGCAGAAACACAACAGATTCATCATGGAGACAGGGGGAACGTTCTGAGCGGCTGAATCAACAGTTTGGTTCATTGTGAGAAAAGCAAACCCCGCTCAGCAACATAAACAAGCTATTTGTATCTTTGCAGAGGGAATCGCCACAGTGCAAACACACCAGTTACTCAGCGCTCTCACACCTGGCCAAAACACTTTAGCTCATTTTCTCTGTGTGCTGTCAGAATACATTATGTGTGAAATATAGTGAGGCTAGCCTGCTGTGTGCTAAATGCTAATGTCAGCATGCTTCCTTAATAACCCGACGTGTTCGAGTCTGTTTTCACTGAAAAATAATGCAGTTCACTCATTTTTCAACTTGAGTCGCTTCTCGTTTTCTGAGAAGGATTTGTTAAAGAACATGTTGTTATGGAGAACACAGTCCTAGTCATCCCACAGTCATTTTGCATATAGAACAAGATGTTCCTGCCCTGGACCTGAGAATGAAACAACAGGCTGACACACACACACGCGCACACCACACACACACACACACACACACCTTTTAAGCACAGATTAATTTCATAACGCTTCAAAGTGCTTCACAGAACAAATGCAAATCTTCAAAAAGACACAAACACCTCAGTGAAAAGTGGTTTTCAAGAGCTTATAAAATACTAATGAAATATTAATGATAAAAAAAACTGTAAAAGATAAAGAACATTTGAACAAGACCTGGAGGAAATCATGAAGCTGAACTGCAGAAAGGTCCAGTTCAGAATTGAACTAAATTAATGACGTATTAACAAGATGGACACTTTAAAGCTAAATGGGATTTTTCAGCCTTACCGTGGCGGTTCTGAGGTTTCTGACATTGTAAATCATCATTTGCTAAGTTGCTAGAGCAAAAACTTCCAAGGTGTTTTTTTCCTCCGACTACTCCTGTTTCAGAAACATGTGAGGTTAATTGGCCACTCTGTTCTGACCTTAAACATGAATGAATGATGAAGGGCACCACAGACAACGACCATTCAACAAATAGGCATTGAAAACTGGATGGATCCAAGTTGGCATGGCAACAATCCAATCTGGATGGCAAATTAGCACCTCACATGTGTCCGTTTGAAACTGGAGTACTGGAACATATATAACCATTATGGCCAGTAATATTTTGTGCTCATAAAACTGGCTGAAGAAACAGAAGTGTTAGCAGAAGAAAAATGCTCTTGACAGAAATCTTATCAATGTTGTCAAAGATCAAACCAAACGGTTGAGTTATTTCACTTTTTAAAAGGTTTTGAACTGGAGGAAACATGAGCCAGGTCTCCATGATGCAGTGGTTTCTCATTGTGGCGGATCATTTAAAAGTTCCATGGTGACAATGTGGCGTTGTCCTGCAGGATGTAAGATTAGTAATTGAGCATTTAAGCTGATTTACTGACTTTGACAGGTCATGGCTGCTGCTTCCTGCTTGAGGGATGCTGGTCTGAAGAAGTTGTGCCAGGATGAGCTCCAAAAGGTTGTACACTTGTGAGTCCATGGCTGCTGGAGCGAACGGGTGATATGTAGAGCATGGTGGGAGTTTATCTTCAAGGTGAAGGAGGTTTTTCAAGCCAGCAGTGCTCTGATCTGATGTTCAGGTCATGGAAAGCAAAGGAAAATTCATTCAATGTGAAGGAGTTGTAACCACACTCTTTAAGATTTAATGTTTAAATAATATGTAAAAGCAATCTAATAAAGGCTAATGTAGACCGTCTGTTTTATATTTCATCCTAAAAAGCTTGTAGTTTTTATGTAGATCAGTAAAGTACTTGTTAATGTGAACAGTGACGTCCTCAGCTGCTGGTACAATTTTACTCTGTATCAAAGCAGAGTATGAAGTCAGTGAAAATGTGTGAAATCCCTCCTGATGTCCTTATTGTGGAGGTTTCACAGACTGAGTGGCTCCCTCTGCAGCTGGTGACTCATGTATAAAACTGCTTAAATGTGTCCTTTACAGCTTGTCCACAATGTACTATAGCTTGGCCTCTTTCATAGCATTCTTATTGATTTGGTCTTTGCAAACAAATCAAGACTGACATATTTTTGTTTTGCTCCCATATTCTAAAAATGTGCCTGTCAGGCTCCTGTTGTGACTTGTCAGCACACCTCTGAGCAGCGGTCTGCTGCATGCAGGCCCACAGACCCAGACCACCTATTACCTGCTGATCCCAGCAGCAAGCACAAACACTGGCGGAGTGCTGACAAATTGAAATTCCCTTTCTTCTCATTTCCTTAGAAACAGCAGAAGCAAAAAAAAAAAGAAAGAAAAAAAGGCCAAAGCTGCACTTTAGAAAAACAAAGCGAAGCTGCTGGTACAACTGATGCATGTCAAGTGTAACGAGGACCAGGGCTCTCAGGTTCAGCCTCATTCACAGCCATCCGCATGGAAAAATCTGCTGCGTATTCACAACACTCTGCAATTTCATTACTCTAAGACGCTGTACAACACACCCTGTGTCCAAGTAAACATTTAATTTGTGTCTTCCTATTTCCACTGGAGCTGTGGTAATCCATTAAGGCTGGAGCATCTGTGGCAAGAACCTGGGGTCTCAGAGGCAGCAGCAGCTTTATTACAGACTCTGACCTGGAACGCATGTGGGATTCAACCAAAGCTCTCCATGGCACTGAGCAGGCAGCATCCTGCAGATGGAGGGATTAATGCCATTAGCAAGGTGATGGATGGCTCCACATGAAGCAGTAATAACACAATAGATCACGACTAAATGATCACGGACTGAGCTGTCTGTGGAAGGTTAACTCCAGATGGTGGAAGAAGAGAAAAAGCAACAGCTGATTCATATAAAGACACATCTAATGTGAAATAAAGACCGAAAGCGAACAAAAAGATCACAGGACTGACTGAGTCGGCAGAGGAGGTGCATTTGTTTAACTCGGGGCACATATCAAAGAAAACCAAGAATCACAGATCCAGAGTGGCCGGGATGCATTAGGAAATATTTTATCGCACTTTCTTGTGTCCATCTGGAATGATGAAACTGGTGATGGAGCTTTGAAATCAAAGGGAAATTATGGATACAGTAAAGCACGGCTACATGGGAAAGAGCTGCATCAGAACAGATGGAGGCCCTCACGTCGATGGAAGCCTGGAGTATGTGTTGTCACTCCTTTGTGAAAACAGCAGATGGGAGTGTGCTGTTAGGCCAAAGGGAAAAATGTCAACAGAAAGGAGAAGTTTCTGCTGCTGCTTGTTCAGATCCTGATTGACTTTAAAAAGACTCAAAGGAATGACGTCAGAATGAGAAAGTTCTCTGTAGCTTTTGCTCTCTGATGAGTTAAGATGTTCCTGGAATATGAAGGGAAATTACACAAAATTACACCTCAGTAACACCTATGTTTAACCATATAGTAGGTTAGTTTCCTATTGCATTGGCCAGGTGATTGAGGTGTATTTATGTATCACAAAAGAGGATCTATTATCTTATATGATATGTTATAGAGCCAATGGTTTCCTTTTCCGGGGTTAAAATTGATCAAAATGCTTCTTTGTGCAGTGAAATCGAACAGAGGAGGAAAGTTTGACTTTTAAGAGACATTTAAAGTATAATTCTTCTTCTTGTGCTCAGATGTTTAGTTAGCTATAGAGTAGCTTGTGGAATATATGTCTTTTTTATAACAGGGATTTCTTTACTTTAATAAGAGCATCAAAAAATAACATTACATTGCAGTAATGAGATTGCAAAACTGTGAAATTAAGAAAAGCAGAGGACAACAGATGAGAAAACACTGCTAGAAGTTTGGGACCAAAATGTACAAATTAGAAGCGCAAATTATGAGAGAAAATAAAAATATTTTCTTTGGGGCTGATTGGCAGTACACTGGAGATAAGGAAGATATTAGCTTCTGCGGTTGTGCTGAGATGGTTTCCAGTTTGCATACTAGTGCATATTCAGGTACTTTTGGAGTTTGACCTTTTAAAGATTCATAAAAAAAAAACACGTCTGATGTGACATCTATGAATTAAATTCAATTCTTTAACCCTATAATTTAAAGAATTTAGAAAAAGAGAAACCAACCAACATTAGTTAACAGAGATATTTCATCTTAAAAATAAATAAACATGATATCAAATATAATGTGATCAAATTCTGTATCAAAGTATGACGCAGTGTGAGTGATGAGGATACATGACTCGAATACAGGTTGATTTTTGTTTTAAAATCAGTTTAAAATAAGTTTTCTGGCCTTATGAGAATCATACAGTTGCTCAAAATTAGCAGCTTGGACTCTAGAATGACCTCATGTCCTGCACATCAAACATTTACATCTTTTCCATGTGGCGTTACTCAGACATGTTACCAAAGAGATGACTTCATCAGAAAGACGCTGCTGGTGTTGACGGAGATCATTTCACTTCCAGGAAACACTGGAGAGAAATCATGTAAGGCTGATGGACCTGTAGAGCCTGGACACCTGGTTGGACCTGAAAGCAGGATGTGTGAAGAATACTTTGGTTCTAAAAGTTGCTTTTGACTCAACATAAGGATGAAACTAGTTGACATTAAAGTCTGTGGCTTTTCCCTCAGCTCATGTAACAGGATATAATGCTGTTATATCCTGAGTTTTGACACCTGGATATTTTTCATTTGAAAATGTTAGAAGACCCTGGGTGAACTTTATCTTGGTTTTAGCTTAGTCTCTTCCAGATATCCAATGTTCGGGTAAATCCATAGCAGCTGAGGAGTTTGGCTCTTGTTAATGAATAAGTTGTGTGTAAAAGTTGCCTAATTTCCAACTGAAGTTCATCAGTCATTGTGGCTTGAATCTGGAGTTTTTAATTTGCTGTTTTTGTTCCCAATATGACATTTTTCTGGCTCTGGGTTCCAGTTTGAATGTAAGTTTTGAATTAGGCAGCAGCAGCTGCTGCTGGTTCATCTTGGTGTAGAGAGCGGCCATGTCCTGTGCCTGTTGCACATGGATGTGCAGATATCCACATATCTGCCTGTTGCACATGGATGTGCAACAGGCAGCAAGGCAATGTTGGAGAAATAATTGTCCAATAGGAGTTTCGTACCTGTTTGCCTAGTCTTTCTTTTCCCCAGGCTGTGTATATTCAAGGTATTCTCTTTGTGAAGTCTCTTTCAATCTTGGAATATTTCAGGGATAAAATATGTTGCTGTAAAGGAAACCTAGAAACTTGCAATGGTTTGACAAAAATAAGAACAATCCCTGCTTTCGCTTCCCTCTTCCTTCTCCTAAACTGAGCTAATCCCTGCAGACTAAGCCTCACCAGGGCACACTATCCCCTTTTTTCTGTAATAAATCCTCCGCAGGTAACATAAAAGCAAATGTTTCTGTTGATTTTCGTTGATTATGCAGAATGAATTATTCAGCGTGCTCCAAATGCCTAATGAGTCTCGTTCTTTGAGAATTAACTGTGCTAAAATATTGCTGATGTTTGTATAGCCCTTGCCTGAGGAATTATAAGTATTGACTCAACTTTCTTTTCATGCACTTGGAGGAATAATACAAAACTGTAAAAAAATCATCAAATGGTTCTTCACATGTTCAGCTTTATGCAGTTTTTTAAGCAATGATATATAGATTTTTTTTTTTTTTTTTGAAAAACCAAAATCACGGTTAAACATCAGGATATCTACAGCATCCTTGGAAAAGATAATAGTCCTTTGGGCTGTGACCTGTTTGTTTATGGCCAGCCCAGGATTTGCATTTTAAGGCAAAATTAGTAATTT
Organism: Poeciliopsis retropinna; assembly: GCA_010277075.1. Lineage (NCBI taxonomy): Eukaryota > Metazoa > Chordata > Actinopteri > Cyprinodontiformes > Poeciliidae > Poeciliopsis > Poeciliopsis retropinna. The sequence goes on along the minus strand of VMRM01000039.1, from coordinate 1,250,645 downwards.
ACTAATTGGAGTGTGAAATTATTGGGAGTCTTCCAGTTTAAAAATGCCAGTGCACAAATAGGGAGGAGAGGATCAAAGATTTATGGTTCAAAAGTGCTGCGTTACCAGAAAAATTCCCTTCTCCTCCCCAGCCCTTATAGGCTCAACTCCATTTCCCTTTTCCTTCCTCCATCCCGTCGTAATGATCATAACAGGCCTTAGAGGCCATAAATCGGAACAGCGGGGAAACTAAGTGTCTCATCATTATGCAGCCTCCACCTATCCTCTCAAAGCGCATCCTCGTGAGGCCCTCGGGACGACAGCAGCACTTGTTTAAATCCAATCTCATTTCAGCGAGCTCTTCATCACTTCTCCCCCGCTCGCACCTAATGATGTCCCCGTGTCATATTGTTGTCTTACGTGTAACGGGGATGAGCTGAATTAGTCTTCCGCTTGACTAATGGTGAGGACGGAGTTAAAGTGGCAGTTATTTCCACATGACTTCATGTTGTTGAAGCTGTTTGCTCCTAAGGATGTCTGGAAGTTTGTGACTCTGTCAGAGTCACACTATCACAAATGTATTCATTTTCCATGACAGGTTAGATGGATGAAATATGTTTGGTTAATTAGACACATGTTCCAAAGGAAATGACCTTTGGTCTGTTGCAGCATGTTGTTTGAAGATCAAATTGAGAAATGCCATTCAGCTTCCTGCATTATTCTCCTAACAGTAACAAAGAAGATGACCGAAGGATTTGACTGAACCCTCTGTAAGCAGATAATGCTGGTTGTCGTTGACAGAAAACATCATGGAAACCAAGACCAAGAGTTCATATTAAAATCTGAAGCCTTGTTGTCTTTGCAAAGGCCAGGTTATATGTTTTAACATATTATCCATCAAATATTTTACACAGAAAAACAAAAAAAAAGATCAGCACTAACAGGGGCTTCGGTGCAAGGCACCTGCCTCACTTGTTCGACATTTTTCTTGGCCCAGAAGGTCAGGAGCCTCCACTATTGAGAAATGATTGCTGCTTGAGGTGTAGACTGTATTGAAGTTAGAAGTGATTTTACCCAATTTCTTATGTTTGGCCGTGATATATGTAACGCACCAGCTCAATCGCAAAGGAAGCTGCGCTATGCAGCTTATCAGAAGGTGTGCTTGTAAATAACCATAACCCACTGCCAAGACGTTTGTTGAACCCCATGGGCAGTAGGGCCATGAAATCTTTCCCAGTAATAAAATGTCCTAAGCATTCCTCCTGCTCCGACTTTATTGCTCAATATTTGGAAGCGAGGCCAACACAGTGAATGGCTTTGTTCCTTTTCTCTGCTGCCATTACTAAAACTGCAGGCAGACTACAATTAAAAAGCAGTGCAGAAACGTGACGTCATCATTCACAACTCCCCATAGTGTTCGCTGATTGGCCAGGATGAAATCCATCCTGAAAAATCAAACTCTGTGGGACAAATCCCAGACAGAGCACTGAAGCTAGACAAGAATCAAGTGTAGCTATCAGTGGATGAATGACTGAATCTAAAGAGCTTTGGAGTCCTCTGGACTAGACAAAGAGCTATACAAGTGCATGTCAAAAGTCACGTGCTTCGTCTAGTCTGATTTATTTTAATAATGATTTCCTTCTTGCCTCTCCTGCATAAACATCATCCATCATGCAGCAGTTGCAGGTTGAACATCACACCTGTGACCTTGTCTAGTTTCAGTTTGGGGAAAAAAAGTCTGGCAAAAAAGCAGCAGATAGAAAAACTGCTGAAATCTTTAGTCTGTAAGCTTTATTTTACATGTATGTTTGACTTACTGTGTTATTCTGCAGTAATATCTAATGAGTAACACCAACATTATTTGCAAAATCTTTAGTTTTTAGTTTGTTTCCAATGTATGGTTATTAGCTTTAAATGTTGCATCCTGGTGTCTGTTTTTCTTCAGATTGCTCCACGTAATATGAGAGGTATACAAAAATGAACCCTGCACCAACAAGAGAACATATTTTCTTCATTCATCTCTGAGTAATGCATGAATGCAGTGGAGGAAATAGAAGCTGGGCTTGAGCAGCAGCCGAACAAATTATGCATATATTAGTTGTTTTGTAGAAACACGGAAAATCTAATAATAGCTGGTAAACAGGTTGGTTGTTGCAGGGATGCATCTGTGAGTTGTTCAGTACAAACTTCTTTCCAGCTCTTTTTTTCTCGCCCATATAGAGGTGGAACCAGATGTTTACATACACTGTGGAAAACTTTTTTCACTCTGCCAAACTTTTTCTGTTTTGTTTCAAATATGCTATTTTATTTGCTGAGTAAAGACTGACTTTTTCACATTTTCCTTTAAACAATAGGCATGCATATGTTAACCATATTTTCCTGATTGTTTTGCAGAATATCAAAAGGAAACAGTGTGTTGGAGGTAAAATGTCATTAAGTCAAGAAATGGACTTTCTGTAGTTGCTTGGTTTGATTGAGGCTGTCCTTCTGATCGTGGCTCTGGTCATTAACAGGAGACCCAAACACCCTCTGGAGGAATGTTTCAGCTGCTTTTCTACTTTTTTCTGCTTGTTTGTGTAAAACTCTACAGACAGACACAGAAACAGGTTGCAGGTACATCTGAATAAGCTGTCTGAGGATAATAAATTCTAGTGGGTGTTACCAGTCACCACAATGAGCATGCAAAGCAGAGAAATGTCAGGAAAAATGTGGTAAGTCAGTTTGTGACTAAGATGCTCAGGGGATAACCAGACCTTGGAAACAGCTTTTTCCTCCCCTGTGCTCTCTGACACAGATTCTCCAAGGAAAAACTTTTGTTGTGTTCCTAATGGTAACACACCTCTAACTGTGTCTTTCAAAGCGTACTTCCGGTTGAAGATGGGAATTCTCCTGCGGGTTTTCCCCTGAGATGCTGATGGCTCACCAAACCTGGGAGGAGAAGCAGCATGCTGGTGTTTCCTTAGCGCTCCACACAGCCTCTTTACTCCCCTCAATATGCAAACATTGTTTGACTTAATCCACCCTAATGATGCAAATTTATGCTTTTAATTATTTCCAGCCGAATCGTATCCTGACTAAACACTCTCACATATGCAACGGGGACATCAGACTCAATAAAGTATTCAGAGAGAGAAGCAAGAGGACATTTATTCAGGATTACTCTTTTTATTCTTTCTTTTCATTTGCATCAAGTCCCTGAAAGGAATTAGCATTTCTCATTTTGTAACATTCCTAATATGACAGATATTGTTGTCTGCAGCTTCAGATTCTGCTATTGAAAGTCCTTTTTAGATAAGCCTCTTTTATTTCAGACTTTATTTTTAATAGGAAGCTGTGAGCCTACATCCTGAATCCTTGGTTGACACCATCCCCCCACCTTTAATGTGATTCTTAATTTAAACCTCTGATTCTTTTTGCTACTTATCGAGAATGTGAATAGAAGCTGGAACGTCTTAGACAATGTAGATATTCACCTGTTAAAGCTGCTTTTTACATAATGTCATGATAGCATCTGGCTGCATGTTCCACATAAGACACCATCAGTTCTGTGAGAATATCCTGCTGCTAATAATTCAAACGAAATCTGTATCAGACCAATATCCCATTGTGTTTAATTTAAAGATTCTGATACCCCTAAATAAAATGCAACCAATTGAAGTCCAGCAGTGTGTAATTTAACACACAGACAGATCCTTCTGTGAAAGCCTCAGAGGTTTGTTGGAGGTGGCAGCATCATGCTTTGGGGTTTTTTCCTTCTGCAGGATCAGGGAAACTGATTAGAGTTGATGATAGGAGCTAAATCTGTCTCCAGAAAGGAAACCTGCTGGAAGCAAACAAAACTTTGATGTTTTTGGCTGTAATGTTTAAAATGTGGAACTGTTGCTAGGGAACAGATAAATCGACTTGTTTCAGTGGGAAAACGACTAAGGGAGATTTCTCCAGGCTTCAACCTGGGAATTTAACAAAAACTGTCCAGAAAAAAAATCTTTTTTTGGAGTTAGGTGCTTGTGCATTTGTATGCTTTAAAAAACGAGACTGCAGGTGAGAGCTAACAAGAAATAAATGTCACCTTGTAGGTTAGACAAGGGATTAATCACTTAATAAGAAAAATAATCAGCAGATAAGTCAATAATTACAGTGATTACTGTTTCTGGTCCTAATCAGAACCAATCAAGAAGATAAAATAGGATAAAAAACATCCAGTTTGTTTTTCAGACAGAACCTGTGTGTTAGTGTTCATGTGTGGGTCAGCAGTGTTATGAGCAGAAAAAAACTGAAGAATCCAGAATATTTCTACTCAACTGTCAGCTGCTAAATTAACTTCAAATCTTCTAAAAATTACTAATAACCTAAACGTGTTTTAAAATGTCTTCCAGAGTGTTTGGGTGGATCGAGACAAAAATGGAGCTTGATCACAAGTAAACAGTAAACTGTCTGTTTTTGATGATCAACTAAGATCCTGAGTTGACTTTTTTTCTTTTTTTTTTTTTTACCAGAGTTTAAAATGTGTGGAGGAGAGAGTTCATGTTATTCAGGCAGACCTTTGAGTTGCATAAATTACAGCTGATTGAGCAGATCCTTCATACATGCACTGAACAGACAATCAGTGTTATGATTTAATGCCTGCAGTTTTACTGCAGAACTGGATGCTGGCCATGATTCTGATTCACAACCAAACATTAATTTGCAACGCTGATTAAAGTTTTTTTTTAAATATTTGTCTTTGTCACATAATATGAATTGTTAAGTCTTACAGAAAAAGCAGAAGCAGAATTTGCCACAGGATTTTGTGAGGTGGACGTTATTCTTTTGTTGTCAGATGTTCAATATTTTGTTTGCAGAGGGATCATAATCCGATTTCATTGTTTATGAGATGTCATTTTATGAGCTTGAAGGTACAGCTCCTTCACTCTGAGCCGTTTCACTAAGGTGGCTGATGGGGAACTCAAGGTCTTCTCTGGTTCTGTGAAGATTGATCAGGAGCCGTTTCATTTCTCCAGTCACACAGAAACTTCATGCATATCAAATAATTTCTTCTGCTGCATGTTTGATTCTCCCTCTGGATTATGAGTTTCTGTAGAGGTGTGGTTCCCAAAGGTTCCCAACAACAGAAAATAGTGTATCATGTAGCATTGAGCTGAGGTATTTCAGTTTCCCAAACTACATTTTCACCCCAATATTTTATAGGCTACATGAACAAAATCAAACTTCCAACGACTTATTCGAACTTGCTGTTTAAAGTAATTGAAGGAACAGAAAAAGAACATTTCTAACAAAAACTGTCCATGCGTATTGTGCATAATTAATGTAGACCAGTAAATGTTTGCAGTAATTCTAAGTCTCTTGTCCTAAAGTTAGCAGAGAACAAATATGAGCAGGATGTTCAGGACTCTGGCTGACTTACAGGTACAACATGTTCCTGTTTGACTTTCAGTGAGTCTTACACTCCTGCTGTCTTATCTGGAGATAATGAAGCAATGTAGATATTCACCTGTTGCAAAGTCTTAAAGTTTTAAAGAACCATGTTCTACATGAGCATGAACTACAGGACTTCCCATAAGACAGTTGTTCGATATAACTGTGAAAATATCCTGCTGAGTTGCTGTGCAGGTTTGGGTAACAAGATACTTCATTATCTCCACAAGAGCGCCGCCTGCGTGACCCGATCATGTGTTCCACATTAAAGCCCATTAAAGGCGTCCTGGCAGGGAGGGTCCAGTTCGGCTCGGTGGAGCGCGGCCGACCCGCCGCAGCCCGGGACGCAGCGAGCTGCACGGTGGAGATACCTGCCATCTGGAGAGTCTTTGGGATGAGAAATGCTCTGCAGTAGCTGAGCGGCCTCTTTGGCTCCGGCTCAACAACACCTTTCAGACAACGAGGGCAGGAGGAGACTGGAAGTAGATAATAGATCAGCTGGAAGTGCTTCATGGAAAAAAAAAATAGCAGCTTTCAGGACACCACGGCAATAAGAGGAAACGTCAGGACAAGTGTTGTATGATGGCACCACAGGATGTTCAAAGCTCTGATAAATACAGTCATTTTACACTAAAAATTACAGTTTCATCTTCTAAAAGTGTGCTTCATATCAGTGATGTCTTCCACATGGCTGAGAGTCTCTGCTGCATGCAGTAGAAGAGAAAGTTGAAGGGCCAGGAGAGGGGACATGTAGCCACTGGAAGACTGACACAGTGACACACTACAGGCTACTTTAAACCTGGCCGGATCTCATCTGACCTGAGTCTGAACTCTGAGATTTCCACCCATCACATGGCTCAGGAACAGTGTGAACACTGAATTAATCAGCAGCCTCTTGTTGGGGCCTCTCAGAATCTGCAGAGTCACAGCAGGGCAACCGGGTCTGTTGGTACAAACAGGCAGCAGACGTGAAACGCAAGAATCCACACAGATCTGAACCAACAAACCTTTTATTTTACTTTTCCAGAGAATTTGTGCCAGCAACTGGTTATGAGATCTCATCTCAACATCTCTCTTTTATTAGAGATGGAGATGTTCCTCCATCTCTAATAAAATGTTAAATCTCTGAGCTTTAGGATTGAAGAGGGACCAAAAAAAGAGAAGCAAGAAAATGTTGAGCAAAAGTATTTTGTTGGTGGATGAAATAATTTGATGTATTTTCTTTGTAAAACTGGTAAACTGTTTCAAAGTTGTGAAAGAAGCTGCTTATGGATCCCCAACCCATCGTTTTCCACTTCTTATAAAAACATGTCTCTATTAGTGGACTTTCATAGAGCACATCTGAAATATTGGAAAGAACGATTAGCATGGGAAGCTGAAATAACTCGACACAATGCTACTTTACACGCTATTAGGTGCAATTTGCAAAGCAACCAGTTGGGAAGAAACATTACTTCTCCTTGCTACTGATTGGTTGTTTTCCCAAGAAGGTAAACAGGGCAAGTTAATTTTCACTGTGCATATTAATGCATGTCAATAGATATTTGGTTTTTGAACAAATAAGACATTTTTGTATTGGTCTGTCACATAAAATCACAAAGTTTGTTGGTGTATCCTGGACAGAAAAGTTCTGGGAGTGTGAATACTTTTTCAAGCCATTGTGTTTGAGTTTTAGAAATAGACAAAGATCCAAGTTGGCCTGGAAACAGACGTTGTTTCCTTTGTTGGTGATGATGATGGTGGGATTTATAACACTCTTGCTGTAGCACCAATGCTATGCTGGAGACCTGATTGATTGGATCTCTTCTTAGTTCAGATTCCTCACAAGTTGTTGGTCTTCCCTCCTGCCGCCGCAGCCTCTCAGGCAGAACAGAGTCTGAGTATCGTTTGTGTCGCCCGTCCATCTACCTCCTCACATACAGGATAGCCCTAAAGCTTGTGTCCTTTCCTGGCTGCATAAATCGCGGGACATAAAACCATCGCTCAGCCCCCCTCCATGCAGGGTGTGCCCAGGCGGTGCCAGGAGGAGCATTTTGATTTACAGTGCTGTACACAGATGCATCAAGACTTTATGAGAGACTTAATTAAGAGTTATAAAAGTGACTTACTGTAATTGTTTGGGACATTGGGTCATATAATGCAACAGTTATTTCCGTAATTCTAAAGTCTTGATCCTTTTCTCAGAACTTTTCTGTATTTATAGAGCAGTGGTGCTTTGATGTTGCTGCAGGAAGCTTTTCGGGGTGCAGAGTGTTGCTGCAGCAATGCTGCAACCAAACAAGACTGGGTTTTATTTTCTGCTGTATGTCAGTGGAAAACATCTTAATGTTACAATGAACAGAAATGTGACCCAATTATGAAAATAAAGCACACGTGTTTCTGTTTTATTTTTCTGAGAACTAACAAAATGCCTTCTTGAGTTTCTAAAATAATCTAATGGATTATAAATTAGCTTGTGTTCAGTTGTAAATAGTTTATTTACTATATAGTAGATTAAACCATTCATTAAAGCAGGTTCTGCTGCTTTCTTTAGTCCCAGCTGCTGTGTTGTTCATTATTCTACATGCATCTTTAATGAAATACACATTACAGCACCATTTTAAGCACCCAGAAGCAATGGTCCGACTTGGATGTAATTTGGTCCACAAACAGACTGGAGATGGGCATGTAAATGATTTGATTTACGGGAAGCTGGCACATCTAGAGCAGAGTGCAGAGAGCATAAATGCTGGCATCATAACTGGAGCAATATCACTACAGACAAATCATCCCTCAGTAACTCAATGGAGGGAGTGAAGGTCAACAAATGAAGCCTTTCTCATTTAATAGACAGCATCACCACTGCTTAATGGAGGTTGATGGGAGTCATATTGAGAGTCTGAGAAAAAAGAAGGCACATTTTGCAAATATCTGGTATAATGTATAGTTTGTTTTATAAATGTTGCAGAGGTGTAGAAGCATTGGTAACGTCTCTGGGGCGTGGCGGAAACAGGTCAACATTAGCAAGACGGGGCGTCACACGGCTCGCCTGTCAATGTTCTCATTTTAACTGCAGCTTGTGCAGAATAACCCCACTGGGTTTAATCTGAACTGATGGCCAGACATTCTTCTTAAGGCTTTCTGCTAGAGAGCAGAAGTAATAAATATATTGCTTACATTAGCTTGTCCAGGATATGAAGCAGAAAAGCGTCAGACCTTTCCTCTACCATGACAGTGTTCTGTTTCTGAAACATTGTCTTCGTTTTACACCAGATCTAAAGGGACACGTCTTTCAAAAAGGTCCACTTTTGTCTTGTTGGTCCAGGGAATAGTTTCAAAACAATTTTGGATCAAATGTGAGACTGGCATTTGTGTTTTTTTGGGTCAGCAATGGTTCTGGCGCTGCAACACTCCCAGGACTGAGATCGTTGCCCAGACTCATGAACTCTGACCTCACCTGAAGCGAGTGCCTCAGTTTGATTAGTTTTTTTTTTCTAACCTCCTGGATGACTCACTGATCCCGTCTTGGAGTAATTTTGCTGATCTTGTTGTGGAAACTCACCGTGTTTTTCTTCATTTAGCTCCATGAAGTTCTAACTTTGTTTTGCTTGAATCCTCGATGCCTTAGACATGACATTGTAACCATTTCCATTTCTTAAACCAATAAATGGTCATGTTTCTCTTTTCTGTGAGCAGGTATTCAGATCGGGGCGCGATTTGTTACTTTTTGGAAATATTTTAGCTTACCTTATGATTTTCTATAAAAAATGCACAATGTACAATCAAACTTTACTCAAGTTATTATTATTTCATCTTAAAATCTATTTGATCTGAAACTGTGAAAAAACAGAAGAAGTTGTAGTACTTAGTCTGGTATTGATGGAATAAAGATGAAACTCCAACATGTTTTTTGTGCAAAAACACCTCAGCTGTGACGTCCACCGACCTCATGAAGGCCGCGTTGACTGGAGACGATGGGATGAACCATCAGATATAATCTTCCCAGTAAGTCCTGTGTCTGCCCTGAGGTGTCCGACTCCTGGGAAATGTCCAAAAGCCAACCTAATCAAATGCTGTTGAGGAATTTAACTCAGTGATTCGGAACAAATTCTGCTGTTATAAAGATAATTTCTTTATTTAGTTTACAGTGAGCAGCAAACAGATCCTGGGTCATCTAAGGCCTTTGTGTGTGAGTATTACATGCTGCCCCAATGGGTTCGTCTCTGGCAGCTCCATCTTCCTTCCACAGGTCAAAGAAGTACATGTTGGGTTAATTCTGCTGAGTTTAGGTGTGAGTGTAGGTCTGTCTGTGAGACAGATGGGTGTTTAATTCACAATGAAATATTAAAAAGAGTGAAGTCTTTTGCCATTGGCATTTACCTCTCCTTCATTCATAACAGGTGCTCATAAAGTCAGAAATTGATGTAAACTTTAGAATTTGAAGAAGGTGAAAGAAATCTCAGTTTCCTCTGTTCGTTTTTTTTTTTTTTTTTGTCATTTAGCAAATAGAAAATCTATTGGTCTTTTTCTGCATTACATGTAATTCTGTTATGTGTCATTAATAAGCATATTTATGCACTCATTGAATTGTCAGGAACAAAAACGTAAAAATAGACATACACTGGGGTAAAGCAGAGATTACACAAACATTACTGCATCAGTGTTGCATCTGTGATTCTTTATCTGTTGCTATGGGAAACAACAAAAATCCATTGAAGTGGAGAATCTGAAAATGCAGTGGGGGCAAAATCCATTTTATCCACTTTAAGTTCCAAAAACTTCCAGCCAGACTCATGATATCTCATTTCTTAGCCAGATGTAGCAGCTGGATGCAGCTGACTGGGCGTGTTGGGTTACAGACCGTCCGTCTGTTGCTGATTGGCTGCTTCCAAACTGTCTAACTTTCCTTCTGAGGACATTATTCCATGTTTCACAGCTCATACTGAGATTTAGGGGAAAGTGTGAGTATATTCTGTCTGGTGGTGACGGTTCGCAGCAGCATTGCAGCTAACATGTCATTGGTGCAGGTCAGCAGCAGAAAAGCAGCAGTAGTGTCAGCTTTGCATTCTGGGATGCAACGCAGGCTTTCCGGGAACTCAGAGAGCTGCTGTCAGTTCATCCACAGGGGACCGTCTCTGCACCACCATTTTTTTAATTGATTTTCAGGGTTGACAGCCGCTGTAGAGCCATCATTTATCTTTCATTCTGATTCATATTTCATCCTGAGCCAAAGTGCACTTTACTCCGGCCGTTAAATGATGGGCCTTATGCATTCCTGGCACAGGTTTAAGTATAGAAAATCTAAAATGCCTGACCTTCATCCGTCGGTGTATGTACGTTCTCTGTGATCAACCAGGTTTGGAATCAATTCGCTTCTCATTTTGGTTTCAGCGGTTTGAATGCTTGACTTCTCTCTGTTGATTTGCTGTAAATCACAAGTTACAGCTGCAAACACACACACACACACACACCAACATTTACTGCATCCGTGTGTGTTGAGATCCAATATCCCTGCGTAACTCTTCATCTAAAAGCGGTGAAACAAAGCCTGGTTATTATTCCTGCTCACCCGCCACAGAAACTCAAATGTTTGATGTTTAAACATAATCATTTTTTTAAATCAGCGCTGCCTGGAATTAATTTCTTGTAAGATGTGTTCTTCTTAGACTTCTGCTCTGATGTGAGTTGGAGGTTGGGATGTTAGTTTCATCTTGATGCGCTCTGAGTGTAAACAGTGTTAAAGTGCATTTTCCTGTATCTCGATTAACATGAATTATTTGATAGAAAAAAAAACACTTGTTCATACGTTGTTAAGGCTCTGTCATCCTTATTTTAAAACCTTTGACATGTTGAGACTTTCCTCACTGTTTTATTTGAGCAACTGAGGCGGAAAACTGTGGAATCACCACTGGAGATGGTTGAGTCAATGTTTACATTGTTGCGAAATAAAGCAGAAGAAAAATCACAGATTTGACACAAAAATATTTTATTTAACAGCTGAACATCCTGCCGTTTTAAACTTTTTTTTTTTTTCATTACAGTGTTTCAAAGTTATTCATGTCTCTTGAGCTTTACCCACATTTAGTCACATTAGATTCACAAACAAATATATTTATTGGAATCTACAAGAATAGGATACAGGGTATAATATAATGACATGTTTACAAAGAAAATTCAGAAGATTGTCTTTTGCAGATGCATGGATGGTCAAGGTCAAGGATGGTCAGTCAGATGCAGCAGCTTGTTCTCTGCTGCAGATTAAATTTGTACATTTAATCTGCAGAAGTAGACTTGTTCAGGTATTTGTTTCAGAAATGCAAATTACAGGCTGATGCATAGATTTTCTTTCTTAATGTTCAGCGATGTTCCTGTGTTTATTCCTCTTCTTAATCTAACAAACTAGATTTGTCATTATTTACAGTAATCTACTGGGTTTAGGGATTGTTCTACAGCTGCAGAATGTTCAGCTGCTGAATGAAAACATTTTGTCACGCCTCTGATTACTCTAGCAGAAGTCATTTGCTTTTTTCTTTTGGATTCTCTGCTTCCGCCAAGCCAATCTGCCTCAAGCTGTTAAACATTTGTCAAAAAAGTGACTGGATGCATATTTTCTTCAAAGCAGGAACCCTTCAGAACCAGCTTCAGAGCCTGCTACACTCCAGCTGCTGAACTGCAGCGTTAGCCTGTATAAAACATGGAGGTTTTCATCTGGAGTCGTGTTTGAAAAAAGCGGTGCACCAGCTGGGTGAAGCAGATGGCCGCTCCGCCTTGGTCTGGTTCTGCTGGACGTCTCTCAGTTTAAAGAAGTTTTCTGCTGCTCTGAGCATGCTCAGAAAGACGGAGGCAGTGCCGTCTGTTGGCTTTTTCTGCAGGCAGTAACATTATATCATATATATTATATTGGTATTTGGTTAAACTGGTTTCAGTTTTTCAGAAGAAATGCTCAAAGACATTTGGTATGGATTGACATCTTACATATGTTTTGAGACTCACTTCAGACATGAACCAGTCAAAGTAAAAACTATTATTGCTCTGTTGCAGACAGTTTTGTTCCACCTTTAAGTTTCTTTATTAAATTCTTATTATATCAAAGAAACTGATTCCAGATCAGATGAAGCTTCTGCTGCTGATTTTTGATGTTAATAAGCTGAAAGAAAAAAATGAATCATAACCATTTGGATAATAATTTACCTTTTTGCTCACCCATTCTGACATTTTAATTAATAGCTACAGTATTGACTTCCATCACTTGTCTACATGTCATCTTCCATAATGATATTTATTTGAATATGAATGCTGGGATAATTGATATTAATAATCTTGTATTTGACCTTGATTGAAAACAATATTCATAATAATTTACATAATAATTATCATCATCACACCGAGTCCCTTTGAAAGATATTTTTTAGTAAATAATGTTAGTCTGCGACTCTAAACTCAACAATATAATTTCTGTTGCACTTCGATGGCATGAGAAGACGCTGCTGCCTCAGGAAAAACCCATCAGCCTGCTAAATATTGACAGCAGCTCCAAACCAACATCAGGTGGGATTATTTCAGAATGTTTTTTTCTCAGTAATATTCTGTTTGTCTCTTATTCATGAAACAAAAACCGAGACTTCACAGCGTTTTTCCCATTTTTTATAACACAGACCTGACATCCAGGATGTAACAGGAGAACAATTATAAACCCGGAATTCAAAGTTTTCTACTGAGGGATGAAAATGTTGAATAGTGAAAATGAATTGTTAAAATACCTGGAGGTCATTTAACAAGCTGTCAGTCAAGATGTAATGAAAAACAAAATCCATTTAAGGTTTTTTCTCCGATTCACAGCACAGTTTTGAATCCTGTATTACATTTTAATAGCAATTTAAAGGTGAATTTAGATATTAGGCTTGTCTAAAAATGGTCCAGTGTGATTTTAGAAATCTTTCATTAACTTGTGGGAAATTATTTTTGTTGACCTGTTTGCCAGTTGGACCTGCTCATCCTTGACAAACAGAACACACTTCCTGTGATTCCTCAGCGAGCGTTTTTGTTCCTGACTCCGGTGGCAGCTGGCCATGCATTTGATTTATCGAAAGGAGAAACTATGAAGCTTACTTTGTGACAGGCCAGAAGCTTTAAAATTTAAGATGTCATTGACCTGACGAAAGGAGGGAGGAGAGCTGGGAGCTGCACACTGCAGTCATATGTCACTGTCCGAAGGGATGAGGGACGCTGCCTGTTGGCGAGCTTCACCAGCACTAACTCACTGACCTGAACTCAGATCTCATCTGCTGTATGTTCGAGTTCAAGTTATGTGTATCAGTATGAGAGAAATTATTATTGGTTCTAGAGCTGACGGCATGAAAACTAAGGACTTTAAATGATTAAAGACACAGACAATAATTTGGTTTTTAACTATTGTGCTGATAAAAACATAAACATTTGTCATCCATGGAATTCAAATTTATTTTATTAACCTTAATTTCACCAGGAAAATCTCAATGAGATTAAAAATCTCTTTTACAAGAGACTCCAGCAAACAGAGTCTAAGAACATTCACAGATAAACTGGAAAAGTTAACAATGTCATAACTTTCTGCTTTTGGCTAAAATCAGAACATCAGAAGTTTTTTTAATGTTGTTTTATTTTGCAAACAGTCTCAAAGCACGCCACACTTTTTAAATTTGACTTTTATTTATGCAGGTTGTCTCATTTAGACCTTGGAGCTCACTTACAGCAGAGACATGTCTCCATTTTGCAATGAACATGAATGTAACTCTACATAATTTTATCTTATTTTTCATTAATTGTCTTTCAACATTTTAATTTGCATTAATCATAAATCAACATTTACTTTCAATATTTACTAGTTTTTGACAGCTTTGTAAAAGAACATGGCTGTTGATTCCCGTCAAAAATAATTTAAACCGACAATAATAAGTGAACCTGAGCCAATCAGAGTAAATGATAATGACGAACTTTGGTCTCTGAAATCAGCTGATACCAGCTGGGTTGGATATCTCTCCTCAGCTCATCTCTCCTTCTGATTTAAAGAACTGTTCCATATTACATTTCATTCTTTCTGTTCTAGGCTCAAATCAAACAAGTTTTTTTTTTCTGGGAAATAACTTTTTTTTGCAGAGTGGATGTGTGAGTTGCAAGGAGTCTGATTGAACTAAATGTGATTCTCCTGAAAAACCTTCAGCAGTCAGATGAGAAAACTGCAGCAGTTAAATGAAAAGTACACAAGCAGGTGAAGATGTGATGCTGAGACATATACATAACTTGGCATAGAAATCGGCAGCAAATGTTCATTTAAATCACATATTGAAAATGTTGAAGATGCTGAAGATAAACTGCACTTTCTTCAGAAACACATCATGTTGTAAGTGCGGAGAAGCATCTTGTTTTAATGACCTTAACTCTGTTAAATTACTGTTTAAATGAACACACCTGCCACCTGTCTCCACATGCTGGTTGCTGTCTTTCCTGGTGCAGTAAGTAACTTTTATAAAAGTATGTTTTTTCCATATTTATTAAAGTTTTCACCAAGTCTTGACAATATGGCATCAGAGAGATAATGAGTGAGAAAACGAAGCTCTTCCTCCTTCCTGAAGTTACGATTGCAGTCTGCAAAAATGGAACCGTCCTGGTCAAAAACAACCAGAGGCAGGAGGAAAGTCTGTGCTGTCAATCACCCTCGTACGCACACTGCTAACAAAAATTAGACATGGAAAGTTCCAGGTTTATTAGCTGTAACTTACCATTTCAGGTAATAAAAGTTTCATGTTGCACCTTAACGATTAATAAGAGTAAATCTCACTACTGTAGCTCATCGTCAGGTGAGTTGGCCTCCTCATCAGTTCACAGACTCTTGCATTGGTATATTTGTATTCATAAAGCTGTCCTCGGATTGTTCCCACCATACTTTAGAATTGCAATGTGCCTGTAGTTTTAGCAGAGGACTTGAGCATCCAAAGCAGATGCTGCACACACCTCCAAATATGTTACTCAATATGTGGAAGCGTGTTGGCCACGCTTCCAAATACTGACTAACATGAACAGCTATCCATTTGTCTCGTCCCTTCTGTCTTTGCGAAGGGGGATGTTGTTTTCAGAGCAGATAGTTTCCAGGAGGCTTTACAGCGTCGAACTGGTGCATTTCATACGTCACGACCAAATGTGAGCGACTGGGTAAAATTTAAAACATCAAGAGAGACCAAGTA
Source organism: Poeciliopsis retropinna (assembly GCA_010277075.1). Classification (NCBI taxonomy): domain Eukaryota; kingdom Metazoa; phylum Chordata; class Actinopteri; order Cyprinodontiformes; family Poeciliidae; genus Poeciliopsis; species Poeciliopsis retropinna. The sequence goes on along the minus strand of VMRM01000039.1, from coordinate 1,235,052 downwards.
ATGGTTCTGAGTAGTGGAAGGTGCAGGTCTGTATGAAGCAAAGTGTAAAACAATGAGATGTTTTTTCTCTTTTTTTTTTTTTTTTTACCAAGCTCAGTCTCTTAAAGCAGGATCTGAAATTATCCACTTTGAACTGAAATTTATTTTAAGACAAAAAGAGCAATCTTTTGAAACTTGCTCTATTTTTTTAATTTATTTTGTGAGCTTATTTATCCATGTCAGATGTCTTGATTCTTTGTAGTCACTCTGGTTGTACATTGTTTGTTTTTCATAACAAGCCTCTCCTCTACATAACAGCATCTCACTGAGATATAAATAAAGATCCAGCATAGAAACAATGCTTTCAAATTAAAAATCTTTACATTTTTATTCATGCTCTGATTAAAATCTATCAGATTGGAACATTTGCTGTATTTCACAAGAACCGGCTGGATAGATGCACAAAAGCTGAGAGAAGTATGTGAGGTGCTCCATCATCATCGATCAGTATAGTGCTAGGAAACACAAAGGGTCATTAATTGGTTGCCCGGGCGCCTGTAAATGTAATTAGTACATCGAAATTGGGCCACAAGCTACACCTGCACATCTGGTGAACCATACATCATTTTTTGCATCCGTTGTCCTCTGCACTGGCACAGAATAAAGTGGTTTGGTAGCCAGTATTTGACGTGCCTATCAAATAAGATTCTTTGCTATGTAAGCTGAAAACAACGAGCCTGTTGTTTGTACCGCAGGGAACAGAGATGCATATATTTGTCATAATCTGTTAGCTTGATTGGCCGGTTGTTAAGGCTGAAAGCGATTCTGTTGTCATCTCCTTGGAGGATGTTTTATAGACGCAGACTATCCTCCAGCCTGGAATTAACCAGCCACATCTCTGGATCACTTGTGGCTGTTTTACATCAGCTGGCGCGATTAAAAGACCTGACAGATGTAGATGTATATGTTGACCCAACTAACATCCCTGTGTCTCTGATTTTCCTGCAGTTGTACAGCTCAGTTGACTTTGGAAGGAAATGGATGCTCATCCACGAACACGTCACCCCGAACAGATTCTACTGGTGAGTCATCTCTTCTCATGTCTCTGCTGCTGCATTCCTCGTCTCTAAAGTTGTTTGCTCAGAATGCAGCAAGTGCTTTTGACTCAGAACCAGGCCTCTGACTGGAAGTGATGGTGGAGAAATCCATTTCTGTCGTTTGATGCAAAGAGCCAGTGCTTTATGTCTCCTTTAAGTGGCACAGGAACGTGTTCGCACCATTCACTTTGTCCACATTTCGTTACTTCATAGATTTATTGTGTGTTTGAGCATTCTTCTGTCTCAAAGATCAAGGCACAGCACGTCATAATAACTAGGCAAAATAGCTTTTTGGAAAGATGTGCAGCAGCTTTTATTGCCAAAAAATTGATAATATGTGCCTTAATATTTTTCTTAAAGCCTCTTTGGCACCAGTCACAGCGAGTCTTTTTGGCACAGCAGTTTTTGAGAATTTTCTTCCATTTTTTGCTCCAGATCCTTACAGGGTCAGGCAGGATGGATGGGCAGTGTAAAAAAAACGGCGTGTCTTGGACTGGATTCAGCCAATAGTGCGTCAAGTAGCATTGTGTCTAGGTATTTCACTTCCCAAGCTCTGTTTTCTTACAAATATTTTCGATATGCTGTAAAGAAATCTGTGGGTGCATTGTGTTTGATGGCTACTCTTCACCCTCATCTGACGTCTGGAGCGTAGCTGAGGTGGTTTTCTTTAAGAACCTCTTGATGTTATTGCTTGAGTGCTATAACATCGCCCTCTATGCAGGCTGGTCAACCCAGTCCTTCTATATATATATATATATATATATATATATATATATATATGTGTGTGTGTGTGTGTGTGTACGTGTAGGAAAACTCCATGGAGGACATTTTAAATCTGACCTTGCTGACACTTTGGAATAAAAAACTGCACCGATGTTCATTTTAAAATAAATAATGTAACAAAATGTGGGAAAAAAGTGAAGGGATGAAAACACATTCTAGTGACCCTGTAGATTCAACTTCCAGTGGTATTTATATTCCTCTTAATATTTCATGTACATCCTTCTAATATCAGGTTAATAAATGTCTAGAGTTTCTTTCAAACTAAACCAGAGGAAGGAGGAGGAGTAATATTCTTATGATGCAGACATTACAGATTTGGAAGCAGGACCTATGACTAATAACAAATCAGGGATGTTCCTGTCTCTTCATATCCACTCAGCCTCCCTCTCACTCCCCCTGTGGTGCACCAACTCTGTCTGAAACTGCACACTCATCACAAATGTTGGACTGAATGTCGCCCAGCTCACCCCTCCCTCTCTGAGATGACTGGCTGTGCCTGGGATTGCCTTGGGTTGTACATAAATCTGGAGCTACATCCATGCCACTGCAGAGAGATCCTAAATTTGTGCAAAATACATCACTGACCTTACCCTTTGCTGCCAAAACCATTTCAAGGACACTGGAGCACTGGATGGGTCTGTAGCAACAGCCAGGCTGGACTCCAGTTGGCTGGATCTGCTCAGCTGCTCCTTCGACCTCAGAGGGATTTTAAATATTGCCACAGTTGGAGACCAATAGCTGCCATTCAGACTAATCCACCAGTTGCAGAAAGTGAAAACTCAAATCCTGTGTGTGATTAGTCCTTTCAATTGTCAATAAAGAACGTTAAGTTTAGGCTCCAACTCAAACACAGTTTGGATCCAAACTGTCTCAAAGCTTCAAGCTGCTGATTTCAGCTCCAGTGAAGGAGGTCGTCCTCCCTGTTCATCATTCCCCCATTTTGAACAATCCAAGGCAGCAAATACAGGCCCGCAGCATGATGGTACCATCAACAACAGCTGGTGTCCTGCAGCGTCCTCTTCATGGTCAGCTTTACTTTTAGAGGTTCTTGAGTCTTTCTTCAACATCCAAACCAATTTTCTTTGATTTGAGGTGACAGTTTGGGTCAGATGAGTGAATTCTTAGCAAATAGCAACAATTCCAATCATATAACCAAAATTGCTCAAAATAATTCATTCTCCCATTCTCTGGATGACTGTGGCCCAAAAACAAGTGATACTGAAACCTAATTGAATGAAAACATACCTAAGTAATTTCCTCTGTGTAACCTTTGTTCTAGTTTCAGCGCCCAGATTCTCTGACCTGTAGGTAACTGGGGATGGTAACTGAACACAAGAGAAGGCTAAGATAACAACAACTCAGATCTAAATCCAGTGCAACTTTAACTTTATACTATAATACGGAAGGAAATGGTAAAGTTGAAGACGTACCAGTTTAATAAACCGTACTGGTCAGTAATACACCAAACATGGTTTAATAGCACAGGATGTATCCACCCATTAGTTAGGTATTAATCACAGGAAGTGCTACAACTAAATAATAAGATATTTAGCATCTCAGAACTGTTCAAATCAACCCTTTAAGCAGGTTTTATACATAAAAAACAAACAAAAAAGGCTGAATGTATGAAACTGGATGTATTCAGTTTCTTGAATTAGTAAAGCGACCCGTTAGCTTTAAAACGTTGCCGGCCTGAGGGGATTCAGTTAACATTCTCCTGGGAATAGCAGTTCCAATGATGGCGGCTCCCAGAACCACCACGAGGAACGGGTTACTCACCCCACCGTGGATCACCAGTTTTAAACGAACGGCAGTAAAACGGCTCTAACTCCGGTCCAACAGTCCATTCCGGCTCACGAGCGTGGTCCGGTTCTGTGGCTCCAAAACTCGGCAAAACGTCCAGGAAACGTTTGTAGTCCGCAGCGCCACGGGTCCGACCTGGTCCCCGAACGGCCTGCTGGCAGTACGTAGCAGCGGACAGGTAAACCTCTGTTCTCACCCCGTCCATCACAACCAATCAAACTTCTTAAACTTGATTTTGCCCTTGACTGACCAGAAAGGTAGAGACAAGTAAAACTGATGCATTTACTGGCGGTAGTAAATAACAGTTATTAACAAAACTCTACATTTACTGCTTGTTTTAAGCCAACAGAAAACACCTGTGTGTACTATATTGTTATGGACTTGTACAGTGTGTAAAACCTCCAATATGTGAGTGTAAAACATTAACCAGGTTAAGTAAAAGGTGATTATTACTGGTTCAAGTGAAAAAGCCTACAATGCATTGTATTTAAGAAAATGTTTAAGGTGTGTAGGAGAAAAGAGTTTTATATATATATATATATATATATATATATATATATATATATATATATATATATATATATATATATATATATATATATATATATATAACATGAGTGTTAATCCACAGAAACAGGTTTTTGTTCTTCTTTCTTTCAAAATGAATCTGCTGGCATCTTGTACTGTTGACTGGAAGTTTTGTCTTCTAGAGTAAATATGCACACTACTAAATCAAGCAACAATAAATCAAGGCATAAAGAAATTAGTTAGCATAAAGTGTTTATTTTTTCCATAGAAAATCTGTAATTCAAATGAACAGGAATTTGTTTTGGGGCTTAAATTAATTCTGCTCTGTTAAAGGAATTCAAGCCTCTGCCAGTTTCTGCTGCTTGTTTGCATTACATTCATTCTTTGGCAACAACTCTCAACTAATCTTTCTTTATATTTTTTATTTCCAATGTATTAATTATTGTGATTAGTCGTTCATGCATTCTTCCCTGTTTTCCCTGCCAGGTCAGTTTCTGGACTGGACAAAGAACCAGACCTGGTCCACATGGAGGCTCACACTCCGGATGGAAGTAAGAGACTTTTAGGTCTTTGTGAGAAAACAAAACAGTTTGTTCAAGAAATAATCAACCAGGAATGAAGTTTGAGTCCAAAATTAAACCCCAGGCCTCAATCTTAATGAATCTTGCTTCTCTTTCTTTCTCTTTTACTGGCTGAATTTCAGCTCCTTAACTCTGAATGGCAGCGTCATTGAAATACAATAAGTGCTAAAGTTTTTACACCATACTCAGAGATACAAGCTTTCGGTATGATTGACAGGATGCTTGTTTGTCATATCTGTGCAATGAGAATAACTAGGTGCTACAAAGAGAAGCAAATTAACCGAGGAAATGTCAGGCTGTGTGGATGGGAGGAGAACAAACAGTAAAACACAGAAACTGGTTTTGATCTGATTGAGAACGATGGAGTATGGAGATGCTTTCAGCTTATCTTGAACAGGTGATGCGTTGCTGCGACTCTGTTCGTTAATATGCATGAGAGGAATAACAACTTTAACGGCTCTTGTGCTTCGTGTGTGTGTGTGTGTGTTCCTGACAGATGTGCAGTATGTCACATGCAGAGCTCAGATGTGCTCTGAAGCCAACAGGAATTATCCATTCCCGGGATACATCGACATCAGCTCTCTGGTTGTTCAAGATGACTACATTTTCATACAGGTAGGGCTCCAATCTGTCTCTCCCTTCTACAACTCAACGTAGCCAAGCTTCGTTCCTCTTGAATTATGCATACTCTTTGAACTTTTGCCTATTTCATGTTACAACCAGAAACTTCAATCTGTCTTATTGGAACTTTGTGTGATAGACCAACACAAAGAAGCCTGTCACAAAGCCATTAATTTATCTTAAACTCCCTTTACTCTTTTCTTCCTTTTTTTACGATTAGCAGTGAATCTTTCATGATGCGTCTCCAGCAGATTTGTACATACTGAGACTGAAGTTTTTACCCATTCTTCTTTGCTAAAGAGCTCATGCTCAGTCAAACTGAAGAGAGATCATCTATGAACATACATTTCCAGGTCTTACCTCAGATTTAGGTTTGGACTGGGAAAGCTTGCCTTATGGTGCTGGATAGGAGGCTCTAACTGCTAGTTACTGGGTACAGGAGCAGCAGCACAGCCTTGGTTCTGACCATGGAACAGTGGACCGGATCTTTACCCTCATGATGTTAGAGAAAGCCACGACTGTTTGCTTCTCTGGCCTACAGTTGAATGTAATGCAGGAGTGTTTCCATCCTTCCATCCATCCATCCATCCATCCTCCATCCATCCGGTCGGGAGGTGCTGGTGCCTCTCCAGCTGCGTTGCCTTCCTGACTTGATGTTGAATAAACAGAAGACAATGGGTGGAATGGATAGACTTTGACTGGGCCATTTAAACATGAATATGTTTTGATCTAAAACAGCTTTGTCCAAGTTGACTGTTGGAGAGCTACGATCCTGCAACTTTAAGAGCATCTGTTCTCCAACTCTTCAGAATTAAATGAATGTCTTATTGCCAGGACTCTGCAAGTACTAAAGGCTTAAGTACCATAAACACAAGACACCCTCCATCTACTGTACATAAAATATCACTCATACTGTGTGGTGAAAAGGAAATAACCCACTTAACTACAACTCTTTGTCCTCTGTCACGTCTTCCTGGCACAACCGACTGTTTAAAATCAATAAAGAACTCATCAACTTAGAAGCTGCCGTTCTCTCATTTACAGACACGATTCTTCCTCTGTAACTAGCCTGCACAAATTAGCCTGCTGATTTGCTGGTTCAGTTCTAAACTTAAGCGAGGATAATGATAAAGAAACGCTGTAAAAATATAACAGTTACTGTTTAATGTAAGACTTAAAATTGTCTTTTTTATTTTATGTCTCCAATTTCCTTTTTTTTTACTCTTTTACTCACATTGGACTCCCTGTTGCACACTGGAAACACTGCAGATCCATGCAGAGACCACAAAAAGAAACCTTCAGAATACAATCTAAAAGTTAATTCCAAAAACATTATTTACACCATGACCTGTTGGATTCATACAGCCAACAAAGAAACTAAGTGGGAATGCGTTGCCCTGTAGCAAACTGCATCATGTCGCTGCGACACGGCCAGAACAAACAAAGAGAAGAGAAAATTTCCTCTTGTGCTTCAGCTCATTTTCTTCTTGTTTAACCTTCATCTTTTCATTTTCTCTGTTGCTTCATGCACTCTGCAACTGCAAACAAGGTACAATCTTTAATACCAAGTAAATATTTTAACAATGCAGTGGATCCCATTTTTTCCATACAGCTTGTCTATTGCTGTATTTGGTGTGTATCTCTTAAAATACACAGTTATATGAATGCTTTTAAAGGGGATCTTACGTATCCGCAGAAGGTTGTGTTCCCTAATCTCCAAGAATACTTTGAGTTCATTGTGATAACCAACAACTTCTGTAATTTGAATTTACAACACAGAAGCCCTAAACTATTAACCTGAAAAAAAAAAAAAAAATGTCTTGTAGAAATTCAAGGAAACATAGTGGAACATTCTCTGCCTGCAACACAAAATATGCCTGGCAATCATTTTTAGAGCTAAAATTGCACAAATACTCAGTTACACACACATAGACCCGCACACACAGCTTCACTTAGCTTTCAGGAAGCAGGAGGTACTTAAACCTAGAAGAACTGAGCTGATGTGCTATTTTTGTGAAAGGCAAGTCTTTTGGTAACATCCTAATTACAAAGTTATGCAGATACAATTCGTGCTTGTTATCTGCAGAGTAATAAATGTTTTTCTTTCACACTGTTTAAATTATGCGCTATTAATTGAAGAATATACAAAAAGTTATCTGTGCTTCTCCACAAAACCAGCACAGGTAATCCAGTTAGCCACCAGAATCTTTTGTTGAGTTTCTTAAGCAACACAAAAGCACCTGGTCTATGGCCACATTATTAGGAACAGCTCATTAGTAACAAAATAACACAAAATCCAAATCAGCATCTAAATACTTTTAGAATACAAAATATGTGGGAGACTACATAATGAAGTGCAAAGTTAGCATCAACATATGGAATAAAGGTGATTTAAGCGACTGAGTCTATTGTATCTCTGAAGTATAGAATGAAAGAGTAACTGAGCTGTAGTTAGGGTCAGGTCAAAGTTTACTGAAAACCATGTAAGTGTTAGTGGTGTGAAAGACATTTTGGGCCAACTGTAACTCATTTCAGACTCTCCTGGGTTTACTTCTTGTTCTAAAGGATCTACAAGTTGTGACATATAAGTGAAGGTTTCCCTTAAATCTACTGTATACTGTCCCATTAAAGATTTTGTAAAGGGATTAAATCAATCTTAGATTACTGGAGGTAGTTTGGACGCTAACTCAACTTTTTTTCTTTCAATTTTTTTGTACTTCTGTTGCAGTTCTGTTACCGGGACCTTTGCCCCCTTCACCCTCGCCCTCCAGCTTCTGCCCTCTGGCACTTTAGAGAAAGAAATTAAGCTGTTCCTTACAGATCCTTCAGTTATGTCTGACCTGACCTGAGTCTTTCATGCAAACTCTCAGGCTCCAATTGTCTCCACGTTTTAACATGCGTGCGTCACAGACAAAAGGTCCTACAAGGGATTGGCGGGGTGGGGAGAAAATCAATCATACCAATTCCTCTTAAAGTTCAAACTGCTGCTGGTTATCTGGCCATCGATCTGCGACTCCCTCACTCGATTGCATGTGGGAATGTTCAGCAGTGCTCACAGCTCGGCTGCTGAATTGCCTCTCAAAGCTTGTTTTCTGTCCTCTGAGCCACACAGAGCACTTACAAGATCAGTAACAAAATCAGCCCCGTCGTGCAACATTGATGCTCACATCGTTTCTCTTCTGCAAGCTGTGAAATTGAAGGTTTTTCTCTAATGAATTTTATGTCGTTATCGATCAGGAGGAAAATTGGTTTGTGAAACTGGCCAATCATTTTGCGTGTTGTATCTCAATGTGTACAAATGGTCGTCCTTTGTTGCCCCAAGGCTAATGACAGTTCTCTAACACACACCTCCCCAGACAGACTCCTAACAGCTTGTATGTTTGCAAAAGGTCTGCAACATGAAGGATGACTTTCCCCTCCCTTAAACTGCAGATGAGGCTTGGTTAGGCAACTTAAAGATTTCTCCTGACAAAGAATAATGAGAATATTGATTGTCCTGTGAGATATTTACCAAAGTCCACTTTGAAACCTTCAAGTTCACTGACACCTGGGGAGGAGTTTATTTTCTGAGCTAAAGTCAGGTGATACCGATGAATGACCAAACTCAACCTCTCTGGATTCCCACCTTGAGAAACAGCTCAGAAAGACAAACATAGCTGCAGACTGAAACCCATCACTTTCATTGATTGAAAATAAGATGACTTGAAAACGAGGAACTGACCAGCACTAAAGTTCAACTTTTTACAAGTCTAGATATTAATTTGATAGACTTGCAAGAAGATATTTTAAAAGAACCAGAATGTTCCCGCAACAGGACAAACCCTGAAGCAGAACCAAAGTTTATAACTGGCTACATTGAAATGATAAAGTCAGCTCTAGATGAGGATCATACAGCCAAGGTCCCTCAGCCTTTGGTCACTGCTCAGGAGAAGCCGACCTCTCTGCCCCTCCCATAGCTGTTAAGGACTACGTTTCCTCTTTAGGTGACCCAGCCGGGTTTTCCCTGAGTAAAAACCCGGCTGGCCACCAAGCTCTCACCAGCACCCCAGGTCTGGCTCCTAACAGGGACCCCAGTGACACACATTCAGGCAACTGTTTCCATTGATGTTTCTCATCATAAGGCTCCTATAAGCTGCACTTGGTGTGACCTCTCACCTACGAACTGTTTGCAATGGGTGAACCTTCCCTACCAGTGATATAAAGGCCCTGATAATCTGACAACTCCTGTGATGGCTGGGAAACTCAAACTGCTCTGACACAATAAGGTGGAAGCCCGTGGAGAGCAGCTGCCTTAGATGATGGCTGTTTATGTACTGGTGTATTTTTAGTGGTTTTATACCTACACCAAGAATTCTAACCCAAGAAAAAAACTTTCACAACAAAAACGCAATTTAACTGTAAATTCTAGAGTAGAATGAAAGATAATTTGGTGTTTTTTATTGTCTTAAAGGTCCCCACCTCTGGACGAGCGACTTATTACGTCTCCTATAAGAGAGAAGCTTTCATACAAATCAAACTGCCAAAATACTCCCTGCCTAAGGTAAGCTGCAGCATATTTACATGTGTTAGAGACTCATTAAAAGTTTTTCATTTCTAAATGTCAGAACAAAGCAATCATGCAATTAATTGAGTTTGTCTGTAATCCTCAAGATTTAGTTTTTCACTTTGAAAGGTTAGAACTGATATAAAACGCTTGTTTCAGTTTTTTACCTTTTTTGATTAAAAACTGGTTTTCTGTCCTTTCAAAAGTCCTTGTGACTCTCACTGTAGGCATATTGTCCAGCATGTCCACAGCCGTTTACATTCAGACCACAGCGTTGATCTCATGACCAATCCCACAGGGTCAAGATGGACTAATCTGTCATCTCTGCTCCTCCAGCCATAACTTCTCTTAATCTGTCCTGCTGCTTCCTGAAAGGATTTACACATCGTCAGCACTGACGGGAAGCAGGTCTTTGCAGCAGTGCAGGAGTGGAACCAAAACGACACCTACAATCTCTACCTGTCTGACACCAGAGGGATCTTCTTCACCCTGGCCATGGAAAATGTCAAGACAACCAGGGGCATTGCTGGGAACCAGATGTTGGATCTCTATGAGGTACAAATGTTTGAATCATTCATGAATGAAATTTATTGGGTATTGATCACTGTTAGTCTCTTTGAATCTGACATCAAGCTGAAAGAGGATCTCTCATTGTTGGTCTGCGCATTAAATTTTTGATTGGTCCAAACAATCTGAACTATTGAAGATGAAACTCTTGTTCTTGAAATAAAATGACTCACTTTGACAAATTGGAAGAGAAACCTTGAAGTTTGAGCTGTTTGGTTGGTGCTGCACCTTTAGATTCAGAAACTTTTGCAGAAAATCTTTGCTCTAAAAAAGAGCAATAAAACACAGCTAACAGGTAATCGTTGCCATTAGTTACCAGTTTTTTACCCGTTGTGTGCAATTTTTTATAGCTCATCATCAGTAATATTAAACCAGCTGACATTGATTTTTCCAACTGTAGTGTCAGGCTCTGTAAGTTCTTATAGATTTCAGCTCGTCTCTTGGTCTTCTGCCTTTTTGCAGAACCTTTTCTTTATTATGCAGAACTTCACTTTTGGTCTTGGTTGTTTTGAATCTGGTCAGAATGTCTTAACACTCAAAATATTTGAAATATATTGGCCTTGATGAATATTGACATGCACTAATTTTACCCACTGTACTGCTTACTGTAAATCTGGCTGCAGCTTTGACCTTCACGGGAAACATTCCTGCTCGTTTGTCATCATCTGGGGACAGAAGCAACAATTAAACCAGAGACGAATATTGGTGAGGAGTAAACAAAAAATACAGGGAAAGTACCAGAGTCACCAAGCTCTTACCTGCAGGGAAAATATCACAGTTGTTCTGCGCAAACATGATAAAGTGTATTTAATGTTTTTTTTAGTGCAAAGGTTATGTTCACTCCAATTTGTTACTGGATGTTAACAGAGAGAGCTACGCTTAAAGATTGTCAAGCGACTCAAATTGTTGAATTCAATATAAAACTGTAGAAAGCAGCAGATGAGATGCTCATTTGCCAGTGAGTTTTTGTGGATGGTATATTTTTTATTAAAAGCAACAAGTTAATACCCCCACTGGGCCACAGAACTAATCCTTTAATGCATAAATGGAGATAATCTTGTAATCCCATAATTTTCTATTGGAATCCTCTGTCAAAACAACTTCACAACATATTTTTGCAAACGGCCAAATTTTGTTTCATTTAGTTGTTGGAATAAAAGTTTTTCAAATGTGCCACTGCCCTGGTAACCAAATCACCATGGTTACCGATCAGTATGGACCTGATCTGCAGTCCAACATCACCTGTGGAAAGCTGGAAAAATCTTCTCAGCTACTTGGATTGTTTTTCATGATTTTTCTTTTTTGCTACATGGATCCATTCAGAGTCACAGTGATCAGGCATAACATTATAACCGTCATGGACACGCTGACTCAGCTTTGTCAGTCGACACACAACGTATTGTGATGCAGTGTGTTCCTACACATTTCTGTCAGAGCCAACATAAACTTCTTCAGCAGTTGAAGGTACAGAAACTGTTTCTCTGCTGTTCCTTTTACTGAACGGCAGATCGAGGAGAAAACCTCTAAACAGCATCCTGTCACAGAACCGTTAAGCCGATTCAAATCTGCACTCCGCACATTTTTCTGCTTGAATTCCTCAAATTTACGGACACAATATAGGACCTCAGTTAAGAGTTACAAAAATAAAAATAAAACTTGTTATTCACTCTGTTTCTATAATGTTACGACTGATCAGTTTGCCTTCATAGAGTTGAAGACAGTTTCTCTTCGACCTACTATAACTTCAGCATTTCAGGCATTTGGTCAATTTTTGGGATTAAAAGGTTCAGGCTACAAAAATGATGGTATTTCATTAAAAACAACATTTTCTATGTGTGCAAAGTTTTTCTTTTGCAAAATGGGTTACAAGTTGTGAGTGGAAAACCAGAACATGGCGGTCCCAAATATCACAAAACAGAATAATTGGATGTTTTGTGATCATTTGTGATGATGGTCTGTCGGATGGCAGACTTCATCAGCTCTGGAAGCCAGGATGAAGTGTGACATTCATCCACAGAGTTTGTTTTAGTTGACTTGTTGAATGTGGACAGGTTTGCATAACAGGCTGCACTCGTCCATCTTCCTGACAGCAGACACACACAGCATACAGAATGTGGCTCAGTGCTATGAAGCTGCAGCCTGGACCTTGTTAGCTCACTGCCTTCCTACTGTACGTGTTTGCATTCATAGCAGGAGAGTTCACTTGCATCCCTTTACGCTCCTCTGTGAACCTAGTTTATCACTCCAACACTGGCAGGTGTGATGGAGGGAATGGAGGAAGGAAGTGAGATATTGGGCAGCTGCAGTGGCAGCGGGGCGGTAATTAACAATGCCATTACTTCTCCTGCTCAGACTGTGGATATGTGCGCTGATTGTAAGTGCAGCTCTGCTTTCCATGCCACACTGCTTCATTTCTGCGGCGGGAGACGGCGCACAAGGCAGCTTTAAGTAGATGCATGCAAATAGCTGAGAACCATTCTGGAAGCACCTGTGCTGCTATACAAGCAGGTAGATAACTAGAATAAATAAATCAGTTGCAAGAAGCAAGTTCTACGCTGACGTTATAGGCTGACACCTGGTGGGTTTGGAATAAACCCGCTCGAACACCTTTCAGCCCATTTTCCCACCGTCAGCTGTAATAACGTGTGTCTGCAGAGACAACCAGCCATTCTTCTGAAAGTCATTTTCTGTCTTTGTGTCACAATGTTTCCCAGACTGCCGGACCTCTTTAGGAGGCCAGCTGCGGTTCCTGGCTGTTATTTCCAGTGGATGAAATGAGCAGAATCCCATCGATCGCCTCAGACCTCCAGAACCTCTGAAGAAAAACTGTGGCCCATTAGATACACTTCACATATCAGTCAGTCAAGGCTTCATTTATGGAGCTCTCTTCGTTCACAATGAGAGCAACTCAAAGTGCTTCTTTTGTAAGAAAAAAAATTAATTAATTAAACAGAAAAAAGTAATGAGGTAAACAAGACTGAGCATAAAAATGTGCAGAACTGTGTTGTTAACAGAGAAGTTTGAAGGACTGAGGAAATTGAAGTGTGCAGATGAGGTGGAGAAGACAGAAAAACAAAATGCTGCCTGTCGGCCATTTGCAGTCCTTGTAATGATTCTGTGTAGCTGAAAATGTGGCAGACCAGCACAAATAGTTGATATACAAATCTACTAAACATTTTCTAAAATTGTTCTGCTCATGGCAGAAACATCGTGCAGCAGCTGTTTTTTCTTTTCTAGACTTTTTATTCCTTTTTTTATTCTCTGATGCTGGATTCTGTGCAACTGAAAGGAATTTTGCTCTTTCTTTTGCTCTTTTGCTTTTGTACAATTATGATGTGTAACCACAGCAACGAGATTTTGTTTTTATAATAGTGAGCACCTGATTAGCATCTCAAAAGTTCAAATGATTCCTGAACTATGACCCCAACTCCCAAAGAGAGAAAGAGGAAGTTCAAACTATCCATCCTGATTTTCAAGAATCAAATCGCTTATTCAAACATTTCCCTTCCCGGGTTTCTAACCGAGGAATTGCAAAAGCAAAAGAGGTGGGTTAGCAGTTCTTTCCAACAACTGATGGTGTCATTCAAGACAAAGTACTGTGGAATATTGTCTTTGCTGCCTGGACATTAAGTTGTTTGCATGTGGTGACATAGAAAATGTACAATACAGAGTTTCCATAATTTAGCATGTTTTTGCTTTATTTTCCATTTCTCAGAAAATCAAACTACCAGCATCTAGTGAATTTACTGTTAAGATTAGGGAACATTTTTTTCTAGACCAAAAGAGAAAAGTCACAAAACGTAAGAAGAGGGCACATGTACATATCCATTTTTACAAAAATTAGACTAGTTTACTGATTTCATTTAAATATTGTGTGTTCATTTTCATGCAAATAAAACTGAAGAAGCTACGCAGTAAGACTTTGTTTTTTGTGGCCCATAAGTGCCTTTATTTTGTCAATCCCAGATGGAAGTGGTTTGGCCCGCTCCCTGCAGGATGAGACAGAAATGGGCTTTAACAGTATTTGCAGCCTTGCTGCGTTTCCAGTTCTGATCTTATCCGAAGCAACAGACATGATGTGATGCTGCTTGTGATGAATGGATCAGTTAAACAAGGCAGAACGTTTTCATGCAGCCAAGACTCGTGTCGTTGGGAAGAGAGCTCCATCTTGTGCTCCTTCACAAAGACACTTGCTGATTTTCTCCCACAGAAGAAAACATTCACGTTTTCTGACTCCATGCTGAAAATTGCACAATTACCTCCTCAATTAGTGCAATGATTTTATTGTTAGTCAGACTTCATAGGAGCAATTTGTGTAATCACAGGCCGTTTGTGGGAAAACTGCTGTCATTTTTCCATGCGAACTCGTTAAACTTCCACCTGCGTTAGTCGGTGGCTCCTGGACAGGGATTCAGTTTATCACCAGCCACTTATCTTTCACTCTCTGCCGTTACCAGATGATTGATCAAAGACAGGGGTAGCATGTTGTCTGTGTAAATAATTACATGCTGATCCTGGCGATGTTCAGCTCCTCCTGTCTGCGTTTTCCTGGCAGCGTAGTTAAACTCACGAAGGCGTTAAAACTGTAAATGAGTCATAAAATATGTAACTTAGTTGTCTCACTTTAGATAATTGGTGATCCCCTGCTGTTGACCAACGACTCTGTGCCTCTAATGAAATGCATCCTCATAAGATCAGTGGCATCTTTATAATCTGCAGATGATACAGTGAACACAATTATTGAATTCAGTGAGAAGCTGCTCTCCAATGCGGCAACAACAGGAAGATGAATGAGGAGGCTGTCAGGCTGTTTTAAAGCCAAAGGAGAAACTCAGACAGGCTCTGTCCCTCTGAATATCACACTGCTGCAGTGATCCCATTACGAAAACTGTAGATAACTGTTATTTGATAAGAACGCTGGAAGTGATTAGCCTTTTACCACTTATCTACTGTTCTTTTGTGTTGGTTTGAAATTCTGTTCAGTTCAGAATTATTGTATCTATCCCAAAGGCAAATTAAATGTCTAACTTATATTTTCCAAGTATGTTTAAAGAGTTGGTATGGATGGCAATGATGTGGTTCGGAAGCATCTCCAGGAGCAGTCTGTGTTGCAGCTAATGTGAAGAGCCCTCTGACTGAAGGCAGCCTCATTCTCTGGGCAGCAGAGATGATTTTCCACAGAACCACGTCCTGGATGAGAGTCAGGACGATATGACTCCCATCATCCACGCTTTTAGTCAAAAACCTGCTGAAGTTCTGAGCAGCTGATCAGAACATCTACATTCATATTAAAATATTATCATCATCAGAAGCAACAAAATATAAAGTAATGTTGAAATTGTTTTGAATTTTAAGGACCAAAATGAAAATAATTCATATAAATAACTTAATGAGGCAAAATGTGTTTTTTTTTTTTTCTAATCAATTTCTTTTCATATAAAATTTATGAAACTTTAAAAAAAAACTGCAGGTGTGTATCTGTGTATGTTGAATTTTGATTAAATCAGTTTTTTTCCCCACTCAGTGAAGTTACTCAGTGTGTTGAGTATCCAGGCATTTTACTGCAAGATGGGGAGCAACACTTCATAACAAACTGACTCAAGCTGTAAAAGTACAGCATAGTAAAACTATTCCTAAAAGTGATATTTTTCCAAAAAGTTACTCAAGTAAACATAATTGAGTAAATGCAACTAATGACTCAGCTATTCTACCGCTGTGTGTGGAGGTTGGTGTTAATCTGTCACCTCATGCTACATGAAAGATGGAATGAATAAATTGACACAAAAAAGTTTATAAGTTGGTAAGAAGGTGATCTGAGACCATTCAGTGTCCTAGAATCAGGAAAACCAAACAGATAAACTGCCATTAGTTTTTATTTCATTTGTAACAGAAGAAATTAAAAACCACCTGGGAGAGTTCATCTTTGCTGTCTTGCTGCAGCTCATCACCAGGTTTTCGTTCTGTCTGCATACACATTCACTCACACTTCAGAGTAATCTGTGGAGCCGAAACTTCTGCTGGCATCCTTCGCTGTGTTGCACAAAAAGTCATGTAGGTGCAAATGATGGATGGAGGGAGAGCCATGGTAGTGGACGTGCATGATTCTCAAGTGTGTGTGTGTGAAGGAGAGAAAGAGCGAGTAGGTGGAGGCAATAAATAATAACTGCAGCGATTGACATGTCTGGTTGGATCAGGATGGGGGGGCCCTCATTAGCTGCATCCATCTTGAGCACCATGTATCTCTGACAATGTCAAATGTGCAGCCTGTTAGTGCCACTTATAAAGATGTGCCCCTGCAGGGAGGGAAGCACATCCAAGAGGAGCCCCTCACTATGGCAACCACTCAGAGGGGCCGTGTCCTTTCCATCACATAACTCACTTTGCTTTGTTTCGGGGATGTGTCTATTACCTGAAAGAGAGACTTTGATGATGGAGGTGACTGCTTGGGATGTTTCCGTCTGTTTATGGTGTCAGAACATGGAGTCCTCTAACTTGTTTTGGTCTTTCAGCTTTTCAGGAGAGAAAACTCCTTGAGCTGGAAGGTTCACATGGCCTTCTGAAGGTCTGCATTTTACTCTTGTGTGAATCCGTCTTCCTGAGGGAAAATAGACTAGCTGTCTTTTATCCTGTCTGTATTGTTGAGACACATAAGGATATAATTACAGATAGCACTTAGAGTTACCTGCAACCGTCTCTGCAGACAATTGTCGACAACAGAAGGAGGCGATAAGCATTCAATTTGCATTTAACTGGAGCTGTGAAGGTTGCTGCGGCAGCACCAAGCTCCTTCTCAGACGGGAGAGTTGGATCCTGTCCCTCATCACAGGCAGCCTCTCTGTCAGGTGGTGTGAGCCTTAGATGTATAAAACCTAATTTCTGTTTTGTGTTTGAAACGTGAAAAAGAATGAAGTGTTTTGTGTCTGTGTCCATTAGGTGGCTGGAATCAAAGGAATGCTAATCGCAAACAAGAAGCAGGACAACCAGGTGAAGACCTACATCACCTACAACAAAGGCCGGGACTGGAGGCTCCTTCAGGCGCCGACTGCAGACCTGGATGGAAACAACATCCACTGCATTCTGGTAAAACCCCGGGTCGGATATTTCCTGGAGCTCAAAACATCATTCTGCTCATATTCACACTGATGGGTAGCGGATATGCCAGGTGGACCACTGCCAGGCATAATTAAAAATAATGATTCATAGTTTACAGCTTCACTTCATTGTAAGGCATTCAAATAATAAGCCATTAGTTGTAATTAAGTTACAACAGACTGGTTTTTATTTAATCTCACAATGTGTTTGGCATCAAAATGGAGTGCAAATATGTTTGTACACATTTACTGCTGAAGGCGCACCTGAGGGTGGCTGGCTGGCTGTGGAGCGACCTGCAGCGACCTGCAGCGACCTGCAGCGACCTGCAGCGACCTGCAGCGACCTGCAGCGACCTGCAGCGACCTGCCGTTAAACTGAAAACTGGAGCAGAAGCTGCTTCCCAAAACTGAATCAACAGAGCAGAGCTTTGTTTCAACTTATCATAGAAAATGTTCTGGAAACTCACTGCACTTTATTTTCAGTCTCACAAACATTCTGTAATGACCAGGAATATATCTGTTCAAAAAGTAACAAAGTGAATGTTTGGTCATTTTGTTAAAATTTTTTATTGTAACAATCGTTTTGTGCGAGAGTGAAGCGGCTACACTGACTGACTGGTTGAGCAATGGGATTCTGTCCAACTGCAGTTTGTCACCAAGCTGGTGACCATGAGGAAGAGGAGCTGCCAGACTGTGGACTGGGGTCTATGTGCATAAATTGTCATGGATTGTAGTTTACCAAAACACAGACAAGAACTTGAACGAACATGAAAATTTCACAGGATGTCATGATGAAACAGAAAACCTTCAGAACCGAAGCAGAGCGAACAGGACATGGAGCCTGGCAGAGAGAAACCAGAGGCCTTAAATACTGAGGCTGGGTGACGAGTGGCAAAGGAGCCAGTTACCTGAATAAGGTTCAACAATAGAACAAAAATAAATAGACCTGGATGGAAACAACACAAAACGTAATTCCATGAAACGCAGTTATGACCAAGCACAACATTGGGACGTCTGTGTTGTGCTTGAAGATCCTCATTCAAATTCAGACATTACGTAGAAATCTGATGCAGACTGCACCATCAGGGAGGCACCAGAGTTCAGCTGGTCCAATGGATTCCATCATCTAACGCTGACAGGCTGGATTTAAAACCCTGTGAACCTCATCACAGCCGGCAATGGAGCCACTTAGGAATGTGTTCAGACCTGTTTGCTGGACAACCAGGTCCAGAATGAGGTTTGCTTGAGAATGCAGCAGAGCAACCTTCATTGTGAAGGCAATCCATCATCAGAAGTTGAGAGAAGCAGGTTGTTTGAGTGCAAACCCTCCTGGCTCACTCAGTGAGCCTCTGGTGAGACGGATGGAGGGCAGGAGGCCGGATGACCTTCTCCTGTGTGAGAACGATCCTGACCGCGAGCCGGAGGCAGCAGCTGATGTTTCTGCAGATTCTTAAAGAATTAAACTTTAAACTTCTCCAGATGTTCGATGACGACACGCTTGGTGCTCCATCTGGGTTTTCAGGAGTCTATGGAGTCCTGAAAACCTGCATTTTACACCGACTGATTAGATGAGCTTTGCCTAAACTGGGTCATCAACAGGACGACGGTCCTGAACACAGCAGCACCTCTACAACAGAATGAACAGAATAAAACCTGTGTTGTAGTGGCCTAGTCAAAGTCAGAGTTCAATCAAAGATATAGATCTTCCAGTTGGTTCAGAGTCCTTTCAGACCTCAAGATCTGTGGATGAGAGATCTACCTGTCATTTCTGTAAGGCAGCGCGTCGCGGCAGAAGCTACTATCAGATGCTAGTATTCAGATCGACCTCATGACCACAGTTTGTTCTAAAACAAAGACAGAGCGGCTAATTACGAGCGTTTTATTTCAGTCCAGCTCTTTGTTCACCGCAACAGACTGGAACAACATCTTCATTACAGCAGACAAAGCCCCAAACCATTCATCCATCTTCTGCTGCATCCAGCCATTACTCTTGAGCAAGACTAAGCAAGACACTAAGATACTCGAAGCAATGACTAATCCCTGACCTGACAAAGAAAAAGTATTTCACCTTTTTCTAGAGGAGAACCATGGCCTCAGACTTTGTTTCTAAAAGAGGAACCCGTCTCATAAAGATAACTGACGGACTGCAACAAATCTTCCCTTCAGCTCAGCAGTTTTCCTTTGAGAAGACACTCAGCAACAGCAGGGAAAACATCCAAGTCCAGGTCCCGTCGGGCCGGCGTCTGCCTCGACCCATGGGCCGAGAGCCGACGGAGAGAGGCAACATTAGCAGATCAGAAAATGAGGCAGAGTCGGTGCCAGAGTGACAAATCCAGATCGACTGCATGTGTTAACATTCTGTCCTCATTAGACAGCCTCCCCACTACTACAACTAACAGGCCGACTGTTAGGAGGAATCATGTTTGGAGACATTAGTAGAACTCCATGCTGCTTAAGAGGTGATTTCAGGCCCGGGCTGCGCGGCTTCCAAGTTCCTGTGATTGCACATTCATGTGACATTTTAATTACTGCCATAGATTCCTTTTGATTACCCTGTTCAGTCCCACTGCTTTGATGTCCTTACACCAGTGACATGCTGTCTGCTGCTAAGATGAAAGCAGACATTGTTTTTCTGCACTGTGAGCATTTGTAATTGTATTCTGTTGTGTGGATGCCTCCGAGGCATGCCTTCATACTTTAATGCAAATTCCATCTCTCTTTGTATTAATGACAGATTAAAGGCAATTAGCAAAACTTGTGAAAGCGCGGTTTGTTCTCTTTGAAGACTAACAAATCTTTATTGCTGCTTTTATTATTTTTATGTTTTTCTAAATAAAAAATAACTTCTGCTTTTTATTTATTTAAATAAGTTGAGGTGATATGGTAATTATGCACTCACTGGCCATTTTATTAGACACGCTTTGTTAGTATCAGGTTTGACCTTCATTTGCCATCAGAACCGCCTTCATTCTTCATGGCAAACGTTCAAAAGGTTTACATTTAGATCCCTGAATTGATGTAGCTCCCTGCCTGTTAATTTGTTAGGAATTTATTCATTTAATTAAAAACAAAACTATTATATACAATAGAAAAGAATTACAAATCAATAAAATGAAAGGCAGCAGAAAGAAGAAAAAATCTTTTATCTTCCCCTTTTATCCTAAAATTACATTCAAACAATTCATAAAAAACTAAACAAAAACATCAACTCAGAACAATTTGTATGGATTCACATTATTGTATTTCATATTTCTTTAAATTGCCATTTATTGATTCACATTGTGTTTTTCTTTGCTCTCTGTCATTAAATGCATTTTTCCAATCTTCTTCAGCCATCTTGTTCCCTTCATCTCCAACTGCAAATGTCGGAGAACCCTTACGTGTCAGGAACCATCTCCACCAAGAGCTCTGCTCCGGGGATCATCGTTGCCACAGGTCAGAGTTTAACTTATTATCCTGATCATGTCTCAGTTTAATGTTTACCTTTGGTTTCACTTCTACATCGATGACATTTAAAGTCACATTGAATAAATTAGGACATTGGTTCCACTGAGGGTGTTTCTGAGTCAATCTAGGTATTCAACATTCTTTTCATTAAACTAAGGGTTGTAGTTCAGGTATTATTTGAGCTTTTAAGATGCTGATCAGCTGCTGTTGTCTGTAAAAGTAACGGCAAATATCATTCCAGCTGCACAGACCCAGAACGAGAGGGAATAATTGTCCAAGCAGCAACGAAAGTTTATCCTAACAACAAATCAGAAATAACATGGCAGAAATGCTCCACCAATGCAATTCTGCAAAAGGATTTCTGTATTTAATCCTATATTTTATTGGTTTGATGTAATATTCTAAATGTTTTTAAAGAGAAAATAATCATAATTAACAGAATAAATCCTTAACGTCAGCCTGTGTGTAATAAATCTATAAAATGTGTCCATCTAGAGAATACTGAAACTTTTCTACTGATGTATTTAATTGGTCTGTAAGATTATTGAGCAGTGAACATGATCACAAAGCAATTCTGTTTGTTTCTGATTTGTCTGCAAAGGCAAAAGAAAAATGACAGTAAATTGATTTTTTTTAGCAGCAGTTGCCTTTTTAAGGAGGGTGAGCACATTTATGATTTAGTGTGTTTTTCTCTGGTAAAAATGCTGACTAAACGTTCACCTCTGCTGCCTGGACGGCTCAGTGTGAGCTGACGCGTGTGTTCGTCTCGCTGGCCGAGACTTTGCTTTGGCACGGCAGCTCACTTCACCCGCTGCGCCTTTTAAGCCATCAGCTGGTGCAGAGATTATTTTACCAACATGACAAACACCATCCAGATCAAACACATGTCTACACACTGAGCCCCGGCCAAGACAGCGCAGCAGATCAACACAATAAAACCAGTTTGCCCTCTTCGGGCGCACCAGAAACAGCACTGGAGGCTTGAATTGTAAGCCTGCAACGCTGCCACAAGGAGAGGAGTCTCCTCCGTATCATTACAGGGGGTTAGGAGAGATCCTGGGGAGTATTTAAGAAATATTCAGCTTTCTTGGAACATAAATCCTAAACATCACATGGTTTCTGCAGCTTTTGCAGCGTTTTATCTGTGATCCCATTGTGGTTTGATTGTCATATTCTCATTTCCACTGCAGGAAATATTGGAGCAGAGCTGTCTTATAACAACGTTGGCATGTTCGTATCATCGGATGCAGGCAACAACTGGAGGCCGGTGAGCAGAACAGTAACGTTTCCACCAGCAGCTCTCTGAACTGGGAACCAGTCTGAAACTTTGGCAGTTTGTAACTGCAGGGATCTGTAACCAAGTTCCCTTTGAACATTACAGCATGGATCTTAATATCTAAAAGAAGACAGAACTAACTAATGTTTGGTTTTAATAAGAAATAAAGCCTTTTTCAGAAGTTAAATATCGATTTGCAGCTGTAAACAAGTTTTATTTGTGTGGATAAAAGGCTTTTTGATTGTAAAGGCTGCAGAAATACCTCATCATTTTCTATTTTGTTTGACTGAAAATAGATTTTTTTACTTAACCAGTAAAATCAGTTTTTTTCTTGAAATTTTTTTTTTTTTTTCAGTAACTTTTTGACTTTGGTCAAAATAAACAACATATTTTTGGAAGATTACTCTTCCTAACAAAACAGTTTGTTTTGTAATTAGTTTAGATTTTCTAACTGAAGAACAATTTAACTTTTATATTTATGCTTAGAACATTTTATTCAGTGGTGTCATTTGTGGAAATGTTAAGAATATGTTTTATTAAAGTACTTGGGAAAAACTTCTGATGTAACATTTTTTAATTACTTTCGTATTTAAAAACTTTTCAACTTTGTAGCATTTCTGGCAGCAGTTATTAACCCTAACTCCTCAGTTTTCTAATTATGAATCCATAAAATGCTTCAGTTTTTCTACATTTACAGGGATGATCAGTACAAACAGTTCAGTTTTGACCTTTATGTCAAAGGCTGTGAATACTTGAGATTTTTTGGTTTTCTATTTTTAATAAATGTGCGAAACATAAAAAAAAAAATCCACATTGTTTGTGCGTAGAGGTTTGAGCAAAGAGATTAATTTCCTATCATTTAATTCTGGATGAAACATGTGGAACAAAATGTGGAAACAGTGAAGTGCTGAGAATACCTTTTTGGTGCAAAGTAAATTAGTAAAATATATGATGTTTTTACCTTTTTATTCCTTGATGTTTGTCTTTGCAGATTTTTGAAGAAGAGCATAATATCTGGTTTCTGGATAAAGGAGGCGCCCTTGTTGCAGTGAAGCAGCCATCTGTGCCAACTAAACATCTCTGGTAGATTCTTTAAACAAACTTTGTTGCACAAGGTTCCTTTTTTTAAATCGGTTTTCTGCTCTTAATGGTTATCCGAATTTTAAATCAGGCATTTTATAGTCCAAAGAAAAGGCATGCATGTTGCATTTGACTCATTTACGGTTGCACTTTGTGTACAGTCAGATGCATAGGGATGCAGCCAATCTAACTTGAAAGACATGAATGTTTTTCCCCCAAGCCAATTATCATTAGGAGTCGGAAGCCTGACCCCCTCTTAGGGTTTCCATTAACACGTTGCCTTCCTCTTGCCAAATCGAAAACGTACGCCGTGCCCCAGTGCAGGCTAATCCAAGTGAGACCAGATCCGTTCTCCACTTGCTCTTGCACCAATTTTGAAATTAGTTTTAGAACCAGTGAAGTGTGGCCAGCTGGGTTTTTGTCTCCCTCCCAATTTAAGTGGGATGATGCCGGGAGAAAAACCTGAGTGTTATGAAAAGGCCTGTGTTTCCATGGAGTGGTATTCCTTTCACAGCCAGTGTGCAGTTTAACACTTCCTCTGGCTCAGTCCTAGAACAGGTGCACATCAGTGCTTTGCTGTTGTCACTGTTTTTAGCCAAGTGACAGCAGGAGGCTTTCTGAGGCAACATGGAGGCTTTTCTGGGGTTTTTTTTTCACTCCATGTCACGCTCAGGTACTTCCAGTTGTTCTCACCTCAGCACCGATGTTGATAAGCTGTCAGAATCAATAAAGCCCAGGAGCCGATGATGAAAGTTGTCCAATTTTTTCGCTGTCTCATTCTCCCCATGCACTCTTGTCCTCAGACATGAAACACTTCTATTCCGGTTTTGTTTTCTCACCTCGGTGTCAACTTTTTACCCGGACAAGACATGGTTTCATTTTCCTTTTTGACACCCCAAACTTTCTCTCTTTTCATGTTCTCTGAAGACGTTTTCTGCTTCTTTGCTTTGATACTCGGACTGACGTTCTCCTAAATATCCCTTTAATGTTCAGCAGTTTGATATTTACTCAAAGCTACAGTAGCTAATTGCACAGAGGCTCCGAGGCGACTCTGTTGAGACAAGCCAGTCATTCTGATCCTCACCTAAACCCTCCCCTATGACCAGAATTAAATAGGGAGCGTCTGTTTTCCGCGCCGCCGCTGATGCCGGGTTTGTGACGGGAATGCGCTCTGACACAGGGTCAGCTTTGATGAAGGGAGGCAGTGGACCCAGCACAGCTTCTCCTCGGCGCTGCTGTTTGTGGACGGAGTGTTGGTGGAGGCCGGCGCGGAGAACCAGATCATGACGTGAGTCCAACAATACTCAAATCACCCAAATGTATTTTAAAACATGTTATTGTTTTGTTCTGGGTTATTTTATGGACCGTTTAGATGTTGAGTTTGGCTGCCATCTAAAAATGTTGAAAAAGAAAAACATTTTTCTGGAAGTAGAGGTCTTTATCTACAGTAGTTAGACAGGAAAGTAGTTAGATAATAGCATTCCTCTTAGATTTTTAGCATAAACTTTTGGTAAGAAAATAAATTTAGCAAAAACAAACAAAAAAAGCAAACTGACAGAGAGAAAAGAGGGAGACATGCAGCAAAGGTCACAAGGTCAGGAATCAAACCCTGGACAGCTGAATTGAGATCTTTTATTTTTCATTGATATTTTTGTTTTCTGCTGTTTTTCATATTTTGTTTGATGCTGTTTGTTTGGGGAATTTTGACCAGGATTCTGTCACTGCTTCTAGTAAATAACAGTGGAGTTTAGGAAGTAAACTGTAACTAAAGAAACACTGTAAGTCTCTGTTGATGAGCTGTAAGCTCTGGGCTGTGGCTCTGAGTGTAGAAGTACACTGTATGTACTGGAATATACCAGGAAATGCCTCGTATGTTCAGTTTTCTGTAAATTCAGAAAATAAACCATGAAGGAACTGGCTGCAGTCTGCTTTTCTATCCTGTTTAAATTCAGAATCACTTTGAGAAAATGCTGATTTTTGTTGTTGTTTAGTTTTAACATTGAAATCCATCCATTTTAGAAAGTCCGTCTTTGCTTTTGCAGCTTCTTTGGACATTTCAGCCACCGCTCTGAGTGGCAGCTCATCAAGATAGACTACAAATCCATCTTCAGCAGGAAGTGCACCGAGGAAGACTACCAAACCTGGCACCTGCACAACAAGGTGAAACTCATACTGACCAGCCTGCAGTCCTGGAGGTGAAACGTTTCTCTGACAGCTCTGTTGTGCCAACACAGGGCGAGCCGTGTGTAATGGGTCAGAAGCAGATTTACATGAAACGCCGGCCTGGAAACTACTGCATGCTGGGAAGGGACTACTCCAGAATCCTCTCAGCCGAATCCTGTATTTGCCGAGCTCATGATTTTGAATGGTAAGGAGACGCACGCCTTTGTTCAGTGGCTCCTTTCCTCATAATCGTGGAGGAGGATTATGTTGCTCTCCATTGTCTGCTGAAGAGAGCTTCATTAACAGGGGTATTTGTTCTCCAACGCTGCCACACATGTAGAAGTTTCAAACAGGCATTTTTCTTTTTCTTATTAATACTTTCAGAAATTTTCCTCTGCTAATGCTTGAATTATTCTCAGTGGGTGCTGTCAGATGTGATTGAAGCTCAGCAGGTCATTCAGTGGGATACTGTGCTCAGTGAAAACATGAAAAACATATCTGTCCTATTAAAAAGCATCTGCCCTTCTGTACCAATTTATTATTTTTCAAGTACATCTGTGCAACAACCATTAAATTCCCTCTTCAGTCCACTCAGATATGCTCTTTAGGGCTGATCTGTGAGTCCTGCAGACTAACAAGCAGCAGCAGTAAACAGGCAAATAAATTGTGCAGATTGGAAAAAATGGTTGATTTGACCTGCTGTTGGACTTTCTGTGTTCTTCTGCATGCACTCGTCTCCTAATTATATTTTAATACCTGCCTTATGAGTAAACCCAGCAAGCGGATACAGGTTTTGTTAGGAGAAAGTTACCGTAATTGATGTTTGCTCTAGTGGAAAATACAGTGACAGCAGCACGGGCAGAATGACGACCGGAGACGCTTACAGCCAGTCTAAAAACGGAAACTGTGAGATGAAAAAGGGAGAGGAAGCAACGTGAAGCAGATTGAACACTGGCGGTTTTACTTTTTAGGTTAGGCTTTTATTTGACATCCTTTGAAACTTCTGATTACTTTTCTAAACATCTGATAAAGCCAAAAAAAAAAAAAAAAAAGCTTATCTACCTCTGTTGAAACATCACATTTTCATAATAAAGAAATGATTTCACTCTTCAATGTAGCTTATTTCAAATAAATAAATATAAATACATATTTTTCTGGTGTTTTTGCTGCTTATCACTTATAGAGAATAACATCCAACCGACCCAGGAGTTTCCTGACATCTTCCAATTCACATTCTGTAACCTAAGTTATTGTTTGCAGGAAGACTATGATTAATTATTTTATATACTCAGAAGTACACATGGATTGTAGTTTTTCATGGCCGTTTGCGGCTCCCATGAGTTTCCCTCCATGCATTAGGTTGTGCCCAGAGTTCCCAGCAGTTTTGTCCATTTTCTCTCCTGAAAAACTGTTTCTAAATGTGCCACGAATTTCATATATTCTTGGTGGCTTTCAGCCATGTGCATTACTGCTCTACTGCTTAAATCAATCCCAGAATCTCAGTTTTTCCAATAATTTGCTTAAAAACAAATTTCTTGTGAGCACTTACTCAGTTTTATCTGAACATCGTCATGTGACTTTTCTTTCTAGCTCAGGATGTTTATCTGTGGCTCAGTTTATTTGTGTTTTTTGAAGTTTTAGTTCACATCTTGGAATTAGTTCACTGGAAGAGTCCAAACAATCTGAGAGATTTTGAGAATTTCAGGTGGATAGTTATTGTGTAGTGATGAAACAAGGTTTCAATAGACACCATCAAATAAAAGTCAACACTAAAGCTGCATTGTTCTTGATATTTTCCTGTTCCTTTTTGTTTCCTACCAGACTTGTTTGTGTTGTTCAGACTTCCTGTTTCCATGCTGCGGTTCTCCTCTGAGCGCTCATCCAGTCTGTCTTTGAAGCATCTGTTAGCAGCCTGTTGTGCTTAGGATTCTGCTCAGACCATGTGGGCGTGAGAATAGTTTCAATTTGTATGCAAATCCAAACCGGGTGAATTTTTTATCTTGTAATGACAGGGAACAGAAAAAAAACCGGTCCAAACATTCAGCAGTTATCTAACTCGTGTTTATAAAGGAGCACCAAGCGAGTGCTAATTGGTTCATATTTAACACTTTTAAAGTTGCTTTCTGTTTCCAAGTCTGGTTTCCTGGTACTTACTTCTTACAGAGGAGTTTGCCTAAAACATCTAACTAATGTCTCTCATCCATTAAACTCAAAAGAATCAGGTTTTTACATCTTCAGCTGTTTTCACCCTATTAACCTAATTTACGAGACGTGTACAGATTTCTGGTTTAACTTTTTTTGCTCCCAGCAGAGAAAAACCCAACCTGCACTTAGATTTAAGGATGAGCATTTTATCTGTGGAAAAAAAAAAACAAGCTTTAAATCTTTTGTGATAAAAATAAAATTAAGTATGAAAAGTAAAAGTAATCCAGATGTTTAATTTGAGTAATTTAATTTTGTTCTATATGCTCATCAATATTTTTAGAAAACATGAACATCAGAAATCACAAGTAGAAATGTAATAAATTATATAAAGCTGTTGGTGCAGCAGGCGTCTGATGTCATCGGCAAACATGGTACAAACTGCTTTGGGAGTTTTTCTAAGGTCAACAAATCTGTTGTTGACTGAACGAATGTTTTAAATTTAAGTTGTAGTTTCTTTATCTTCTCTGTTGGAAATACTTTCTGCAGGGCTTTTAGCCAAACAAGGGAAAATATCGAACTCTGGAAAATTGGTTGATGATTCTTTAACTAAAACTGCTCAGATTCTACATTCTGCTTTTAAAGTTTGACAAGTTCTCTCGTTGTTCAAATCGAATAGAATAACGAACAACATCACAAGCAGGACACTTTCACCCCAACTTTCTCTAGATGCATAAAAATCTGGAGCAAATCAAATAGGCTACTGACGGCTCATGCCTACTCTATACAACTCCACATAAAAACTGAACAATCCCTTTCTGTAAGAGGTGCAGCCTCCCCTGACAGACTGTTAATGACCAGTTCACACTGCTGTAATCCTAGAATTGAAGTGCAGTGGTCAGCTGCTGTCTTGTTGGTTCTGTTTGTTTTGGCTCAGTAATTACCTGATAAATCTACATCAGGACCCTGATGAGAACGGACACTCGCCCACCTTGCTGGGCTGCATGAAAATCGCAGGCTGAATGGAATATGTGAGGTTAAAAATGTCATTATTTACAGTAACCTCTCCTCTCCGGCAGGTTGGCTGTCCTGGCATGTTTTTCAGCAGAAGAAGCTTTAATCAATATGTAATAATGATGCGGATGGTGACAGGCGGGCCAGATGAACAGAAACTGTCCGTTCACACACTCTGGTGCTGATCAGGCCTTGTGGATGTTTTCTCTCGTCTGACAGCGATTATGGATACGAGCGGCGGAACGACGGGAACTGCCGGCCGGCCTTCTGGTTCAACCCGTCTTCTGTGTCCAGAAGCTGCAGCCAGGGTCAGAACTACTTCAACAGTACAGGGTAGGAACTGATTCCTGGCACCTGTCTGCACATACTGGGTCCACAAACTAAAATCTTTTCTAGGCTTTCTGTGGCAGGAAGTGGAAGCTCACAATCTGTTTCCAACTCACTCACACTCCGGCAAATGGTTCTTTGAAATCGTAGGATCGTTACGGAGGACAAATCAAACACATTTTCTGTTTTTGTTTTCTCACTCTGATGGTACATCTTTACATGACTTTGTTTTCCTCATCTTGTCAATCAACTCTAAATCCCATTCCTCCTGTGAACCAATCAGCTGCCAATCACAGTTTCCTCTAAAAGGGAAATTAGTGAAGACATCATCTCTACCTGTAAACATTACAAACTCCACATAGACACACTAATAATGGAGAAACTCGCACCACAAGGACGAATGTTAATTCCACTTTCATCTGAGGCTTAATCACAGAAACCTGGAAACAGAGATGCTGCTTTTTTAGCTTTTTGTTTTTTATTGAAGGACAGCGGATGATTAATACAGCAGGGATGTAGAAGCTGCTGGGAATATGATGTGATATGAATATGATGATCCAACAGATGAGAAACTGATACAACTATTTTGGGAAAATCATCATTGGAAAAATGTTGCATTGCAGAAGCAAAAACAAACAATTAACAGAGAATTAAATCTATTAAAAGCAATAATAAATAAATTAAACATCATTTGGAAAAGGTAATATTTGTATCAATGCATCTTTTCACAAACGAAAAGCTTTTGATGTGCTAGAGTTGTACATTTCATAACTTATATTTAATAATGATTGAAAAATAAATTTGATCTTTCCACATCTTTTAGAGGCAGCATTTAATTTTCCTTTGGGACCAATAAAGTATTTTTTATTAACTTTAAAGCATGTGTGTAAATAATTTGACATAATGTTTCAGTTGGTGGTAAAGTTTTAAGCAGTGCTTCCAGCAGGGCGGCGCTGTGGGTCTGGTTCAGCCTGGACCCAGCAGCTGTGATCATCTCCCTCCCTTTGCAATGCGTCGTGTCTCTGTTGCTCCTGAGAAGTGAGTCCTGCGTGTTTCGGAGGCTCCTCAGGGAACGGACACCTTCCCGAGCTTAATCACAGCAGCAGTGTTTTATTCTCTGCCGCACTGATTAAACTTCCTGCCGTGTCACAGCCTCTCACACAGCTTGTCTTGTCAGTTGTCATCTAGTCCCGAACGCTGTTAACACAAAACAGCCGCACTGCGCTGACTTCAACCTTTTTCTGTACACCACCAGCTCACGCAGCAGGAAGTTAGTTTAAAACTACAGAACACACAAAAAGATGAAAGCTGATCAGGGCGGTATGAAATGAAGAGTTTCTTCGTGTTTTCTTCCTAAGGTACCGTAAAGTGGTTCTGAACAACTGCACCAAGGGCGTGAAGGAGATGTACACGGCCAGGAAGCAGCAGTGCCCCAACAGGCCCCCGAAAGGACTCAGCCTGGCCACCAGCGACGGGAAAGTCACCGCCAACATGGGCAGCAACGTGACCTTCGTGGTGCACCTGGAGGAGGTGAGAGGTCATGAAGCCGTCACTAGACCACGTCCAGCTCCGACCTGGAGATTTATAGGAAGGATTTATTGTTTCTAAAAGCAGCAGTTCGGCCTCCAGAGGTCAGGAGCAACAGATCGTTTCTCTTCCCTCCTTATGGAACAGTGTGCTAAAGATCTAAACTTTATTACACATTTTTCCTCTAATTTGTAAATGTTACGTTTATTTTATAACTAAACATTTTTTCATCGCCAATCAATTTATTTAAAGGTTTTTTTATTTTTATTTTATGTTGTCAGCTTAGAAAAGCTGAAAGTATAGAAAACCCAAATCAGATTTATTTTCCATCAAATTGTCTTCAATTTTGCTGTACCTGCTCCCAGGTAGTGACAACAATATCTGCAAAATTATGATAAGGTTTAGTGGAAGGACAATACCTGGAATGGCTAACAGTTTGAAATAAAAACGTAAGCTCAACGTTTTGACCTTAATGCAGACATCTGAAGGCCTGCAGAGCTTTAGATGTTCTGAGTTGTTTTGCTGGATGAGTTGATTAAATCAAAGTTAACTGATGAATTTCATTTATTATTATTTTTATACTGTCCTCGTTTTATTTATGGCTGTCATTATGGATAAGATATTCTACATTTTTCCTTTTTCACATAGAACTAGGCTGCTTTGGATAAGTTTCCCCCAAGAACATGAGATCATTATCTGAAAACTGCATTTTGTAATTGTTTTAGAACTTTGTATTTCATTTTGGTCAAACCTCCCAGCAGACGGAGCCGAGTCTGAGACAGAGGTGTGTCTCAGGCGTCGTTGTGTTGGTAGAACCCGGAGGCGAACATACTGGAGCTCCAGTGATGTCTGCTGGTTTCTTGGAGAGTTGCTGCTCTCTGCCATGAGCGCGGTCCGTTCCCTGCACATCGCCCACACCAAGCAGCAGCTCTGAGCCACGAGCAGAAATAAAAGACCCCACCAGAGACCCTGTTAGCGAGCGAGCGGTGCTGCGCTCAGTCAGGCTGCCCGGTCACCAGGAAACCGTTTCCACGCCTCTCACTCAGTGCACTCAGCTGGTCTGAGCTGCAGGATTTGGGAGTGTTTTCTGCCACCGTTCTCCTGGGAGCGTGTTCAGGTTCTGGTTCTGTATCAGCAGGACGAGTTCAGAACCGATGCTGGTTGTCTTTCACTAATAGAGACCTCTGGGAGGTGAACTGGGGAGGGCGCGCAGATGGATCTTTGTGGCTTCAGACTTATTTGAGAAAATTCTCTTGATGAATTCAAAGTTTTAATTTATATTCATGAACCTGGAGATGGCTGTATTTCTTAGGGAAAGAAAATGGTACTAAATATTTCATGAAACAAAGACTCTTCAGTTGATTTAAAAATAGAATTAGGAAAAAACTGAAACATATTTGGGGATTTAATAAGATCTGCACGTCTTCTGCTTTTTGTTTTGTTCCGAACCCTTTTATGCAACACAATATTTACATGCACAGATGGATTCAGATGGATTCAGTTTTTAGAAAGCAGTTGGCAGAGACTAGATGAGCTCCTGCCTGAATCTCAGTCGACCAAAGCTCAAACAAACTCATTCTGCATCCAACACAGGAGGATGGAGAGGCTCACTCCTTTTCTCGCCGCCGTTTAAATGTTTATGGCTCTTCTTAGAGCACAATTAATTCCTCTCTGAGAGCCTCATGGAGAAAACCTTCAGAACCAACCAGTCCAGTTAAATGGGACTTTTGGAAACACTTCTATTCTTTTTTAATCTAAATCAGTCATTTTGTGTTTGAATAAAAGATAAATAGGGGAATTTAATTTTGGATTATTATAAATAACAAAATGTTAATAGTTAAGGAAAGAAATCCAAGGACTGAGTTCAGTCTAGATGCTTTATTTCTACTGATGATGATGATGAAATCCAACCAGCTGGAATGTCGTCCCGTTTCCTGTGTTGAACCAGATAATAACAAACATGACATCTCAACCTTTATACTAAACCTAAACTTTCTGATCAGTAACAGGAGTAAGAGGATCTTTTAGAGCCGGGGATCCAGACCACGTCCAAAACTTGGTCTGATGAATAAAACGACATTTTGCTTCATGTCTGGATCACACAACAAGATTTTAATATCAGACAGTCTTCAAACATAAAAAGTCTTTGAGAAAAGACGAGACGATCCGACATGTTGGCTGTCCCTGATGTCAGATCAGAGCGAACCAGATCACATTTCAAACAGCAGGAATATTTCTTACGATTATCTGAAGAGCCATCCAGATAACCCGGCGTCCTTAAAGTTGTTGGAATGGAAAAAAATCTGCATTTAAATGTTTCTGTGCAAACCGGGCATCATTGGTAGCAATCATGATGATCCTCTTTAGGGTGAATCAGGAACAATGTAACTGGACTTCAGGGGGACAGAATGACCAGAAACTAGAAACGATCAATTCATTAGTTAAAATGATGCATCGTGTAATAAAACAAATCGTAAGTCAGTCTCTTTAAAACGCAGCTTTTGTTGAATGTTTGCAAACCAGATCTTGATTGCTGAACATACAGCAACTTCAGTTGCTCTGAGTGATTCATCTTTAAAACAGCAGGTAGGAGGGATTATATGAGATTGTGACACTCATTTAGCTTTGACTGGATAAACATTTCTTTTGGTTCAAAGCTGCAATGAATCAGATTTGGCTTCATGTCTGTTGGCAAATCGGAAACATCCGAAGCTTTGCCAGCTTTCTGCTCGGAGTGCAGACACTGACAGCATGATTTGTTGTTTCTCTGTTTGAGAGACTGTATTTTCCCTAATAACTAGCTACTATCTTTTTCTCTAAACTGTACAGTTGGCGCAGCTGGTAGCGATGTTGCCTTTCATATTCTGGCCTGGGCTCTTTTAGCATGCAGCTTGAATTTGGCTTTCTCTAAGAGTTCAAAAACATTTCTGTTAGATCAATTGATCTCCATGTATGGTGCATGTTTGCAACGGCCTAGTCAAAGTCATGACCTCAGTCTGATTGAAAACGTGTGGTTTAACCCTTTGTGAGTTGTGCAGAATCAAACGTCTGATAACAAACTTTCTCCAAAACGATGAGGGTTGCTGCTTTGCTTCACTCACTGCTTCGTGTTTGTCACCTCAGTGTCATCCTGCGGTTGATTCACTTTTTTAGCACAGCCACATTTGGGAGAAAATGTTCTACAGTTGTTTTTTCATGTTGTCATTTAGTGAAGTGAGATTTTGCCTCAGTGGGAAACCAGGAGGATTTTTTCCACAGACGAACTCTGTGATTGAACATGACAGCCACACCAGGCGACTGAAGGTTCCCAGCTAAAATATTAACCACCGAGTTCATTTTCAGGATCTGTGAATTCACAGCTTAGGATGACTCACCCCGACTTATTTTACCAGGATATTTTTTTTTTTATTAGAGGTACTTGGACTTGTTTAATTTCTATTTGCATTAATGAACCAATGAGTCTAATGATGTAAACAGCCTGAAAGCATTTGGGTTTCAGGCTGTTTACGCCACATTCAGGCTGTAAGGCCAGACCAGAACCTGGCGCTGATCTGTAACGCTGTACAACCACAGTATACCTTATTTTTTATAAAACAAAGGCTGGAGGACCATGTTAAGATTGGTATTTTATATTTCAAAAATAGATTTATTTGTACTTTGTGTATTTCCTGTGAGCATTTGATGCTGAACTCAGATTCCTTGTTTAAACTCATGTAGATAATTTGAGATGAGCTGAGAAATGTTTGTTGGTTTGTAAAGTTTTCTTTAACCTCCTGTTTGAAAATGATGAGGTTTGGTTCCACCTTCTGATCTGAGACTCATCCAGCTGTGTTGGTGTGTCTGAACCACATGAACTTATCCAGCATTTAATGATAGAAAATCAGAATATTCTTTAAAAAAGTAGCTGCATACATTTTTCTGTGTCTTGGCTAACGGCTGGCTTATTTTTGCAGTGACCTTTGCTGCAGAAATTCATGTTATGAGGTCTGCCTGCAGCAGATATAAGCAGAACATTTGTTCTTTTGTTGTCACACATCACATTGACACCGTAGGTGCAGGTCTAACACCTCAACAAATGCTGTCCTTGTGTTTCCAAATCCCTGTCAGCGCCCACAGCGCCGCTGTCACTGGGAACCAGCGGCCATGTTCCAGCCTCAGGCTGCACGCCGCCATGTGTTTGGATCCACGCAGCCCTTGGAGACTCGTGAACACAAAGAGTGACATTTCAGGGAGCCGGGTCAGCGTCACTTTGATGCAGATGAGTGAATCCCAGGATGGCTCATATAGGCGGTAAACACAGGATGCGCCACAGATGCTGAACAGAGCTGACTGGCACTGGTGCCACCAAGCCAGAGTCTTGTTTGGGTGCCAGCTCTTTATGGTTCCCAACAATACAGAGTCAAACCCTGGAAGCTGAGCTGCTTCCTGTTCTGTTCATACACTTATTAAAAGTAGCAGGTTCCAGGCAGAGACAGGAAAGATTCCTGAAAACCTGCATTTTCACACTCTGGGATGGATAAAAAGAGACACAACCAGTAAAAACAAGAGAAGAGGTTTTGTGTTCTCTGGTGGATGTGCTCTTCTAATCGATACAAATGAAGAGTCTCAGCAGCGTTAAGGTGGAGCTCTGACAGAGGAAGTGTGAGAGGTCAACTAGCTGCTGGGGTTCGTCCTGCTTTACAGGCAGCAGCGGCTGTGACACAACTTATCTACAATCAGCTGCACAGGAAACAAAATGTATTGTTTAACACGTATCAGTGGTTTGACGATATAAACAGGTGATAATATAGAGACATAGAGCCGTAATATTAATCTATTGCTGAAAATATGCAGGTTTTGATCTTTTATGTATCCTTTGAAAAACAAAGACTTGTTGCATCAGTGGCCAACATGATCAGCTACTCAGATCTTGACTTTGCTTTTTATAAAATACATAGTAAATATTTTGGCCTGAAGCCGATTAGAGGACAACAAAAACATCAAGACAACCAATGAGCTGTGTGTTTACGGATGTTTTTACATGTTGATGTAAAAAGTGTTTGGTTGTAAATAATCTTCAGTCTAACAGAATGATTCTACCGTTTCCTTTTGAATTTGACGTCAGCGTTCCTAATGAAGCTGCAGCTCCGACACGTTTTCCTCCGTTTCATCATCTCTTGGTTCTAAAGCTGCTTCAAACCGAGACGCTGTTGCCTTAAATCACTTCCTGTTCCTGACTGATGCAGAAATGCTCAGTTAGAGTTCAGTACAGTTCTGTTTCTCCTTAGTTAGATTTAAGCTGTTTGTTTGTGTTTCTCGTAATGATTGACAGACAAATTTGTTTCTGTGCAGAGACTCCCTGAAGGTGACAAACTGATTTTGTTTTTCACTTTCTATGTGACAGTTTGACTTTTCTAATTTTGACCAAAACATAATGCGTAGTGGATGATTTATGATGAAATTTTAAAAGGCAATCAGCTAAAATACAGAGACATTACGATGCTTTTAGAGGCTCTATTTCTTAAACCCTTTCAAACATATTTGATGTTATCTTAATCTGGTGTTGACCCATTGTGTCTTTATGATGTCGTGTTACCAGATAGGTGCTGCATTTTGAGCTCAGGTCTTTCCATCAGATTAAAGCAGAATCACATTTGTTATGTTTTATGGGGATTTTTGATTCCAAGCAGCTCAAATGAAGTCATGCACACAGCGATACCTTTAAATCTGTCTTAAACTTCATGTTTCAGAGGAAAACCATCTGTGCTCTGCTGTGTCTCAGGGAGACTCTTTGAGGACGAACATCCAGCTGGACTTTGGCGATGGCACAGCGGTCTCCTACTCCAACCTGAGCTGGACGGAGGAGGGCATCAAACACGTCTACAAGTCAGCGGGAATATTCCGGGTCACGGCGCTGGCAGAGAACTCGCTGGGCTCCGACAGCACTACGTTGTACCTGCACGTCACATGTAAGAGTTTAAAGAGTATCGAGCATACTTTACAATGACACACTTCAAGAGAAGAAAGGGAAACAAGTCTGAAAAGTGCGGCATGCATGTGCATTCATGTCTTCTTGAATGCAACACCTTGCCTCTACTACAGTATAGAAATCAACTCACCGTGGTTTTATATTTAAAAAGTGTGAAAGTTGACAGAAAATTCAATGTGAAAGACAATTACAATACCTAAACTCAATCTATAGTCTTAAAAAATACAAAGATAAATATTTCTAAATATTTTTAGTAAATATAAATATTGTGGGATGCAAAATTCAAGTATTTATTTTATTATATTTGCTTGAGTTTTGCCACAGTCTACAGTTTTGTTTAGTTATGTCTTGCTTTGATTTGGATGGTTTGTTTATCCAGACAACTTCAGGGTGAGAAGAACATGTGATGACTTTTGGTTTCATTCACCATAAAAATGCACAAACTGGAATAACAAAAATAAATTTAGTTAACGGAAACGACTAAATCAAAAAAGTCTTTTTTTTTTTACTTTCAGTGACTTGAACCAATTTATTTATGTGTGAATTTAATTGCATTTCTTATTTAATGCAAACACCAGGATTGTGAAATTGAATGTTTTTGATTTTAGCAGAATGTTGAAAAAGTTTTACACAGTTTTGAATTGGAAATGCAGCTATAGACGGTCTGGTTCATTTCTATTAACTTTTATTGAGCTGAGGGCTAAACATGTATATGTTCAGTCTCACTAAACACTCAACACTAACCTCTTCAAGTGTCATTTTGCATATTTTTCATTGTTGAAAATTAGAATTTTGTTCTTGAGCAACTTACCAGGTAAAATAAAAAATATGATTTATGTTCTCATATTTATTTAAATGCATGCATACCTTCCAGATTTACATCTTCCTAATTTTGCACTTATTTTTTGGTCTTTTATATTAAATTTCAAATAAATAACTCACAGAGTCTGCACACATTTGACCTGCAGCTTCATCATCGTCTTTTCCTCGTCATATTTCATGATGCTTCTGCTGCTGAAGTAACTACAGATCAATAACACTCTGTTGATCCAAGCTGAAGAATAAAGATACAGGATGATACAGGAGGTTATGGAGGATAAATCAGCAGCTATGCACACAGATTTTGATAGAAAAGGTCATAACAGACTTGCTTATAAGATGTTTTCGTGAGGAGGGAAGCAAACTGAGAGGGAGGCCTTTAAGGCCAGCGCAGGTAATGACTTTTATCAGGATCCAGATCTAGAACAATAGCTAATTTAAAGCAGAAGCAGGTTTTCACACAGCAGCAAACAAAACAAATTACACAGTTGTCATGCTTCGCAGCTCCACTCAGACACAATGGGAAAAAGGATCATTTTAGCACTCTGAGGGAATTATACAAGCTGCTTTCAGTAAGTGTTAAATTGTCTCTTTGTCATGTTATTGTTTCCATGATTCGTTCAATCCATTCTGATTTAACCTCTGCCGTCCTCGTGGGTCACCGCGCTCTGTATTAATACATGTCTGACAGCCGTAAATTCAGCGAGGTTTTGGTCTCACAAGCGACGGTGATACCTTCAGGGAGAAACGCCAAAAACCGTTTCTCATCTCGACATATTGAATGCCAAATGACTTTTTCATCTTCTCCCATTTAAACGGAAGAGCAAACCTGAGCGTGAAGACACCAAACATCTCATAGTGGGGATAAAGATTAGTTCTGGCTAAAGAGGATGAGTGTGAGCCAGACGGGCAGCCAGGCCACAACGACACACAAACAGATGCGGTTAGCGGCCGACCGCGCAGGCAGCGTGTTGCATCTGTCCACAGCAGGAAAGTTCATCCTGAGATTAGTGGAAAGCAGCTGTGAGTTCTGGCGGCTCCCGTCGGTTCTGCTAGCAGGGAGGTTTGTGGCTTCACCCCAAAGGTATCATGTCAAAAATACCTGATGATTATTTTATTTTGGCACCAACAGAATCAACATTGCCTGTGAATTAGTGGGGAGTTTCTGCTGTCACCATGTTATGCCTGCAGAGTTTTGACAAGCAGGAACCGTGTTGTTTGACAGGTTTAATTTGAGACACCGGGGTGGATCGCTTCAACAGATTCACACTATTTTATGAAAATAAGCAGCAGTGCTGTCACAAAAACAGAACAAAACCATCTCTGTGTGGACTGGTTTCTGCAAACGGTGCTCTGAAAGTCTAAACAGTTTGTGTCCAAGATGTGTGGGATCTGCAGCGATAACCGGTGAAACATTTCAAAGTGGTTTGCAGCAGGTGAAATGATTGTTCACCTGCTGCCTTGAAAATACAAACAAAATAAAAAAGAAAATACTTTTGGTTTCAACTTTTTGAAACTGATGAACACAATAGGAACGGTTGTAAATGGGATGATGGAGGAGCATGTTATGATGACCCTGAAGGCAGTGTCTCTTTAAGAAGCGCCCAAACTCAAGGTTTCAAATTGAGAAATCAATTTATTTATTTTTTTCATATTTGGTACATGCAGCATTTTTATTAAGAGCTGAAGGTGATAAAGCTGATTATGCTATAAGATGAACTATGTCTGTCTGGAAAATGTATAAAACAACCTTTTAACAAATATTATCTCCATTAATGAAAAGATAAAATAACTTCTGGGTTCAGCCTGTGAATCCAGGCTAGACTACAAATAAACTGTGCAGCATTGATCGCATTGATCGGGATCCATTTGATCAGCTGCATCAGGTAAATTCTTCATTACTGTTTGATGTTGAGCTTCTTTGTAACAATCAGAGTTTCTAGGAACCCTGAGAAGTCAGTTGACATAAAATAGGTTCCTGTCTAGTCATGGAATCACGTAAAACATCCCTGAGACGTCTACATCCAGTAAATAATCCAAAAGGTTAGGCGGTCCATCCATCACTTCGGGTAAAAGCACCCTGAGTCCTTCTGAGCATGACGTAAGGTTCTCTGGGAGTTGATATAACTGCTCTCAAAATGTTTGCATCCATCCATTTTCCTGACTTATTTATCCTGCTCTCAGGATGGAGGCGCAGGGCAGATCATATCCCACAATGCCTCTGACAAGACGAGGTAAAAACAACCCGGACAATCTGACGGCTTCCTCCAACACGTGCAGACTCACAGTCGCTTTCACACCTCTGGATTATTTATGGTTTCACCTCAAACGGCTACCTGTCAAATCAAAGCGCTGAGGATTTGAAGTGTTGAGTCTCCTGGAATAACCTCCACAGCCCTGCGTGTTTGGGAGCTGTGATCTCCACTCACAGCGCTCTGAGTCTGAATGAGGAAGTTGCTCTCACTGCTGCCCTGTTTGTTTCCTCCTCCAGGTCCGGTGGAGCACGTCCAGCTCCTTGCTCCCTTCGTGGTGATCAGAAACAAGGAGGTGAACATCACAGCGGTGGTCCTGCCCAGCCAATCACGCACCGTCACCTACTTCTGGTGGCTTGGCAACAACACAGAGGTAACTCCTCCATGGCAACGCTCAGGCGCCGGCTGAGGCTGCATCAAAAAAATTAAGCCTCAAAAATGCTGATGACAAAAAAATCAAACATTTTAACGTGTGCAATTTTAATAAAACTATGTTTAGCAGATGGTTAAAACAGCTGGTTTCAGGATGTACTTTAAGACTAAAGACATGCTTCTTTTTAAGACATTCTAATTTTTTCATGCATAGTTAAATTTGTTTTTTTCAAATAAAAGCCTGCTGTACATTTGTATTCAGCCTCCGTTACCCCTAAATAAAGTTTGTTTTTAATGTGAAGCTTAAAGCAGAGTTGGTTCTAAAGTGATGAACATTTTCCAAAGCTCTGATCAATCCAACATCTGAACCCGGAGAGAAGATGGAACAACTGCAGTTAAAATCTGAAGAAGCAGATAATAAGCATAGAGCATTTCTATGGCAACTAAAAGCAACATAGTTCCTTGATTGTGCTATAAAGTTGAAAACGCATATTGCCAGTTCACAATTTTACACTCCCACAAAAAGTCAGTTGCACCACATTGCTTTATTTCTAACATAGCAGCTGACTGAAGAGCTGCACAAAAATCAAAGCACAAGAAAATAAATGAGAACATTTGTGTTTGTGACACCATGAAAGATGTTAAAGAGGCTTTGAAGCCCTGCAGGTTTATTCAAAGGAACATGAGTTTTTCTCTTTGTCCTTGCAGCCGGTGATAACGTTGGATGGAAGTATCTCATACACCTTCAGGAGTGAGGGGATGCACAGCATCACAGTTCAAGTGGCGGCAGCCAACGCCATCCTGCAGGACACCAAGAGCATCGCGGTCAAAGGTCAGTTTCTGTCTGTACCTCCAGCCTGGAACAACTCTAGGAGGTTTTCTGTTTTTAGAAGACCGTTCTGCGCAGGTAGATTAACGATAACTGTTTCCAAAGTGAAAGCTCACACATTAATGAAATCTGTCACATTTACAGTTCCAGAGTTTGTGTTTTAATTTCATTTGGATAGAAGGGAGTGTCTGTGAAATGCAGCGATTTATTAGCAGCAGACAGATTGGATTGGAACTGGAACATTTTCTAATTATCAGGAAGTTCATTCACTCCACTGGGCCAAAGGGAGGGGTGAGGATTGGGGGGTGGGGAAGCCTCTTTTTCTCATCTAGTGTTAAGTACCTGAAAACTCAACTTGAGCAGAATGACATTTTGGCGCAGCTGACTGAGAATAATGGCTTCAGATGGCTGTGAACTAATGGTTGATTCTCCCACATCTTTCCTCCACAGAGTTCTTCAAATCTCTGCTTTTATCTTTCTCCCCGAACCTGGACGAGTTCAACCCCGACATACCCGAGTGGAGGCAGGATGTGGGGAGAGTAATTAAGAAGGCTCTGCTACAAGTGAGTGATTTTCATTTTGACTTCCCTTCAGTCCGTCTCTACCTCTCCGATCCGTCCTCTCTGTCTCGGCTTGCTATTTCACCATTATCTCCCAAACCTCCTTTCCTGCCCAATACTCAGCGATGCGACGAGTGAACACCCTCGGGCCACCCTACGATTCATCATCAGACAGGTGTGAAGACGCCTCTGCTTTCCTTCTCTCCCTTGGTGGCTTCATGATGACTCCAGTTCCTTAATTTCAAAATTCTCTGATAAAATTATTCCAGAACTTGGGGCACAGGGGTTTTAGTGGAGACCTAAGAGTAACGATTCCTGTCATTGACACACATATTGTATGTGTGTGTGTGTGTGAGCTCGATTGTTGGAGAGCTTCAAGTGTGTGTGTGTGTAGGTGGCCTATCATTGTTAAGTGCCACTCATCTCCCTATTCACAGCTCATGAATAGCTGGATGT
This sequence comes from Poeciliopsis retropinna, assembly GCA_010277075.1. Taxonomy (NCBI): domain Eukaryota; kingdom Metazoa; phylum Chordata; class Actinopteri; order Cyprinodontiformes; family Poeciliidae; genus Poeciliopsis; species Poeciliopsis retropinna. The sequence continues at coordinate 1,193,227 of VMRM01000039.1, read as the reverse complement.
ATTTGATGGTGGTGCTTGAAGGCATCTTAGCAGCAGATTGAGCTTCACAGCTGCAGTTGGAGGGAGGAAGCTCATAATGACAGCAGGAGGATCTCATGATGCAAACCTGATTCCCCCAAAAGTCACATTCAAGCTTTTCATCCAGCTGCTTTAATTAATTTCTATGCATCCGGCTTGTAACTCATGCAGTGACCATTTATACGTTCAAACAGAAGATTTAGCTGCTCAAATCGGGTTTTTTTTTATTTTGTATTTTTCCTGGAATCTGCTTCGTTTTGTTTTGTGTGGTCATTCATGCTGGTACTTAAATTCAACCACAATCAGTCCTCTCTGTTTACGACCCCAAAGCGCCGCACATGTGCAGAAGAAGAACACTGACGTAAACAGCAGCGCTCTATTTATGGAAGTAATATGGACGCCGCTGTGGATCGATTTCATATTCAGCAATGAGAGTCGACAGTTTTGTCACAAAATCACTGCAGGACGAGGGAAGCCAATAAAAAGAAAACACAACCAATAGCGATGGCGTTTGTGGAGCGTTGTCTGAGACGTCTGTAGAGTCTGTTTGGATGTGCAGTCGGAACCAAAAGTGGTGGGATTGGGATTGGGATTAGGGTTGAGATGTGATCCACTTCAGTGACAGAAACTTCTTTAATCATTTCTGAATTCTGATTTTCAGCCGTTGTTTACGTCCAGATTCACAGCATCTGGATTTTTCTGGTGCAGAATAATGACGCTTGTTTCACATCAAAGTCAGATTAAATGAGAGTTGATGCAGAATGAAGGCAAAACTAAAAACATTTCTCCTTATAGTCACAGAAGCACAATAAATTTGATGTCCCTTTTTTAATAACAGACCTGAAAAATGTTTTTTTTTTTTGTTTTTTTTACTGAGAATAAATTGGGACACAAATAAGTACACAGTGGAAACTGTGCATGCAGGAGTGAACGTCTTAGAGATTCCTTCCTCGCACAATGAGCACTGTCACATTCTATCATGTCAGGTCTACGTCTTTCTGCTCCTGCACATTGCAGTTCCCACCTACACCTGACTACGTTCAGAGCACAAAGCGTCGGTCTGGTGTTTGTCTTGTTGCAGGGATCTCATTATGTTGCAGAAACGTGAATGAGAATTCATTGTGTTTGATGCAGACAGCGTTACATTTACTCCGCTGGGTTATTTTTGTCATTTCACAAACTGCATGCAGAGTTTTAGAGCAACTGTAAGATACAGTAACATTTTTTTTTTTTTTGGATTATGAAACAAAACAAAAAGTTTTTTTTTTTTTTATTAATTTTAAATTCTCTTCAGATCCTGCACTGAAAATGTCCTGACTGGTGACTTTATTTAAAGGAAATTGTGTCACCTGGATTCGGTATTAAAATGCCTCAAATCAGGTGTAGATAAATCCTACTGTCCATTCTCAAACATCACTGTGTAGATGAGAAGCCTTTGGTGATCCGGTCCAGAAGCGATGTCTCTTTCTCCGCGTTCGGACTCATCAGGATGGAGCATGATGGTCTGGGAATGAGGATCGTGTTTGGATCAGAATTCCAGATGTTTGCTGGAAATGGACGGTTGGTTTTTGTCATTGATTTATGGACAGAATTGAAGTGCAGTGACGGCGTTGAGAGGATCCATTTTAATAGCCTCAGAATCGGGTCTCTGATGGGTTCTGTTGTCTTCAACTTTCATCTGACCAGTTTGCAGCCAAATGGGAAGCAGAAGGCATGAGGACTGTTTTGAGTCAGAGTGCCTTCTCTGGGTCGGGGAAGTCGTCCTCCAACTGGAGGAGTTTAAGTTTCTCAGGGTTTGTTCATGAATGATGGAAAAACTGAGCAGGAGGTTGATTGGTCGATTGCAGCAGGCTCCAAAGTACCAGTCTGTCGTAGGAAGAGAACTGAGTCAAAAAGCAAAGATCTTGATTTACCGCTCAAACTACTTTCCTACCCTCATATCCGGTCGTGAGCTTCGGATAATGACTGATAGATCGAAGCTGCAGGTTCAAGCGGCTGAAATGAATTTCTTCTGCAGAGTCTGGGCTTAAGGTGATGAGCTCAGCTTGTTGGGACGCCTCTCTGGTGACCCAGAGAAAGATCCAGGACTCACTGGAAGAACGATGTTTCTTGACTGAACTGGGAACGCTGTGGGATTCCCCAGGAGAAGCTGGCCCAAAGGGCCGGGAAGAGGGAAGTTTGGTCTTCTCCGTTTGACCTGAACCCCCAGAATAAATACAAGATTATAGACGGATGGTTGTGCTGAGACCGGATCTTTTTCAAACACAAGCCGTTTTCACCAAGTCAATCCCAGAAGAAGAAGCGGGTACGGATCCTGCTTTGGGTCCTGACCCATTCAGCCCGTTCCATTTTGGAGAGTTGGACACAATCTGAAGCTCGTCGTGGTTTTGTGTCCCAATAACATGAATGAAAAGAAATTACAAATGGTAGAGTTAAAAAAAGATTTCTGTGAATGTTTCAGACTGCAGGAATTCAGAGGTTATTATCAAATATGCTGGAACTCAATTTTTGGTTTTATGCCGGTTTTGAAATAAAAACTGTAAAAATAAACCACAGAATATTTTGTTTGTTTTCTGTTCATTTTCTTTTTTCTCACTTGTAGCACATGCAGTACAAATAACCTCAGAGTCCATGATGCAGTGAAATATTAAGCAGCAGGTGAAAATGGATTTTATTAGATTACGCTGTTGGCTGAATTGTCGCTTTTGTTTGTTTTTTATCCTCTGACAATATCCTGTCACAGTTTGATATCAGCTCCTCTCTATCTGCTCAGATCTGTTTATATGACGGCAGCTGACATCAAGTTCATTTCCAGGCAAACATATTGTCCAAGTGTTGACAGGAGGGTTTATTTTTCCTCCGTTTTGTTCTGGTTGAGCTCTCCGGCTTGCCTGATACGGCACAGTAAACATCATCAAAACATGGAGAACAGAGTGAAAAACCAAAAATTAAAGGCAGGCTCCATTAAACGGACATGTGGTTCAGATTAACGGAGGTCTTTAAAGTAAAGATTTTGCACTCTTCACCTGGGCTCGTTTCAGTACCACTGCTGGTCCTGATCACATTTGAAGTAATAAAGATTTTCATTCTACTCTCCCCGTCTGCAGCTGCCTCCCTCACAATTTCCATCAACATTTCTCACAGCTCAGCCTCACGCCGTCTGCAATATTGGCACTCCCCCACATCTTCACTCCAAGGTTAATGCAGCCCATCAGTCTAGTGGAGCCTCTTACTGTTGCTGGCCTGGAGGAACATCCAGCTGCTGCAGGTTTATTAAAAAACTGATCCTATTTAATCCTAACGGCTAACACATTTATGAGCAACTAGACATGTTCATTTCAAGAAATTTAAATTTCATTGAAAAGTTCATTTATTTCAGTAATTCAACTCAGACATTAAACTTTTACTTTTTACACAATGATATATTATAAACAATTTTTTTTAATGTTTACTGTTAATGAAATTCCAGAATTTGGTTTCTTAGAAAAAGTGAACATCAGACGCATAAAAAATATTTCTAATGCAGAAATATTAATATATTGTACATTAATATACATGCACATGTATACAGAGAGAAGAGAGAAAAGACTGTCCCTTAACAAGAAGAAACCTGCAGCAGAACCAGAACCTGGCTCAGCATGTCTGACTGGCTGTTTGAGACGACGGAGTAGAGAAACCAAAGTTCTGGCCCAGGATCCATGTTCAGGAAAAGGTCAAGGTTCATGGCAGTAATAGACGCTTTAGCAGGTTTATCTAGGAGAGAAAAACATTTTGACAGGAAATCTGAGCCGGTTTTGTGAACCTAACGGATGAAAGAGCAAACGAGAGTTTGTCATGATCAAAGTTCAGCCGGCAGCTTTGACTAGGAGGGAGGTGGATTATACAGGTGTGAACTTCTGTGTTCCCCATGTTTATGATTCTGCAGCATCATTGTGCAACAAACCCAAATGAAACAAAGACATTTGGGTCTGTGGCTTATTTGCGAATGCTGGCAGCTTTCAGATATAACGAACAGTGAACATCAGAGATGATCTAGGATCTCTAAGCAACGTTGAACAATGGAGTGATTTATTTTTCATTTATTAGTATCGCATTTTAAAAATAACTTCTATTTAATATCCCAATTTCTAAATGTTTCCTTATATAAAGCTTCAATATATTCAGCTTTGAGACTGTTGTGTTCTTCCTTCAGTGAGTAACCTTGTCCTCCATGTGGAACCCGGCTCTTCTTTTTCTCCTCCAATCTTTGTGTCCAGCACTAAATTTGCAGCGCATCAAAAAAGGGAGCACTCCAGATGAACCCACCATATGTTTAAACCAATGACTGATTGCACCCAGTGTAAACATGGTTCAAGGGCATTGATTTTTTTTCAGGGGCCGTTGCCTCTTTTGTCATTGATTCACTTTATCACTCCCTTCACTACTCCTTTTCTCATTGCCAGACGTGCCTGTGGCCATCATTTGTCCAATACTTTGGTGCTCCAATGGTGATTTCTGGGCCTGGTAATTGATGTACTTTGACTGTATGGGCACTGTTGTCGCCCCGGCCACAGAAACGACATAAAAACATGGCAGGCTGTAAAATTAAGAATGATTGCCACACAGGTTGTCTCTCCCATTGACTCTGTAAACTTGTTAAATGCTAAGAGCTTCATGAAATGCTGCTCTGGAAACCAATACAGAAAACATTTACTCTTGATTCTCAACCTTTCGCCTCAGTCCAGAACCGTAATATCCCATGTTAGCCTAAAATAAATGGATGGATGGAATCTAAAACATGTAACTCAAACCTAAAAGTTCTATTTCATTTCAAAAATATCTTTAAAAATATAAAACATTGTGCAAACTTAAGTGTCACTTTTGCACCATATGTACAGTTACTAATTAAAACTCCTTGAATTATTATCAAGAATTGTTTTTAATGTTCTATAAACCCATATGTGTGGGATGGAGTCAAAGGCTGTTTTTATTGGAAACATAATCAATATTTCTCTTTCTTGTTGATAAATATACTGAAAAGAAAAAAAACTTGAATGTATTGCAGCTCAGATTCTCACTGCTGAAGATGCATCTGAATAGATGATGTCCATGTCCATCATAGAAATATAATAAACCATCCAAGGTTCCTGCAGGGTCTGTGGAAAGATTTAGTTTGCTAAGCTTTGCTTTTATTTAGAAAAAAACATGCAGTGAGCGAGAGAAAATGTAAAAAGCAGTGCAAGCACAACCTGCTCTTTGTGGAGTTTGTAAAACTAAGAACTGTAAGAACTGACTTAAAACCAGCACAGCATCTCATAACGACATTTAGACAGGAATGATTAATAAAATCAAACTTTGGGGCTGGATGCTGATTAGTATGTGTAAGTTATGATCAGTTTCAATATTTAAAGAAATGTTGAAATTAATGTTTTTATTATTTGACAGTCTCTCTTTCCAGATGTAGATCAGATCAAACATTGAAATATTTCACCCTGATCTTATTCTTTAAAACAATTCATGGTTTCCGTATTTGTAAAGTAGTTTTCCCAAAATGTTAGTAAAATCTCTGCCTGTCTTGTTGCCGTGGACAACATCGTGGATATTCTCGTCTCTTGAGTCGAATCTATCATCACAGCTCTTCTGCTTTTTGCTGTTTTATTTTGGGATAAACAATCCTCATTTTCAGTTTCTGATTTTGGGAATCTGACAGTTTGATTCTTATTATAGCGAATCAAATTGGATCCTTCAGTTGGACCGAGAGTGAAAATGACTGGTGTGACTGAAATTAATTAGACGTCATCAGACTTGAATGTGATCTGTTTTCTCTGTTTCTGTATAAAAACACCCAGTTAAATTTAGTTTATTGGACTGAGAGATGAAAATAGTTCACATTCTTCTTATGAAACATAAGCTTGTTTAAAATGCTTTGAAACATTTCAGTCACATTTCAGGGATGTTTTCCAGCCTCAAAGTTTCCTGGAATTTCTTCCTAAAAGAGAAGAAATTCTGTATTATAATTTATTTAAACTGTTTGCCTGATTGACACGTTGTTGTCTGTTATGAGTTCGTTTATCTGCCTATTTTCTCTTGTTTGTAATGAGCTGGATGATTTGTATAGGCCGTGTAATAAAATACTTCTCCGTCCAACAGGTGTCGGACTTCCCAGAGGATCAGCTCTTGGTCGCCGTTTTTCCAGGCGTTCCAACAGCTGCAGAACTTTTTCTGTTACCCAACAAGAACCAATCAGAGGGGAAGAAAAAGAGTGAGGAAGAGCTAGAGAAGGTCGGCCTAACCTAACCTTTCAGAAACGAATGGAACCAGTCAGATTCAGGCTCCAGCGTGTAAATGTCTTCTCTTTGCTACCCAACAGGCGTCCAGCATCATCGTGAGCGCACTGAACCAAAACCTTGTGGAGTTTGAGCTGAAGCCTGGCGTCAGAGTCATCGTCTACAACACACAGTTAACGCTGGGTAAGGAAGGTTTCCTCTCCCTGCTTCCTATCCCGTCATTAAGTTGTCAGCAGTAATGTTATCCTCCGACAGCCGTTAATTCATTTTAGCAATTTCTGTTGTGGGAGTGTGGAGAAAACCGAATGGTAATAACCGTGTTTTGACAACAAGAAATTTTTCTTTGGTCTGCCAATTAAAATTCCTTTCAGTCGACTTCCATCGGAAAGGCGCGGGAACACAGGGGAGTGTGGGAGGGGCCGGGTTTTAAGTGGAGCTCCTTGAGACGAGGGATCTTTTATGCCTCCCATCAAAAGCTGAACATCTGTTCCATTTCTTATACAGCCATCCAACCACAAAATGAGTGTTACACTGAGTATAATTATGTTGATTATTTAGTCCTTGAGAAGGAACAGTGTACAATTTGAGGGCAGAGATGGAATTAGGGATTGAGAAGTTGTTAACTGCTTGAAAGGAGAAAGCTGGTTGACAGTTTTGACCCTCCAGTGCAGTCTGTGTGATTCATGGAGACAAAGAGACTTTAAACGGCACAGCTGGACCAGAAAGCGCTACGTTTTATTGAGCTAAAGCCTGGTGGTTCTCCGAGTCTCCTGTCCCTTTCTACTAGACAAACACACATTGTATTCTTTGCCTGGCTGGTTTTATTAGCCACAGTATTTCTGACTCTGTAGCTCAAAGTGCACAGCTTTAACAGCCAGATACTCCTGCAGTGTGCTGCAGCTCTAATGACATTGGTGCTGTACCCAGCTGGATCCTTCTTTATATTTCACCTCCCAAGAAAAGCCTTCAAGCGGCGCGGCAAAGGTCGCCACCACGCGCACTTCCATCTCCGAGTCGCGGGTCTCAGGAGAACTCTGGGAGCCGTGGAAATGGCGTCATTTCCCCGTGAATGACAAACATTCCTGCAGACATGGAAACAATGAGGGGAATTTAATGAGGGAGCCTTGTGAGATAAACCATGCACAGTGATATTAATATTCTAAAGTGCAAATGGGATCTTGTGTGAAATAACTGTGCATGAAAGCATTTCAAATCCAGCTGAAAAGTGTGAATTTCCTGCTGTTGTCACCTGCTCAGAAACAATTTCATGCTGCTACACCTTCAGATGTTCCAGATATTAAAATAAATCCCAGAGACTTAATGGCTTATTGCCATGCAAATTAGCTGAGGACACATGCGAAGAGAGAATGTTTTTAAGGAAAACCTTTCATCCAATTAAGTTAGATCATTTAAAGAGCAGTAAACAGAGAAGAAGAGATGCTTCTGTGTTTTCTATAAAGCACCACCACCTTACTGGCTGGACGCTTTATTTTGTCCCACTTAGTTGTTGTTTATACCAAAAAGTCATTTTCCATAGAAATTGTAATGGAAACTTTATGAGCGTTTGGATAAAAATCCCTCTGATAAATCATCATGCAAACAAAAAGTCATTAAATTCAAAGCAGTATGTCTTGGGGTGTATTCCCACCAACAATGTTTAGTCTGCTTTAATCAAGCTGTTTGTGTAGAAAGTCCGGTTCGTTCGGGCCGGTGTGAATGCTTCATCCAAAACGCTGAACTCTGGTCCACATAAAAACCTCGATCAGGTTGGAGCTGAAGTCTGGAGCGGCTCGATGCATCAAGTCAAATAATTGTTTGCAGTTTGACTTCACTCTGTATTTTCTGTAATCCACACATTCTCCAAGTTCTCAAGTTAAATACAGAAATGTTCCCAAATCTTTTAAACTTATCCTGAACTGTGCATAAGGTGCTTAAAGGTGCTAACATGAAACTTATTCCACTGCCACTGAAATGAGAATCCCAATATAATTATGACAGAACACACATATTTCTGGAGCAGGTTTGCATTTTTATTATTTTCTTTGTTTGGATCTTTTCTTTAAAACCATTTTTATTATTGTTATTATTTTAGTCTCGTTGTCGTGACCAAATTTAGGTCTTAGATTTCAGATATCAGGTAGCGTACCGGCTGATATGAGCATGAAGTGAGATGAAGATGACTCCTCTTCCTCGCCCCTGTCTGTGTCCACAGCGCCGCTGGTGGACTCCAGCCCCAGACACAGCAGCTCGGCGATGCTCATGCTCCTCTCTGTGGTCTTCCTGGGCCTCGCCGTTTTCCTCATCTACAAGTTTAAGAGGTTCTCCACTTTCTGATTACATCCACCTGCTGCAGGATCGCAGCCGCCTCTCTTACTGTGTCTCCATTATTGATGAAAGCAGATTAACACGGCCTGCACCAATCAGCTGCAGTCACATTTGAACATTTCAGTCAAACGCTTTCTTTACTTTTTAATGGTTACGACGCGTTTATGCAATCAGCAATAAAATAGCAGAAAAAATAACTCTTAAGTGGTTTGATACGCAGAGTTTGTGCTTTTATTTGCTGAATAAATTATTTCTTCCTCAAAGTGATTATTTTGAAAACTCAGTGGGAATATGAAAACACTGGAATACTCTGCCATTAATTATGGATTTGCAATTTCTCCTGTCAGTCAGAGGAAATACGTTTTTTAGGGAATCATACAGTCGACAAACCAGAGCAATTAATAACTGGAATGAAGAGTAATTAGAAATAAATTGGATAGAGTTTGAATAAAAATATATTAGATGTAAATTATGCAGAGTTCCAATGTTACTGTTATTTCCACATAAATAAATTACAGAAATGTAATTACGTTGAAGATGATTTTAACCTTGGAATGCAAATATTTGCTTTAGCAGACAAAGTTACTCTCTCTGAAATGAGCTTCTGCATAAACAGATGATATAATGTCACAGTAATCACTTCTGATGCACCAGAAATGGCTCTGCAGCTGACTGAGTCTTCCCTTTCTAATCCGTAGAAAAATACCTTGGATCAACATATACGCTGAGGTGAACCAGGAGAAGGAGCAGGAGATGATTGGCTCGGTCGGTCAGGGCGACAGCACGGCGAAAATCACTCTGAGCGAGTTCACAGCATCCAAAGAGCTCATGGAGAAGGAGCTGGATGCCCGGGTCAAGAGTAAGTCAAAGTCAAACGATGGGAGCAATCACTGTTTTGTCTGGAGGAACAGCTTCCAGCTGTCAGTCTGCAGGGCGGATGTGATTCATCTCAGTCAACACAGACATGAAGCAATCTCCTCTGAACAGTTTTATTCATTCAGAGAAAAAGAAATAAAACAGGACTTAGAAAATAAGCATGTAGTTTAATGTAAACCTTTGCTTGAAACAGGGTTATGAATGATTTGGTGTTTAGTGAAACTGTCTCACATCAATGAGATACTTTAGGTAACATTAGTTATCTCTTCTTTAGTGGGTGGGAGACACTAGTGGGCACTGCTAGCTAATGTGCTAAACCTAAGCATTAGCTCCACTAATGCTAAAGCACCATGCTAACATGATATTTAGTGGAAACTAATGCTATTGTTAAAAGTCGTTTAACTACAAATGTCCTTGGAAGATGGATAAACTCTAGAACCTCTAAGTTATTTTGGGGGAAAGGGAAAACGTTTAAATACTCGGTTCATTCTAAACAGTCAACATAGAAAACTGCAACACAGATGTTGAACTTTATTCAACTGAAAGTTTACAAAAAAGACAAGTAAATTAGAGTTTTGCAATTTATCAGGAACAAAAACAGGATAAACTAAATCATCTCAGTCTTAGTTGAGGCTGAGATGTAAAAACCTTCCAAGTCAGTAAAGGATCTAAAGAGAAATGGACTCAACTGTCCTTTACAGGACAAAAGGTTGTCTTTTTGTTACTTTTCACTGTTTTGCAGATTACGTTCAGATTTGCATGCCTGAGAGCAAAAGGACAAATCGTGAAATATTTTATTAAATGGTCTACATTTGGTACAAATAAGTTTAAATGTCTTTTCTCTCGACTGAAATAACCTGATAAGGGACATCAGACCTGCAGATACCCAGACAGTTTTACTGAGCTTCTGGAGTCATAAATCAATACGCTCTTCATAATAATATTTGTTTTATGTTCCTTAACAAATCTGTCCAAATATGACTCTTAAGATTTACAGATATTATAAACAACAAAAGACTGGAAACATTTATATTGAAGTGTGTGATTATTTGAGAACTTTTTCTATAATTATTATAGTTAGTGAGCATTTTTTATTCCTATGTCATTCCACCCACAGAGCCTTGTGATTAGCAATTAATTACGAGGAATTGATGTAAAATGGCTCTTTATTCTGGAGAAATGAAAGCCACAGTATTGAACTGAGTGAAGTGAACGTTTCGGTTCTTTGTCTGATTGATTTCTGTGTTTTCTGCTCAGGAGGAGTCGGGAACGCCTGCGAGAGCACAAGGGAGATTCCAAACTGTACCAGCGTGTAGAAGCTGCAGTTTGTGTCCAGAGCGAGTGTCACAGTGTCCGGGGTTCTTCTCTTTTTCTGTTTTGTAATTCTAAACACAACTGATGTTAATAGTTTTTCTAAAACGCCTCATTTATACAGACTTGCATGGATGTCTCGTTGGGCAACATCCAATGCAGCGATGGGATCTCTGCAACGACGACGAGACTTTTGGGTTTCCGTGGATGTAAACGCTCCATTCATTTGCTGAGGGAAAATTATCTTTTGTGGATGAGTTCTGTACGTTTCCTGAGATGTTTGCTTTGAAAATCATTTCTGCCTAAATGTAGACTATATTGTCAGTCTTCAATGAAACAGGGAATATTACTGAAATGTATAGTATTATCTTTTATTCTGTTACATGTAAATATCCTTTCTACATGCTCGTAGTCTCATGGCGACGGCGTGCGATCTGACAGCGGTCTGTTTTTGAAGGTGTGTTTAAAACGTCAGACATGGCTTACGGAGAAACATTTTGCTTTGCTGACGTCCTTGACTTGTGCATGTTCCTACTGAGGACACGGTTTCTGTGTTGTAGATAAGCAAGTGTTGTAAATAGTTCTTTTCTAAACATTCGTCAAAGCCCAGTCGGTTCTGGGCAGGTTCTGTTCTGCTTTCATCCTCTTCGGCTGCTGTTGAAACGGGTCGATCTGCTAATGTTCAGCTGCCGTTAACAGATTTACTCTGCAAACAAAACGAGGCGGATCAACATGAGGAGGATCGTGTATAATATATTTATATTTTCAGTAGAAATATACTCGAGATAACCAGACATTTTAACTAGTTGAGTGTCTTTGAACCAAACATTAATAGCTACTGGCATCATTGCGTTACATTTTGCCTCGGATTGTCCTGATTTGTGGTGACTGGATCTGAAGTTCACAGTATTTTAGAGCAACTTTGGAAAAAATGGCGACGTTTTCATAATGTACAGAAAATATTTTGTTCTAACTCAAAAGATGATAGTTGATGACAGTCATGACCCATCAAACATTTCTGTTGTGCCAATTTAACAGATGGACAATAATAATGTATTTTGATGAAGTTTTATGATCTGGATGGGAGGAAAAACTGAGGATGGCTAATCAGCAATGAAGACAAAATGTTGAGATTAAAGTTTCTAAAGATTAAAGTGCATCTAATAAACCAAAACTAACAATGCTTTATGTAAATGAGCTAATAAAATAATATCAGGATTTAATAACTAATAGATTCTCTATTGTGGTCAGTTGTTCTGTTTATTTTGCTGTTTTTTGTAGAACAATAAAACCTAAAACAAGCTGTTATGTGAAAATGCAGTAGAGAAATAACTCTCTAGGTAAATAATGAGGTAAATAAACAGTTTCTCCTGTTTTCCTCTTCATTCACTTTTTTTTTTTTTTAACAAATTCTTCCTGCAACAAAACATTTTCGCTCTGATTATTGTCCCTTGTGACATTATTGACCCAAATACACTTAAACCAGAAATAGACATTTTTTCTTTTTGAACCTTAAGAAGCTCCGTATTTTGTGAAATCTTTCGGTTTACATTTAAACCCATCTACTCAGTTCGGGTTCAGATTTTTCACTGGAACATAAATGCAGAGGATTTATGTAAAACAAGCTATTTGGCAGATTTGTTTGTAGAGAATATATAAATAATGGATGGAAAATTCAACTTGGGAAGCTAAAATATTTTGGCGTAATGCTGCTTGACTGCAGCTGAGGTTTGCACAGCAGCCGATCCAGAACCGCTGCCTGTAACTGTAGATGTTAGCGTCTGCATTAGTGCAACACCGTTTCCACTACATATTCATGTATGTTTGGTGTTTGAACTATTAGAACAAGCAGTTCTAATCATTTTTAGAGGAGCTCTCAAGTATTTGTATGCAGCCGGCTGTGGTACCAAACCCTCTCTGGTACCAGGGACCCACTGAACCTCATTACCAAGTTTTCTTTAGGTGTGTTTAGGGAACCCTTAAAATAACTGACACCTCCAGCTGTGTTTTTGTTTTTAGTGGAAAGGTCAGAAGAATTAAATCATTTTAGAACCAGAACAGATCAGATCAGTTTTATTTGCTTTCTTTTTGCTTAGCTAAACTCCTCCAAGTTTCTTTACCAAAAAATAATCTGACAGTGACAGGAGAGCAGAGCAGTTATGTATTAAAGCAACTGAACCTGCTAATATAATCTGAAATAAGGCAGAGTTTCTCCCTCCACGTTGCACTGTGACTGTAATGAGAGGAAGCTGGACAGCTAAGCCAAAGATCCCAGCATGCACTGCTTCCTCACAAGCTCATGTAAAAATCTAGAAAAGAAGAGAGTACTCAGCAGCAGAGCTATATCGGCTGTCACAGCATTAACCAAACAGGACTGATGCATACAGAACACACTGAGCAAAGATTATTAACAGCTTTATTGTATTCACATGGTGTCAGAGCTGAGGCTTGTTTGGATACTTTTTTATTGCAGCTTTCATCTGATCCCACTTCTTTCATCAAAATGAGATCAGGAGAAAAGGAAACTTTGGGAAACAGGAAGTGAAGTTAGTGCTGATGATGGTGTAAAACTACTGCAGGGAAAGTGCATGTGCAAAAACTCATGGGATGCTTTACGATGCTAATGTGGTGAAGTTAATGAAGTGATGGATATGTAAACACAGGGTTGTCCAGTCTGTGTTTGGCTGTGGCCAATGCTGCAACACCAGGAACGGGAGACGCCTGTTGCATGTAGTGGGAGAAAACTCAACCAATGATCAGTTCAACTGTGATCAAAATAACTCCACACTCATTTTAAAAATGAAAAGATCTTTTTGTGAAAACAATTTATCAGCACAGGAATCATTTTGTCTTCATTTGCTGCTGTGAAGCAGGAAGTGCAGCGTGAGGGAAATAAATCTATTCTAAGGGTCTGGAGCTTCACTTTTGAGTTTGAACAGAATAGTTCATTAAGAATGACACCAGTGAAAATATCTCTCAACTTTTATCACTGGACGTTTCGCCCATCTAACAACCTAAATGGCTCTTTGTGCTGCGAACAACTGATCCCCAGACGAGGCAAGTGTTACCTTCAGCGATTTGTGGTTTTTTTTCCAGGAGGAGAAAGCATTGTAATGTTCTTCAGTGCACAAAAAAGCTATGATGCATGCATCATCAGTAATGTCCTGTTCCATCCTTATTTTAATATTTCTACGGTAAGAAAACTGTCATTTTGAAATTGTTTCAAATAAATGTATTTTTGTACATCAGCTCGATCCTTTTGTGTTCTCTCCGTTCTGTGTTGAAAGGACGACATTGTTGAGGTGAAACCTGTTTCCCGGTGGACCGAGTGGAACAGAACCAGTACAAGGAGAGCCTGGAAAAGCAACATCCTCTAATTATAGATAAAAACACGATGCACAAAGATTCAGACAGCTTTAAGAAAACGGATCATCTTTCTGCATCACAGAACCAAAGCTAAAAATACAGACATAATTGAAGTGTTTGATAGTTTGGCTGGTTCTATTTTCATTTGTGAAAAGGTTCTGTTCGGTTCAGGCGAAGTCGTCTCAGTGTTTTGACTGGACGGCCTTAATGACAGACATCATCTCCTCTTCAAACCTGCAGAAGTCATCAAAGCAGAATCATTATTTAAACCATCTAAAATAACTAAAAAAGGCTATTTTTGGAAGGAAAAATCAACCTTAATGGCATTAAAATGAAAATACTTTATTCATGGCAGCTGAAATCAACGAGAGCACATTTATTTTAAAAAAGCCTAGTAAACCTAAAATAACAGAACAGAATCTGTAAAGCCTTCATTTTTATTTTCTGTTGTCTTGTTTCCACCTCTACACCGAAACTTTAGTTGTTTTTGTTTTGGTTGCATATCTGCATCCCTGCAGCTCATTAGCTGCTGTGTTACCACAGCCTGAATATAGATGCACCGTCGGGTTTCTTTGTTCTCTGTCTGAAGCCGTCACTTTGTTTTCTGTTTGGAAATTTGTAATTCTTTGGATCCCCTCCTCTGCTGCTTTCCTGTTTCTTCCCTTTTGGGTTTTTTGGATTTGTGGTTTTGTTAATGCTCTTTATCTGTCGGCTTCATGCAGCAACACCTTCAATTAAAATTACTCAACCAAACAATAGAAGCTGTTGGCAGTAAACGCATCACTCAACTACAGCTAAATTATTTAGTCCTTTATGATAAGCATGAGCTCAACCTTCTGCTGTTGACTTACTGCGAACATGATGTAGAGCCGGACAGCAGGTCCAACATCCTGGGATTTTTTGGGTTCACAGATTTTGCATAGATTGCTGGTCAGGCAGCCATGACGGCGCCTCCGATATCCTCCAATGAACCGACCAAAACCTGGACTTTGAGAAATGCTTTGGCTTGTTTGAAGGTTCAATGACGCCATTTTCTTCCATCCAGCTCTACAAATTTCCAATCCCAGAAGAAGAAAAGCAGCATCACTGAGCCACCACCGTGCTTCAGCTGTTCTATTCAGTACTTTCTTGAGTCTTCCTCTTCCAGACCCACTGCTGACCCAGAGCGGTGTGCATGCAGGAGGTCCGGTATTTGGCATGTGCTTTACTGTTAAACTGAACCTCAGTGTTTTGAACTTCCTCCTCGGGAATCTGCTTTCAGTCATTAGCTGTGTCTCCATCAAGGTTTATTTTTTATGTGTATTTTGAGATATTTAATTAGAAAAATAAAATAAAATGTTCGTTGGCTTGTGGTGGTTTTTGGCTCTTCCGAAAAAGAGATAACGCTCTTAACGTATCAAACTTTACCACCTTTTGGTGAGTCGCTGCCTTACCAGAGGCACGAAACTCAGACAAATTTCTACATCCCTCCATCTCAGGGTGAAACTCCAGTTTGCAACGTCGACATCTTGTTTGTTGTTACCGCCATTCGTAGCGTTAAATCTTGTTTTATGTCGCTTGGTTGA